>AP028434.1:10087346-10666739 GCA_036509395.1 Antheraea yamamai | reverse complement strand
GGATATTTCGGTTTTTCTGTACTATAATATGTATGTATTATACATATAAACCTTCCTCTTGAATCACTCTATCTATTGCTGAACCGTAATGAATAGTTTAAAAGATCTAAGAGAACGGAGAGCGGAAGCGACTTCATTTTGTACTATGTAAAGATATATTTTCATAGAGATTGTTATGCTTTCCATTTTACTATAATTTAACACTAGGATATATTTACAGTTATATAAGTTCTATCTTATAATTTGAAAGGAAGGAAGTCGTTAGCGATTTCGAGTAGTCTTATAAGAATTTTATTAAAGAACCAAAACATTTTATTCAAGGTAAATATGTTACATTTTGAATATTATTTATTTCCGTGCATAGAATGCGTTGTAAAAATATAACACAGAATGAAGCTGTGACATTGAGATTGTCTAAATCGAGTGGCTGAGGGTAGTTATTTATAATTTTACTCCCACCGCACGAAGTTATGCCATACGTCGTCACGATACAAGAATGTTCTATTTGGAAACTCTTTGCGAGCGAAAAGTATCCAGGAATCTGAAGTTTATTATAATATATAACATCAAATTAGAGAGAAGGAGATTTGATCATTTCAGATATGTCATAACTAAAATCATCATTTTTTTTGTATTCAAAATTCAGCCCCAAAACATTATGAAACGAAATTTGGAATGTAACACCTTTTATCGTGAGCTGTATTCCATTCCGCAATTCTAAGCAGCTCATCGTAATTTTGCACAACCTTCGAGATACGGAAATTTTATTCTACAGATTGCTCTAACGAGCTGTAGTGTTGCATAATGCATACATAACAAGCGTAAAAGAAACACGAATATATGTGAAAAATTGTAACAAAACATGAACACTAATTTGCCTTAATTTTTCTTCCTGTCAACATTTTATATCCCACAATCTATACTAATATTATTAAGCTAAAGGTTTTGTTTGGTTGAACGCGTTAATCTCAGGCACTACTGGTCTTATCTGGAAAATTCTTACAGTGTCAGATGGCTCATTTATCGAGGAAAGCCATAGGCTATATATCATCCCGCGAAAACCAATAGGAGCGAAGCAACAATGAAGAATGTTTCAAAATATTTTTTTTTTCTTTTGAGAGCTAGCTAGAGCGTTAGTCCAAAGTAACTATTCAACGCGGATGAAGTCGCGGGCAGAAGCCTAGTGGTTAAATAAAATTGAAAATTCCATCACGTTAATTGCAGTTACTGATACTAAATCAGCGAGTTTCATAAAATGGGGATTGGTAATAGCATATTTATTATTTAAGCAATAATTGCCTCTGCATCGTGCAATTAAACCTGAAATAAAACTATCGTTGATAACTAGTTAGTAAACTTCGATGATTTCGAACTACAAGGACCCTGCGTAACTCGTAAAAAAGGCAATTTTCTTCTTCTCAAGTAATAAAATGTCCTCGGATAAGACGTTTTACGCTTATTTCACCTTAATGTTAGTCTTTGCTTAATGGATTTTGATATCCTTCAATCCTAATAAATACGCCCCTTAAGATTCACAAATAATATGTAAATAAAGGTAAATATCTCCAATCACTATAAATATTTTCAATATATTCGTCTTTTCTGAAGGGATGACGACGTAGTTGATAGCGTGTTCGGACACAGCGTCGATGTAAGTTGGTTGAGGGGGAAGGGGCTGGGGCCCTGACCTCCCATTGCACAGGTTCGGTGGGCTGGGAGGCAGTCCCGCAACCGGGCTGCCTCAGTCGGGTGTGACGTGGGAAACGCCTGCCGCCGGGAGTGTAGCGGAGCTTGCTGACGCAACCCCGAGACGCTCCCATAGTGTGGCGTAGGTTGTTGTCCCCCCGGGGACCTGGCAATGTCTGTGAAGAGAATTCTCCAGTTAAAAAAAAAAAGGTTGGTTGAGTCGCAGCTTTCGGTGAAGGAAAACACCGTTATGAAACCATCGCATGGTGGTAGGGCTTCGTCTAAGTCCGCTTGGCTACCACCCTCAATTTGAAAATCAAATCAAATCAAAAACACTTTATTCAATTTAGGCCGTTACCTAAAAATAAAATCGGCTGAGTGCCTTAAGCGCTCGCCTTAGTAGACCGATGAAGTTGTAAAGACCTTACCAGGTCAATAGCGTAGTCAATTCGAGAAAAAAAATCAATTTAGTCCCTTAGAATGCACTTATGAACGTCAAAACTACCACCGGTTCGGAAAACAACCCAGTCATCGAGAAGAACCGGCAAGAAACTCGACCGGGTACATCTTTTTAACATATATATTTCCAATACATCATACAATCGTTTTTAGTGGATGCACAGAGAGGAGTAAATTCCAGACATCGCCATCGTTCACATATTGATCCACTCTATAATAGCCCTTTGACACCGAAACCCGCTTGACATGGCGCTTAAATTCGCAATCCTCCAATACCTTTGGGACTTTGTTGTAAAATCTAACACTATTTCCCAAAAAACCGTTACTGGTTATACTAAGTCTAAAACATGGGACAACCAGTTTGTCACGGTTTCTAGTATTTAGATTGTGCCGGTTTTTTATGCAGATCCGGTGCAGAATCTGTCGCCAAGCACATGTTTGTGTGTTTCGGCAACTGCACTTGAGAGCCAGCCCACTCTATGTTTACCGCGTTTTTCCATCTTAGACCACATAGTAATTTAATATCAGATAAGATGGTGGTCAAACGCTAAAACCTATAAGGTATTTTAAAAAGTTATCATCGGGATTTCTATATTTATTTATGAGCATACTCGTTTACATATGAACTCACTATCATTCTACAACTACACTACATATCATTGAACTAAACGTTTTAAATTCAGATAGTCGCCATTATCTCCCATTTTTTATACCACGACGGTAGCAAACAAGCAAGCGGGCCGCCTGATGTAAAGCGGTCGCCGCAGCCTTTGGACGCTTGCAACATCAGAAGTGTTACATGCGCGTTGCCGACCCTTAAATAACATATTTATTTTCCCCTTGAAGCACTCCATACTGTAGTCCCCAGGAATAAGTTCAATAGGAAGCTCATTCCACAACCGGACCGTACGTGGAAGGAAACCCCTCTGGAACCGGACCGTCCGAGACCATTTCGGTTCCAATTTGTGGGGATGAATTCCCTGCCGCTGACTAACAGTGCGATTGTGGAAAGCAGCTACAGGCATTATGTTAAACAATTCCTCGGAACACAACCCATTATACAAACGGTAGAACACACATAAAGAGGCAAAGTCTCTCCGTAGACTTAGTGGTTCGACACCGTTTGTGAGCTTGGGATCGTCAACAATTCTCATAGCCCCCATCTCATTTGTGCCAGGATGGTTTACTTTCCGAAGAATACTTATTTTTAATTTCCATGTTCTTGCATATAACAAGAGGTGTCAGCTGTTCTTCCGAATGTCGATCAATTTTGGGCATGGTATGTATATTGGCAATTCATTGCAGGGACTATCCAAAGATAAGCCTGCTTAGGATGATCACGCTTCCCTTTATAGATTTATTTACGTAGCCAACGTCTCTACGGAGTCTGATGATACATGTACGATTTGTCAAAGATTTAGAAGGCAAATATTTGAAGCGCTGTCTAAAAGATAATGTATTAATTTAGTTAGCCCTCGTAAACTTTAATCCAATTCCTGTATTTTATTACAAAGTACAGCCACTATACCGCAAATGAAGTAGGTTTTCAAGTTTATACTCGAAGTATAAGGTACTTCTGTCTTTAATTATAATAAAAACTCACGACAATCATATATCATCGTCTATATAATTACGCAGAAGTTAGGTTATCACCATAAAATTTTATTATATCTTTAAAAACGCTCGTACCTGCACGGCAACTATACAACGTTATGAAACACTAGCAACCGTAACGGACGTCGTTTGCCCTTAGTTCTTTTTTCTTGACACTTATTATTTTATTTATTATGTTATTTGATTTTCTAGCGTAATGATATATAGCCTGTAACCTTTCTCGATAAATGATCTATCTAACACTAAAATAATTCGAATTCGAATCGGACCAGTAGTTCCTAAGGTTAGCGCGTTCAACCAAACAAATAAGCTTTATAATATTAGTATAGATTACTACTCTTCTCTCCTACTTACCTCGAGCCGTCATTCAAATTACGATAACTTTCGATAGAGTGGACCGATTTTAATAAAACAAAGATAAGTTACCCCCGAAGATATGCTTTATGATCTGTGATTTGAGGTTTTATTGTGAACCCTGTACTTTAGCAGTGATGCGTGTTCATACAAACAGACAGACAGACAGATAGACATTTAAAAAAATGATTGAATAAAATGTATTCTATTACTTATTCCTAAGAAACCTACAACATTTTTTTTTTACGAAAATCAAAAAAGGACAGCCAAGTTACATTTACATTCATATTATATGTATAGACTAGCTGTACCCGCGACTCCGTCCGCGTGGGACCTAATGTAAAAAACAGTGACTAATAAAATCATCTGAATGTATTTAGTCCATTTACTTATGTACTTTTCTCTCGTATAGTAGTACCTAAGTCGCGTCGTCATTAAAATTACAATAACTTTTGATAGAGTGAACCGATTTTAATGAAACCAAGACCAAATGTTACTCGAAGATATGCTTTATGATTTTCTTTTATCGTGAACGCGGAACTTTAGCAGTGATGTATGTTTAAAAAACAGACTGACAGACATTTTTAAAAATGATTAAAATATATTTTATTTCGTATTTCAAGAAGACACCTGCAACAATTCTTTCAAAAAAATCTAAAATGTTCAGACATCTTAGATTTACGTTCTTATTAAATGTATAGATTTAGCTGTGAGTTGAACGGACATTATAATTTATGGAATTCATTATATCATATCATCATCATAATTTTATAATTATTATGGTATGGCGAAATCTTGCGTTTTGTAACAGTACACAGAGAATTATACTAAATGCCGTATATAATCGATTTACTAGATAAGATATGTAAATATCTGATTCTCACTCAAACTTCGAACATTCGTGTACGCTTTTAATTATTGCCAAACTTTTTAATGTGTTGTAACTTTATCGATATTTTAGTCGAATTATAATTTATTATCTGTTACGTTTCTAAAGTATCAAATGTTAATAAATACTTTTGCTAGATTTCATTAAACAAATATAATTAAGAACATTAATAGAGCTGCAATAATAAATTAGTTATTAGTAATCATTTCAACAGCATATTTTTTTATAACATTAACAATTTTCATCTCATTACTTATAATTAATATTCTTAAAAATTAACGATATATTTGATCTACCTTGAAGTCTATTTGCTGTATTACTTTTTGTAAAACGTATGTATGTAGTATCGTAATCTCTCGATATTAAATTCCGTTTAAAATTAATCATTCTTTAAAGAAAATATGTCTCCATTACAGTTATTAAATAAACTTGTTGTTAATAATACCGAACAGGAAAAGAGCAAGAAAACGAATTAATTTAAAATTTGATTTACCATTAGCATATTACTGTTGCATATGTGTAGCAAATTGCGATTCTCTTTGTTTAATTTTTAGTTACAAATCAACCAACATATAGGTATAGCTCTCATATTACAATGTGTTAAAGCTTTTATCATATCAACGGCTAAATTGTATCAAGTGTCTGTCCGTTAATGTTTCGTAAGGATGACTCCTTTCTATATATGCTCCATTACTATTATTACTGGCGTAACAATGAAATTTAATTTATTATAAAGTAACTAATTATTTAGAGATCTAATTAGGTTAAAAAGGCTGAAATAACAAGAAGTTCCGTTTAAAACCTGGCAACCCTGATCTTCATGTGACATGTATTTTTGGTATGCATATTAATTGGGATCAAAAGCTTAGTTTTCCTGCCTCGCGATATATATATACCCGCGATGTAGCTAATTTTAGAATTATCCTGTCACTAACAGTCACGTCGCAACAACTTAGTTATAAATACGGAAGGATAAAACAAAGTTTTATATTGTAACTGGCCGTATGCGCAATAGGATGCGCATATATGAGATGTCTTCCATTCTAAAGTCTCCGTTGAAGCCTTTAGGGGATGAATTTTCAAAAATCTTTTCTTATTTCTCACATACCTACGTTATATAAGTAAAACTACTGTACAAACTTTCATACTACTAGACCCAGTTTTGAAAATATTAGATAAGAGTTATTGCTCACGGCTTCGCTCGAGGACAGTACTTTTTTTTTATAAAAGGCTCCCTATGAATTTGTATGAACCCGTGACAACGTGTACACCATATTTCATGATTCGGTTAAGTAATGAAGGCTTGAAAGCGTAACAAACTCGCATTCAAAATGATAATTTTATATTAATGATACTAGCTGACACGGCCGCCACGCGTTGATGTGACTCAGTTATTACGCGTTGAATTAAAATTATATTAGAGTATTCGGTTTATGGGGTAATGAGTCTGCCTAAATACTGTCGGGGTAAAGAACGGAAAATTAAACTAAAGTTCGATAGTGATTAAGAAAGTATTTAGAAGATAAAATCAAGGACAAATCAACATAACATTTCCTACTCTGGAGTTGTAATAGAAATTCAATACTTTGCGCCATCTATGAGATATCTATAACAGTCGGTTCTATAGTTTTCTATCAGCAAAATAATTTAAAGCGCCATCTGTGCGGGACTGATGAAACTTACAATTAATAACAATAATCAACATTGACAATCATTTAATTTGTAACTTAAAAATATTGAGGTCATTAATCGAAATATACATTATCCTTTCTTTCAAGTTGGACCAAATTATATATAGATGCCTACTGCCATGAAGATCGGTTGAGTAGTTTCGGAGTTCGGCCTAGACAAACATCATGACACTGGATTTTTAAATATTTAGAAAGCAGTAACAGTACAGGTACGTTGCAATGTATAGCATTGATATTATAAGTAAAAAGATGATTTACATATAATATCATTGATGTATAGTATCAAATATCCTTACTAATATTATAAAGGTGAGTGTTAGTTTGTTTGTTACGCTTTCACGCTCTAATTACTCAACCCGTCATCATGAAATTACATAAAGGTTGTTAGGTGTATACGTACATTAACACGAGTGTAGCCCCGAGCGTAAGCTTGTTACGTATAATAATGAGTACAAATTCAAATAATCATTTAGAAACATTGGTACCCGCTGTTTCGCGATACACAAAATTGCAATACCACTTATGTAAACAAATAATATACATATTTTGAAAGGAAATGAACCGGGGACGAAGAACTGCCTGCAATAATAAAACAATGTAAATAAAAGGTACGCCGCCGCATCGCACCACACCGGAACGACGCTCCATTTAATAAACACACTATAATTTTACTTAATACAAAATAGAAACGATACTTTAAATCTGACAACCATATGCTTCGTGTAATTCCAATATTCGAACAATGAAATGTTTATAAAATACATTAATACATTGGATAGTAAGAACCCTATATGATAAAGTCGTGTATCGCGTAGAAACTTTTTTTTTCGAACTGACTACGCTATTGACCTAGCAAAGTCTTAACAACTTCACCGGACTACTAAGGCGAGCGCTTAAGGCACTCAGCCGATTTTATTTCACAACTAGCTCAAGGGTGCACGGCACACCTCGGCTTGGGCTGTTGCCTGATTTTCCCGCCTCCGTGGTGTCCTCACGGAGGTTTGCGACGCGTCGATGCCGCGGAGTACGCACCGCCCAAACAGACGGACGGTGTACTGGTGGACGTCGGAAATTGCCGATCTTCGTGCTGGCTGCTCCGCGGCCCGGCGACTATTCGAGCGCAGCCGTCGTAGGCGACACCGAGACCCTGAGGAGGAAGCCCGGCTGTATAGCAGCTACAGGGAGTGCAAGAAGATCTTGCAGGCTGCCATCAGCCGGGCAAAAGAGGAGGCATGGGAGGAATTGCTCCAGACGGTAGAGGGGGATCCGTGGGGGCGCCCGTATCAAATGGTGAGGAACAAGTTACTGTCCCGGGTGCCCCCGGTGACGGAAACCCTCCGGCCTGAGGTGGTAGTGAGGTTGGTGGGAGAGTTGTTCCCTAACCCTCCGGTGTTGCCACCTCATCCCATGCCTCCGCCTCCTAGGGTAGTAGGTGCGGAGGTGCTTGATGGCCCTTATAACGGAGGAAGAGATGGGGAGGGCGCTACAGCGCCTCCGCAATCGAAGGAGAGCGCCCGGTTCGGATGGTGTCCCGGGTCGGGTGCTCGCGGTCTCGTTGGACCCTATAGGGGGGTGGTTTCGGGGACTACTCGACCGTTGTCTGGAGGTTGGGTGGTTCCCGAAACCCTGGAAGCAGGGGCGGCTATGCCTGCTGGAAAGGTGGGCCGCCCCCAGGACAGCGCGTCCGCGTATCGGCCCTTGGTGCTGTTGGACGACTCCGGGAAAGTCCTGGAGAGAGTTGTAGCTTTTCGGGTCGTCCAACACCTGAAGGAAGTTGGGCCGAACGTGGCGGACGCGCAGTTTGGCTTCCGAGCAGGGCGTTCCACAGTGGACGCCCTGATCCTCCTTAAGTCGCTGTCTATGGAGGTGACCTCCCAAGGGGAGAGACTTCTGGCGGTGTCCTTGGACATCGCCAACGCCTTCAACAGCCTGCCGCACAGTGTGATACGGGAGGCACTCCGGTATTTCGGTGTGCCTCCGTATCTGCGGCGGCTGTTGGAGGCATATTTGGTCGATAGGGAGATCGCCTACATAGATGGCGACGGTCGTATGGTCCTGCGAGTCACGCGGCGGGGAGTTCCACAGGGGTCGGCCTTGGGCCCACTCCTGTGGAACATGGGCTATGACTGAGTGCCCCGCGGCGTGCTCCCGTTCGGAGCGCGCATAAATTGTTACGCGGATGACACCCTAGTCGTAGCCCGGGGGTAAAGTTGGCAGGAGGTGGAGCGACTGGTCACGATGGCCACAACCCTCGTGGTCGGGCGCATTTGGCGTTTGGGCCTCAGAGTGGCCCTCGAGAAGACCGAGGCCCTACTATTTCATGGGCCTCGGCGAGATCCACCACCTGGGGCCCACATAATGATGGAGGGTGCCCAAATCAGGGTGGGGACCCAGATGAAGTATCTGGGCCTCACCCTAGACGGGCGCTGGCGGTTTGAGCCCCATTTTGGGGGGCTCAGACCGCGAATTGTGGGGGCGGCGGCGGCTCTCGGCCGGCTGCTCCCCAACATAGGGGGCCCGAATGCTGGGTGCCGTCAACTATATATGAGGGTCGTACGGGCGATGGCCGTCTACGGTGCCCCGGTGTTAGCCGACGCTCTTGGTCCCGCCTATGTGCGGGCGCTGCGCGCTGCGCAGCGCATAGTGGCACTGAGGGCGATCAGGGGGTACCGCACCGTGGCCTCCGCGGCGGCCTTTGCGCTCGCCGGCTCCCTGCCCTGGGAGCTGGAGGCGGGAGTTCTTGCCGCCGTGTACGAGTTTACGGCGGCAAGAAAGAGTATCGGGGAGCCTCCGGCTCCCAGGAAGATTGAGGCCAAGAGAAGGGCGGGCCGAAGGAGGCGAAAGGACGATGGAGGCGGGACCTGACGGATGAGCGGTATGGGCGTTACACTATTGACGCCATCCGCCCGGTCCTGCCGGATTGGATAGGGAGACGCTGGGGTTCCCTGTCGTTCAGACTGGTGCAGGTACTCACCGGGCATGGTTGCTTCGGGTAGCTAAGCTAACTATTCATACATATATGAGTTGTTGAAACATGTATGTGTACCAAGCATACATACCACAACTACTCCTATTTCGTATCGGGCAATAGCAGTAGAAACCATTATTCAAAATGTACTCTTTTTCATTATTTTATTAGTTACTATCTGTGCCCGCGATTTCGTCCGCGTGGAACCTTATATAAAAACAGTGATTAAAAGACATCTGAATGTATTAAGTACCATTTACTTGTCTACTTTTCTCTCGTACTTATGCCGCATGGTCATTAAAATTACAATAACTTTTGATAGAGTGGACCGATTTTAATGAAACAAACACTAAGTTATTCTCGAAGGTATGCTTTATTATTTTCTACTACTGTGAATCCAGTACTTTAGCAGTGATGCATGTTCTTACAACCAGATAGACAGACAGACATTTCTAAATATGATCGAAATGTATTTTATTACTTATTCCTAGACTATTTTTTTCAGGAAAATCGAAAAAGTACGGACACGTTGGATTTACATTCTTATTATGTGTGTAGACAATTCATTTACCTTGATAAAGATTTGATATGTGCTTCTATTTGATACTTTATTTTTGTTTATTTGGTCTAAGTTTTTATGATTACTTGAACTAAAACTGTCTAATTAACATGTTTCGTTTAATTTTGTGATGATTTCTAATTTTTAACTACAACATGTGTAATGTACTTGGATTCATAATGAATATTAATTTAGTAATAAAATATAGCTAAACATCAGCCTGTATACATATACAGTATGACAACTATGTCAAATTTAGCTTATCTACAATGTATGAGCACTTACGGCATTGTAAAGATAGAATTAGAAACTACACCATAAAGACCCACCGCATACATGCAGTGTAGAAATTTTCAATTTTATTACCGTTAGGTAAATGTGTAAACCACAATGTAACAAGAAAAGTTACATATACATTGTACACATTATTCCTTAAATAAAATAATATTTATTTGAACACTCGTAAAATAAATATAAACTAGAAAGACGAACGTATTAATAAATTATAAAGATCATTCCGTGGTCCTGTCTATGTATTGTTCTAAGTACAATATATTAGTCACTTATCTATATTAATAAATCTGCAGTTCTACACATTGCATGTTTTTTTCTAAAATTCTAAAATGATATCTATTACAAAAAAAACAAAAAACAAAATGTCTATCAGCCCACTTGTTGTATGTCCGGATTTAACTCAAAAGTGGCTTCACCGATGTATTTCAATTTTGCACACGCAGTATACGAGTATATGCATATAGTTTAACAATTGATACTAGAATTATCAAAAATACTTTTAAAAATTGGAAGTAACTTTTTTTTTCGAACTGTCTACGCTATTGACCTAATAAGGTCTTAACAGCTACACTGGACTAATGCAAATAACAATTATCAACCTATTATGTCCACGGGATTATATGATACTGAGGAATTGGTAGGCTATATTTTTGCTTTTATCAATTTATACTTTTAGATTCAGTAAAAATAAAATAATAATATTACTTAATTAACAACCAATTATAATACAATAGCTCGTAATGAAATTTTGTATACACGGATTACACGTCGTTATGAAATTGATAGATTATAAAAATTATCAATAATCCTTTAAGATTTTGTAAATTCTTTTTACAGAAAATTAATGTTTTATTTCGTTTATAACCGATTTCGATAAAAGAAATTACACGCGAAGTATATGCCAGTCCAACATTGATAGCATATTAAATTATCAGTACTGAATCATAAAGTATAGTCATAATATTAAAAACTAAAAAAAGCTCTCCAACATAATTACTGTATAGAAAACGCGGTCGGATGTGCGATCTGTGAGTAGTTGCTAGTATCTCTATAATCCTAAAACACTTTTATATACATTCCTCATTTCAATTATTTCTGAACGATTTCATGGCAAACTGAATCTTATATTGAATATACTTGTCTAAGCCAATTTTTAAGTTGTAAAATAGAATCGTACTAATGTTTTTCAGACCAAGGAATAGCTTTAAAAGTTTACAAAATAACTACATCCTCGTACACTATAAGTTCTAATGTTTAAAACGCAAGGTATATGCATAACAGGTTGGAGTCATTGACATCTCTGTACGCCTCGTAAGTCCTCCTGCCCGCCAAGGTTTACCATTAACGTTGAATATCGTACTATAAATCTGACCAGATAACTGCACGCACGTTTCAGAGACGTATTTCAAAAAAATATCTACTTTTTTTATCAAACAAGCTATACAGAAATATTATATTTTCATAATTTAGAATAGTAATATAATATAAGCTTTAAGTCAAAGGTATTTCATATTTTTGGGTATCAAAGTTGCAGACAGCTGCTGAGAACAGAGAACACAAACAAACTCAATACATTAATGAAATTTTTATCCTAAACTAGCTGATCGCCCCGGCTTCGTGGGGGTGTATTAACAAAGAAAATGTAAACCATGTAAAGAAATAAAATAGCAACTGAACGTCAATCTGTCCAGTTTGTCAATATTTTTGAAGATCTCGATACTGCCTTCTGTATCACTCACTTTTTATATGGAGATTTTTAACCCTATTTTTTCACTTTTCCGTATGACTTTGTAAATATTTTTTTCTTCATACAAATATTTGTCGTGACTAACTACAAACGCAACAAAAAAATACAAGAAAAACAGGTGTAGCCGTTCTGAAGAATTCGCATGATTAAGATAGAAAATAATAGCAATGTCAGGTTACCTTCCGCAAACTTTGAAACCTAATAAATCCGCAAATGCAATTTCAACCGACAAATTTGAATATCAATTCATTGGTGTGTTACTTTTATTACGCATTATTGCAATTAAAAAAATAACTGGATTGTACTAAAATTATACGGTATTATAACACGCATGTATAATGTATATGGACCATAAGTGCACTAGAAAGTACTGCAGATGATATCACGTCACTTCCGCTTCAAGGCACGGGTACAATGAGTGAACGAGCGGAAGTAGCGCGCGTGCGCTCATCATGCAATCTATTCGTCGGTGAGGAACGCCCCACTAGAAAACCACTTACATTTTTCTATATAGAAACATGGAACATCGTAAATTTTATGATAAAAATTCGAAACTGTTAAACGTACTTATTGAATTTCAGTAATTGTAATAGTAAATTTGGCGCCGGATACATTATCCTTTTGTGACGTCATATTACTACTTCGTATTTTTCTTTAATATTACTATATACACAAATAATTTATTTTTCAATATAGAAACATTGAATACCGGACATTGTATGTTAAATATTCGAAACTGTTAAACGTATCTATTGAATTTCAGTAATGGTAATAGTAAATTTGGCGCCGGATACTTTATCCTTTTGTGTCGTCATACTACTACTTCGTATTTTTCTTTAATATTACTATATAAACAAATAATTTATTTTTCAATATAGAAACATTGAATACCGTATATTGTATGTTAAATATTCGAAACTGTTAAACGTATCTATTGAATTTCAGTAATTATAATAGTAAATTTGGCGCCGGATACATTATCCTTTTGTGTCGTCATGTTTCTACTTCGTATTTTTCTTTAATATTACTATATAAACAAATAATTTATTTTTCAATATAGAAACATTGAATACCGTATATTGTATGTTAAATATTCGAAACTGTTAAACGTATCTATTGAATTTCAGTAATTATAATAGTAAATTTGGCGCCGGATACATTATCCTTTTGTGTCGCCATATTACTACTTCGTATTTTTCTTTAATATTACTATATAAACAAATAATTTATTTTTCAATATAGAAACATTGAGTACCATATATTTTATGTTAAATATTCGAAACTGTTAAACGTATCTATTGAATTTCAGTAATTGTAATAGTAAATTAGGCGCCGGATACATTATCCTTTTGTGTCGTCATATTACTACTTCGTATTTTTCTTTAATATTACTAGATAAACAAATAATTTATTTAGTTAAAGAAATCCGAAAACAATAAAGATTATGAAATCATACGTCCGTGAAACGTTATATTTAAATCTATAATAATATTATAAATAAGTAAAGTTTATTTGTTTGTATGAAAATATAACTATTTTTCGGGTACTTACGAGTAAATCGCTAACGCTGGCTACACCTTATGAACTACATACATCAAAATAATATATCCCGGAATAGTATATCTCAAAAATGCGTACAGAAAAGTCTTTGATGTTATATCTCTTAAGGAAAACCCAGAGTAACCATTTGTTCTTTAAAATATTATACAAAAATAATAGGTTATTTGCACTACTATTTTGACTAATATAGTATTACTTATCCAATTAAATATATACTTATAAAAGTATATGTTCAATCGAAGAGATGACTATTGTAATAAAGATCATATAAAAAATTTTTTACAAAAAAAAAATAAACCGTCTTCGATATGAAAAACCAATAAGGCACTAATAAGCGAAAAATAAGTAAATTATTAAATTAACCAAATTAAATAAAACATATTGATATTTGTGCTACCTGATAATATATTTAAAGTCGATGCCAAAAATTCATATCATCTACATACAAAGTATAGGTCCACTCTCGTGTCTCGCGATGTATAGTATTGTATATATATATTTATATTTTACCTGCAACAAATTTGAACTGTACGTTAGCATCGACTTCAAATATATTATTAGGTAGCGCAAATATCAATATGTTTTATTTAATTTGGTTAATTTAATAATTTTGTTATTTTTCGCTTTTTTAGTGCCTTATTGGTTTTTTGGTTTTTCATATCGAAGTCGGCTTCATTTTTTTTGTATTTTTTTTTTATATTTCCATTTTTAGTGCCCATAAATATACATGATGTCTATTGGGTATAATAAGATTATTAAAATCGGTTTCAAGTAGACGATAATACGTAGAGACAAAGTGGGTGAAAATAAAATAAACGATATTTCATCCCCTTAGGGGTTGAATATTTTCTTCAAATTTATATGGGACCACCTCTAGGTATAACCAATTCAAATAAAAAGGAATCATTAAAATCGGTTCACGAATGAAGAAAATATCGATTAACATACATAAAAAAATACATACAACCGAACATAGTAACCTCCTCCTTTTTCGAAGTCAGTTAAAAAAGGATTATAAACTGATTATGTACCTCCGTGTAATTCGCAGTCATGTTCGAATGACTACTACGAATTGATTGTTCTGTTAATCATATAGCTATATACAGTATATAGAATTTATAAAAATCTATAAAACGTGACTATCCACCTTTATTGCATTTCGATAAACGTTCGTGTCTCGTTTTGAAATGCATTTTAGTTGTATTTAACCACACTGCTCATATATTAACGTGTAGTGAACTGTATTTCAAGATTGTTAATAGTATATAAATATAGCTCGGAGCTGCTTGCAATATTTCCATAACTTGTTACTTAGCTTTTATATCGCATAACATGGGTGTTTATTAATATATATAGTTCTGTGTTTATATCAGGTACACTGCAGTCGCTATGTCGTGCTTCGATTTAAACAAATTAATAATTGTTAATAAATATATACGCCTAAATTAAATTTGAAAATCTATGATAGAATACATACATGTTTCTTTATATATACGACGACCTTATACCTATACTTAATAGAGGCCGTTGAATTAATGGTATAATATAAAAATCAAGCTCCTTTTTCGTATCAGCTAGACAAATATAAAAAAGAACTTACGCTTCGTTACTTTACTATCAAAATTAAATATATATATATATATATATATATATACGTAATAAAACAGTTACATCAACGCCATAGAAAGGCTACAATTAGTATAGAGGCATGACAACATGTATACAAATATTTACTTGCGTCAGAGTACCTTCTGGCAGATAGTCGCACGTTCTAGTGAAGACGGACGCCAAAATAGAAACTAAACATCTTCAATGTTACATAAATACACACTGTTTTAACTACCGACAGATATGACGGTATTCCTGTGAATTACGATATTTTGTTAAATATAACACATGAGAATATGACAGTACTAAAATTATTACAGTTTTATCATACTAATTAGGATAAAAAATAATAATAAATAAGTTATATTTTACCTTACAATCCATTACAATAATCATTACATAGTATAAAACAAAGTCCCCTACCGCGTCTGTCTGTCTGTCTGTTCGCGATAAACTCAAAAACTACTAAACGGATTTTCCTGCGGTTTTTATCGATGGATAAAATGATTCATGAGGAACGTTTTGGTATATAATTTGTCAAAGTTTTTTTTATAATCAGGGCGGGACAACGTTTGCCGGGCCCGCTAGTTATGTAATATAATACAATGTAATCTCCAGTATGATAGAGTTAATGTGAACAACAAACTGTAATTATAAGAAGTTTAAGGCAAAGAATTCTGAAGCTTATCCATCGACTAATTTGATAATCTATAGTGGCCAAGTCTAATTGAACCAGTTACAACGCCCGGATAACTGTCAGATTCGATACTACAAAAGTTATGGGATTTACCAAATTTACTGCCGCGTAAACCCAGATGTCTAATAAACTTTGTTTTATGGATAAGGACTACAATTTCGATATAATTTATGATTATCTTGTTATGATTTATTTACCACTTTGTTGCACATGAATACATGTTTTTCTAGTTGTTGTCATGAAAGAAAATATGAGCCAAGTAAATTTTCCATTACTGCATTGTATATGTGTCTCATGTCTTTATAATTTTCTTTGCAAACCGGAATGGTTTAATCAAAATTAAATAATAATAAAAAACTCACTGTAAACCATTTCTTCTCCGTTTAAAGTCTAGTAATTTCTATTGTCTAGTTTCAATAGGTGGTAGAGCCACGCTGAAGCTATTACTGGTTTCAGCATGAATGGGTCGGCTCACCCGGGATAGTACCACCCTCTCACAGAAAACCGACGTGAAGTAATATTGCTTGCATTGTTGCATTTCGTTCGGTCAGTGAGAGCGCCGGAGGACCACCATACTTTCGCCTCATCCCGACTTTCCCAACTCCTCTCCCCCGAAACAGGGGCTGGCAACGCACTAGCGACTCTTTGGGTGTTGCCTAGTCTATGGACGCCGGTGATCACTTACCACCAGGTGACCCGAATGTTCGTTTGCCCACTATAATATTAACTAAAATAAAAAGTAAACTCGACTAAGTACGATTGAAATTACGTCGTGAAAAATATAATATTCAGTTTGAATCACAGATATGTACGCGTAACATACAATCTTCATATTTCGTTTATTAAGAGCAAGCAGATGCGCAAGCACGTCTCAAGTTTAATAGATTACACTTAGCTGAATACAAATAGAGATAAAAACAGTATATGCATGTATTCGTAAATTGTTTCTACATTTAGAAATGATGCGCAGACAATTACACTGAAATGAACTGTTACTGCAGACAATATAAAGAACTAGCTGATCTAGCGACGTGTTACTGTGGCTCAGTTATTATATCATTACATATTGATAAGAATTCATCATTGTTGTTGATAATATGACCAATAAGCGTCATTTAACATTTAAATTATTTTTTTAAATATAAAAAAAATGTGACTTGAATATAAAAGTTAGACATATTCTGTCGCTGACTTCCTTCTCGAACTGACTACGCTATTGACCTAGCAAGGCCTTAACAGCTTCACTGGACTACTAAGGCGAGCGCTTAAAGCACTCAGCCGATTTTATTTTGACAACTAGCTCAAGGGTGCGCGGCACACCTCGGCTTGGGTTGTTGCCTGATACATGCAATTCGCGACGTATCTTTTTTTTTTTTTTAGCGTGGGGAAATCCCTTATGGATACACCACCCTCTCGGGGGAGAGAGTGGGTTATGTCCGACTCGCACGGACTAAAACCCCACGGTGTACGTCTTCCGCTATAGTTGGGGCGGCACGAGATCTCTATAGACTTCATCGTGCCGCCCCAGCGGTTGGCCCAGCAGTAAAAGCGCCGCCGCCGGGCCCCGTCCTGTTGGGAGACAGCCGTGTACACACCGGCCGTCTCCTCCGTCCACCGGACCTGTGCAATGGGAAGATGGGCCCCCCGACCCACGACCCACCGACGGTGTCAATCGTGTATCGACCATACCGCGCGTCCGCCAGGTCCCGCCTCCACCTTTCCACAACTTCCTCCCTCATCGCTCTTCTCATTTCCTCTATTTCTCTCGGAGCTGGAGGCTCCCCCGACCGTTTCTTAAAGGCCGTATATTGATATATTTCGTATCGGATAATTTTCTAAACTATTTCAGCTTGATAAGGGAAAAATATAAAACCCTTCCACTTGCATGTGTAAGCGTGTATGCGTGCACGTGTGTGTAGGTGATATGTGTAATGTTGTCACAGTGATGTAAGATTTTGTGTCACTGTATCGCGCGAGCAGCGTACTCAAGGGCTCCACGCCGAGGGAACGGACCTAGGCTTAGGCCACTACCGAGGGGGGCCTAGTCTGGTGTCGCTAACTTATTTATAGGCATTATCACACTCTACAACTTCTCTTTAGAACTCAATCATATATCTCTCACCGTTAAGGCAGCGTTCGTAAGAAATGTTTTCGTTCAACTGTTTCTACTCCGGCTTACTTTGCAAATCCGACTACCACAAAAAAGTCTTTTCATTTTTTGGTTTAATATATAGGCTATGATACTCACAAATAACGTGGCTTTCTATTGGTAAAAGAATTTTTAAAATCGGTATACTAGATTCAGATTACCCTCTACAACGTCACAAACTATACCTCTTTATAATATTAATATAGACAGCAATAACGGTTATATGTCAATAACGAATCAAACTGTTATGTTATTTTACAATTGGCATTGTTATAAACGATTGTCAATTATTATGCTGTTGGCTTATTTATTGTTTTGTATCGTATTACAAATTTAAAAAATGATAAGATAATGTAATTTGTATTAGTATTTATTCTTCGTATCATAATTTAAAAAGTGAGCAGCGTCAATTAGGATGTTCGTTTCTTACGTAATTTGTTATTGGTTGTTGAAAAAACTTTCTTATGCGCTTGTTGCGATAACACCGGCCGAGCATTGACATTGCCGATAATAATAATGGACAAAAGATAATCAACAGTAGAAATGAAAGAAGAAAGAATGCATTTCATTATTACTTAGTGTAATAAAAACCACCATCTATTAACTGACATTATAAGACCAGTGATAACAGACGTACATACATGTATCACATTTATAAATATGTATTCTAGAACAACAAATAATTTATAATATGTTCTTGCAAAAAAAGTAGTACAGGATACCGTATCGGAATTAGATTACACACCTGAGTCAACGTACCGTGAAACAGAATATCCTATTGAAGCATAAGCGAAAGTAATTCCCTAGAGTGAACGACACGTGACCCACTGAACCACACATCAAGTCGATATACCATGTAAAACTCCTTCCATTTGATTCATATCTTTAATATAAAATATATATTAACATCAATCTTCTTTTGTTCTAGATCGCAAAGCGGTTACACAAGAATAAAAGGTATGTATTTTTTTTGTTTTGTTTTAAAGACAACTAACTACAGCACTAGTGTTCAAGCTCTATGTTGTAGGAGACTATCCAACGTATAATTAATGGCCCCAAATACACTCAAAATTGGAACAACGATTTGTGTATCACACAAATATTTGTTCTGTATAATGTACGAAGTAGTCAAATTCAAACAGGGAAATTTAAACACCTTATGAAAATTATAAATTCACCAATTTGCAACGAGTGCGGTAAGGTTGACGACATTCATAATTTCTGAAAGAGTGAAAAAAATATCTAATTGAGAGGATGCATATTTTGCAGTACAATATTAATATCGGGGATGTGGGTGTGTATTACAGTAGTCTGTCATAATTGCAAAAAGCTATGTAGTATATTTAGATTTAGTAGTTAGGCTATTTGTGTTTTTAGATTTAAGAGTTTTAGATGTATATAGATGTAAGTTACGATGAGACTGAGATGTAAAAAATGATAAGTCCCTTAAAAAAAGGTATATCTTGAAGTGTCTTCTTCTCGATGAGTGGGTTGTTTTGTAGAACTGGTTGGTAGCTTTGACGTTGATAAGCGCCTTCTCAGAACGTAAACTGAATAAAGTATTTTTGAACTACTCAACCGTCTGTGTAGTACACAGAAGAATAATTTAATTAAACATAAAATAATATTAGTGGTTGTCCAACGGTCTTAATTGTTAACGTCTTACTGTCGGGTTTAAGGTTGTATATTATTTAGGTTATTTGGCAAAGAGTGTAGCGATAAATATTATGGATGTAACGATCGCAAAGTGTGACGAATAGAGACTTATAAATAAAAGACTTTGACATCGACGGTATGAAATAAACCTGTTTCCTTTTTTTTATTGACAACACTAAAACTCATCAATAACTATTAATCAAACAAAAAAAAACAAGGAAATTGGTTGACAAACAGAAAAGAAAACGGATTTGTCTTCACCGTCTAACCTAGACAACAGCCCAAGCCGAGGAGTGCCGTGCACCCTTGAGTTAGTTGTCAAAGTAAAATCGGCTGAGTGCCTTAAGCGCTAGCCTTAGTAGTCCGGTGAAGCTGTTAAGACCTTGCAAGGTCAATAGAGTAGTCATTTCGAAAAAAAAAATTGTTAGTTCAAAAAAACGTTTTATCTTCACTTATTTATAGGTATAATGTTTTTGGCTTGCGTGTTGACGCGTAATTATTTCATTGTTTATAAGGTTATCTCATATCAGTAATTTGGGGAAATAAATATAGATCTAGTTCAGTAGCACAAATTGGCCGAGATATACCACAAAGTAAATGCCGCTCTGACTATACAATCGTTTTATTTTATTATATAGATATATTGAACCACAGATAAATAATAAACGGTAGTGACCTTCACTGCTTTAAGAAGAAACACATGTGTTTCTTTTCATCGCATTGTGAAAAATATTTTCATAGTGAAGTATTTCTATTTTCCTGTGTTTATTTATAGCGAATAACTTTATGATGATGTGTAGAACTATCACCTTTAAAAAAGTAATCATAACAGATAAACAAACATAATAAACGAGTGTTCAATTTATGTTTCTTTCGACAAGCGTAGCATAATAACCATGGGAGATAATCGAATTGAACGTATAACATACTTATATTCAAGTAATTTTAATACTGAAATGCTATCATGTCGAATAAATATATGCAAACTTGACGTCCTGTGGAGAATATTGCTTAAAGATTCGTTTTTAATAATTCATTTAAATCCCTAAAAGAAAGAATATTCCAAAATAAATTCAATGTTCTCTGATAACACATTAGTAAGGATTCGAAGTAACATATTTGTCAAATATTATCCCTGACAAAATAGTATAATAAATCAAAAGTCCTTTTGTCTTATAAACTTTAGCATATAATATTGCGCACAGATACTATATTACTGAAATTCATAAAATTACAAAACATTACAGAATACATATGTTTTATAGCATAAATGTTAATTTCCAATATTGTCAATAATATAACTTATGCCCGCAACTTAACAACTCAATAAATATATACTTAACTAGCTGGGAACGCGGCTACGAATGTGGTGATTTCTGTTTATTGCTGTTATTATTTATTGCTATTACCATTTTTGTAATGAATAGTTGACTTGTACGTAAATAAAAATTGTATGAATATTCTAATTTCTACGTGTTGAAATTACCACGCATACTAATTTTCGTGGCGATAGCTTGAACAGTACAAAAGTAGTTGCGTTAGAGCAACACCTCCTGGCAACTTTAGGCACAATGGATATCAAGAAAACATTTTCTTGATTGTTTTTCGAACTGACTATAGATTATACACTGTTAACAGGCCTGACGGGCCTTTAGAGTTTCGCCGCGTTTTTTATACACTCAGCCGTATGGCAAAAAGCTCAAGGGCGCCATAATCGACATAATCAAAATTACAAATCGATCTAGGTTATCTAAGCTGGCTACTCTGGTTGTCAATACCATTTGATTCTCCTCAAAACGTAAAAATCTTTCCCTAATATTTTTTATGTTAACGGTACAGAAGATGTGAAGTAGCCGTATGCAATATCGAGTTATAGTAAAACAGGTAATAAAAATATATATTCCATGAAAAAACACTTATGTTTAACCTTTCAATAGGATCGTTTATCGAACTCAGATATGCTAGTATCCAATTTTACATTTACATAATATATTAATAGATTTATAGTTACGTTTGTAGATTGTTTTTTTCAAAATTTTGATATAGAACTATTATCGAGCCCACTGATCATAAATATGTTATTCGTCATAAAAGTATAACTTCAAAAATATATATTTTATTTTCAACCGATTTATACCGATTGAGAAGTCTAATATGCTATTGATAGCCTATAAAATTATCAGAAATAGTTTAAGAAATTATAAAATACATTCATATTTTAATTATCTAAAATAAACAGTAAAAACTAGATACTGCACAAAAGGCGCGTACAGAGCCCCGGAGAGTTGTTACTCATTTTATAAATATGTGAACATTCTCATAAACAAAGTTAAAAAGAGAAGAATTCAATTAAAAAAGTTTATTTTTTACATGCAATATCCGTCATCCGTGAATCATTTGGACCACATGCTTGTATTCTTCATAAGGGGTTCTTGTGAAAATGTAGGTGGTAAATTCACATGAACATTGACCAACGTAAAAGATCTCTACTACTTCAAATGGCAGGATATGTCCTCGAAAGTTCACCAAAGCCAGTTAGAGTATAGGGGAGGTCGTGAAATAACGGTCGCTTCCTACAAGCACGGATTAAAGTGCACATGTGGTGGGTGTGGGAATGTTTACCCCCTCGGGATGCAAGGTGCAAGTACTGTTTGAGAAATATCAGAACTTTCATGAAACGTTTTATGTAGTTCGCTAATTAGATGCCAGTAATGAGGATACTCAATTTTGTACTGTGTTATTTAAGTTTTAATTAAAAGAGTACTAACAATACTGTGTAACTATATTAGGGTGTCCATTATTTATCAAGTTGACTTTTTTAACTTGAGTATCGTTCAAATCGTTAGTTTATAGGCCAAAAACATTTAGAGGCAGTCATAAGGACTACTGACAGAAGGGAAAACTTAAAACAATGGTATAACTGTTCTTCTTTGAATTTTTAATTCAGTTATAGTCTGAATTATTTAAATTTCATTCTGTATAAATTCAAATTATTAGCATTAGTCTGAAATATATATATATATATATATATAGATAATAAATATCAATATTACAGGTACACAGGTCGCTATACTATGCGTCGCTAGCCTGACGCAGGCGCAATACGGCTGGTCACGCTTACCAGCATGCTGCTGACGCGAAACCATAACTTTTTCTCCTGCCAAAAAAAAATCCAGATCAATGCGCCTAAAGGAATTCTCATTTGAAAAATCCGATACCGTTTTACCGTGCCTCAATACGATACTTTTCCTATCCATGTAACATGGGTTTTTTTCACCTCTTAGAAATTAATTATTATCTTGTTTATTTTATTGAATAACTTACCAAATATTATAAATTCTCCATCTATTGTGATATGAAAAAAAAATTGTATATATTTTGAAAGATCAAAATCTATTTTTACCGTAGAAAAAAAACTAACTGATACTAAAGGTTGTCAATAGCTATAAAACAAAAAATATAAAATCAGTGGACAATCATAGTAGAAAAAAATGAACTGTTTTATATTCACCTATTTGTAAGTAAATCTGTAAATTTAAATTATCATGCGTATAAGTTACATTATAATTTGTACACAACATTTTAAATGGTGCCAAAGTAACGATCCTATTACACTGAATACAAGTTACAAGATACACGTTTCATGCGGTTACGATACGCGCAAAATAAATGTTTCCTTATTAAAATTTTCTGAGAATATACAAGTAACATGTATGCGTACGGATAATTTTCCATTATGTCTTTAGCTCCGACCGCAAAGTGGCTGGTGCGATTACCTCATTCCGATATCGCTGCGTTATAGTGGGTCACCACGACGCATAAAAATCTTATAAAATTAAACAAGAACGTTAAGCGAGGCGATGTTATTAATATAATGGCTCATTGATAGTATTTTGGACACTGTGAAATAATCGTATAGTGAGCTTTCTTGAGTTTTTTTATTTTATTTTAGGAGGCAAACGAACAGGCACCCTCTTAGAAAAACCCTATCACCTTGTCATTCACTATGAAAGTTGAGTCAAACGTTTTGCATAGAAATTTTTATGATATTCACTCTACTGTAATTTTAGGTCTATTTAGACACATGTGATATTATATTACATAATATTAGCTTTTGCTCGCAATTTCGCTCGCGTGAATGTATGTTTTACTTAATTCTCGGAAACTTTTTTCTGGATTAAGGTACCTACGTCTTGTTCTTACACCTGCAAAGAATATGATGATTGTTTTTTTTATTTATATATATCATAAGAGACAAATGAACAGGCGGCTCACCTAGTGGTAAGTGATCACCGCTGTTCATAAACACTAGCAACACCAGGGGGTCGCAAGTACGTTGCCAGCCTGTATTTGGAGGGAGGAGGAGAGGGGAAGGAGAGGTGGGCCTCCGGTGCTCACACTTTTTTTTAACGTGGGGAAACCCCTTATGGATATCCACCCTCCCGAGAGAGAGGGTGGGTTATGTCCGAGTCTCACGGACTAAAACCCCACGGTGTAAGTCCGACTGTATTGTTGGGATCCGGCGCTCACACTGACCGAACGAAATGCGATAATGCAACACTATTACTTCACGTCGGTTTTCTGTGAGAGGGTGATACTTTCCCGGGCGAACCGACCCATTCATGTTGAAACCAGTAATAGCTTCAGCGTGGTTCTACCACGTACACCTAAAAATCTTATCAAACAAATATATAGGTGCGTTTTGGCTGTTTATCAGGTGAGATTGTGGCCAAACCCTAAACGTAAAGTATAAATAAACATATTCATCTTCTTCTCTAATTTATGGCGGCGTGTGTAAGCAATACACAATTCCGCCAATGTCATATATATACAGAGTGTGCGCTGTCTGTAGCAGATAGTCTCATAAACGAAGGAGGCCGATTTAAAAATGTAATTCGAAAAATAAGATAATTAATTCGTGTTCTGACCGAGTTATTGTATGTTTCCCACAAATATACATACAGGCATAGATACATATCAATTATTAAAATAAAAGATCAAGAAAGATTTTTCTCATTTTATTTTATACCCATAATTTTCTACTGATGCAAAGAAAATCAAAGGGAGCAATAATAGCGACTGGTCGTCTTTTGTTTATAGTTGGGCCAATTTGTGAAACGGTCCCTGTGTAAAATTGTTTTTTTTTTTATTTTGTCATTTTATTATAAAGTCAATTTTGCTCAATTTAACTTTTGTAGTTTAAACGTTTCGAGAAAGTTAAATAATAGTAAATTTTTCCGAAATTATCTAGTTTGTACAGTTTCGAGTTTGGAAAAATTTGGGCATTGAGGTTATATCAGTTTGATAAATATTAGTACGAAAGAGATCATCAGTATACACTGGTATAAATTAAAACTTTCACTTCGACGCGGCGTTCTTATACTTCGATATACAAGCTTTACCCACGCAACATAATTTTATAACGAAAATATTTATTAGCTTTAATAGAGGTCGCAGATAGACATCTGAAAAAAAAATTGTTTTGCATATTACATTCCGATATAAAAGCAATTGTACGTAAATATATTATAACGAGCCTACGACATAATGTGATTACGAGTGAACGAAAACAACAGAATAACAACCTTGGTAATATTGTGTTGTTCTTCTATTAAAGTACTGTTTAAGTTATTAGAAAATGATATGACATCATCTAAACAATAGTTAATTATATATATTACTAGCCTCTGCCCGCGACTTTGTTCGCGTGGAATAGTTACTTTGGGATAACGCTAACACGCAGCGGAAGCTCTCAAGAGGAAAAAATACCCCAATTTTGAAACATTCTTCATTAGTGTTCCGCTCTTATTGATCTTAGCGTATTAATATATAGCCTATAACCTTCCTCGATAAATGAGCTATATAACACTGAAAGAATTTTTGAAATCGGACCAATCGTTCCTGAGATTACCCCTTACAACGTTACAAACTCACAAACTTTACCTCTTTATAATATTAGTATAGATACAATAACACTTATTTTGGTTTCCATCCTGACATAATGGCTTACGCTGACAATAGATTATAAAAATAACCTTTCATAATGTTCTTATAATTAATTTGGAAAAGTAAGTCCTACGTTATAAACCCTAATATGGCCGTTTTCAATAATCTAGCTCTAGTTAAATGTAAGTAGCTATCCGAGATAGGTCGTGCTTTCCAGTCCATTTATGACTGGAGATTCAATGACAGTATGCCCACAAGTTTGGATAAGGTCACAGATAGATACAATCTTCTAACTCCAATTAAGAGCGTCCCTCAGATTCGTTTTATTTTTCCGTTTAAAACATTAGGTGTTATGTTTTAGATTAACATTATATTTACTAAAATTATCATGATTATATAACAATAACAATATCTTAAAATGATAGTTAATAAAGATAAATATGTATTAAATATAGTTTGCTCTTGTCAATCACTATGAAACGCTTTACTTTCCTTTTCTATGAACTTACATAAGAAGATCGAATATGTTTTCTATCTGTATTTATTGAAACGGATAAACGGGCCGACAGATAGCTCTAGTAGTTATTTCAAATTTCAGTTATAGATAAAGAGATTATTGGAACCGGCTGTAAACGCGGTTTTACTCATGTGTATTGAACGATAACATTATATTAATTGTTTCATATTATTACATCATTCATTTATTTTGAAATTCGAGGATAGTTAATTAATTTTTCGAGTTTTAATATTAAGGGGAAAGAACGAACTATTTCCATTTTTTTTTAAATGAATAACAGCAAATCCCGTCAATAGCTACTAAAGAGAAAAATAATAAAGATTATCTTTATAATTAGAATGTTAAAAAACAAAGGAGGACGATATAAAGCAAATATATTCTATTATCTAAATTCTAACACTCTTAATATTTATAACTGAAATAATTGCATATCTCACGGGCGAATTGATGGACGCTAAAGTAGGTCGGATATTAGGGGACAGAAACGAGAGCAGCCCGCTCACAAGCGCGCAACTGGGTCGCACACTCAGATTCAAAACCGGGGTTGCCAGACTTATAGCCTGCCATCTGTCCCGGTACGGTAACGAATTACTGATATAACAAAACTCCAGCATGTTGAAACAAAAGTTACAGAATTGTATACTACGATCACTGAAGTTCTAATTTTAAATGAAGAATTAATTTTATTAATTTAGGTATAATTTGAAATTTATTTATATACTATAAAAAAATGTCGGTGTTAAATACAAGTATATTATGTAAAAATATTGTAACAACAATACTATGTTTATAACTTCAAGAAACGAGCGTATACTTCTATAAAAGGCCGGCAACGCACTTGTGACTCCCCTGGTGTTGCTAGTGTCTATGGACGGCGGTGATCGCTTACCATCGGGTGACCCGTCTGTTCGTTTGCCTCCTATAATATAAAAAAATAAATAAATAAATAAGACTAGTTATACCGTCAGACATTATCCTGCCATGTAATAATTAATGAGCGTAAATATTTAGAATTTAAAAATATTAGGATCTGTTGAGACACTGAAATTTTGCTATTATATGTATTATTATGGTAGAAATCCAAAAAAATATTGTGTATGTATAGTTCAAAAGAAGTAGAAGTGAAACCTTCAAAAAGAAAGCGAGAAGAGAGTATGTCTCACTGTTCTCCAATACCCTAAGGCAAGCAAGATACAGCTCCCACTCTACTCGACACAGTGTTTACCCTCACCACTTTTGGTCACACAAAAAAGTTGCGGATCAAAACCCACCCATAAGACTTAGTTTCAATTCAAATATGTATAAACTACATTTAGACGGAAAATTAAAAAAATCTAGATCTCAACAACAGTGCCAACTATCGCATATAAGTGTAGCTAAGAACTATCCAGGTAATCCCATATGTGCAAAGAAATATCAAAAAATCAAATTGGGAAGAGAAGAATTTGTGAAAATGTTATATTCACCGTAGTCCGATGAAGCTCTTAAGACCTTGATAGGTCAATAGCGTAGTCAGTACTAGAAAAAAGAAATTTTTCGCTTAAATATTTCGACACATACATATATAAAATTTAAGAGAAATTGTAAAATAATGAATAACATCGACAAGGAACAAGTGGATTGAATTTATAGAAATAGCAAAGGATTATCAGCTATGGCAGGACTTCTAAATCCATATCATAACAAAAAGTGGATGTGAATCTGTGAACTGGAAATAATACCTACAGACCTCGTCAATCTTTTTGGCCGCTCCGAATATAGCCATAAGTTCAGATATGCGCACAATTTTGTCAAAAGTTTAATACAAAATAAGGCAAAAATGTCATTCTGTGAATCTAAAATTGGCATTTATTTATCCATGAGTTGTCTTGATGTTATGCATATAATATTATTATACTGTACACGTACATTTAATACGTAAGTATCCAAACTTTTTTAAAGCAAGTATTCAATACGTATTTAACTTTTTTGTAATAGCACGGCCTATGTTCAAGGTATTATATAGTAATTTGTTATCATGTTTTTACTATCAATTATTAGTGATACCTCTGACAGATAGAGATTTTAATACAGCTGGCTTTATTGTGACCATCGTACACATAACCCGTAAATTGTAGGCATACCGTCTCACTTCGCTAGTCTTTGTAGTTATTCCGTTACCTTGAGGCTCGAGGTTTTCGCCGTGGTATATGCAGGCTAGCAAGCGTGACAACGACTGTGAATGAACTTTCGTCCTTCAGCGTTTTTTTTTATAATAGTGTGTTGATGTTCTCATTTTATACTATATACAATAAATACGTAAATTACGGTATAGAAAAACCAGCAGTGTTAAGCCGTCCACTAATTTAACTTCAATACCGAAAGCGATACATAGTATACTGTCTTCATATCACCAAGCTTATAATTTACATATTTACGATGATCTAATATTTGGGAAAATATTAAAAATGTAAGTAGTCTATTGTCGACGATAAAATTAAATAGTAAAACGTGTTTCTTTGTTTATTTTTTCCAAACAAAATTAATTAAATGTTTTACTACTTTAAGTGTTATGAATTAATTAAACAAATGTTTTTGTCACTGTAATAATATTTTTCAATGTTTTGAAAAATTCTGACAAAAAATCCTGAAATAAAATAATTCTGTTAAGATATTTACCATGTTTCCATATTTCAGTAACATGCTATGGATATATGTCTCTATCGAAATAAAAATTGCAGAAATATATGTATTTGTATATTATTTTTATTTGTACTCGATATTATAATACATCCGGCGAATAAATTAGACTACATTTGAGTGTTTTGTAAACATTTTATGTACTCAATTTTTTGGCATTTCTATATGTAACTAGACACCCAAACATCTCAATCGTACTTACGTGTAAAATGTATTATTTTGTTTCATCTTTTGAGTTGTATCCAGGCATTACACATCTAACCGTAATAAATCTGGTCTACATCACACCAAATTACATTTGAAAACATTATATTTTAAAAAATAACAGAGATTTGTTTTGGGCACGATTGAGGTTAAATATAGACCGAGAGCATGTAGAAAAATGATCTAGTTATTTCTATACATACGTGTATACTATAATAATAATAATAATAATAATATAATTTATTTCAGACTCATCGTTACGTCCATATTTGTGGGTACAATTACAGGATTAAAAAAATTAGTATTAGTAATAATAATAAAACAGAAAAATAAATTATAAACAAAAACACAGAACACAGTAAATAACATAAAGTGGCAAGTCCGAGTGAAACCTCCGGTGATGGTGGAAATTCACTGTATGACTGCATGTAGCCGTATCCAGCGAGCCAGCATCGGAGAGTCCCATATATACTATACATATACTCTTTCTCTTACGCATTGTCACGTTGTTATATAAATTTTGAATAGAAGATAGGGTAATAATTTAACATGAATGTACGTTGTTAGACAACATAAAACTTTCGCGGCTACGTTACAAGCAATTTTTATATACCCATTTGTTACCTAATGTTAAACGCACTTTCACATTATCATACAAATGTCTCAATATAATATATGAATCGAAGTTACACGCAGTCTAATAAATATATCGTAAACGATTAAATAATACGACCAGACCGAGATAACGTTATCTTCTTTTAAGTTATTTTGTAGATACTTAAATATTCAAAGTTTGTAATGATTTCGCTTCGACTCCGTTTTGTAACAGTACAGTTCGCGTCAAAGTTTTTGACCGCTCTGACAACAGATGCGTATAACACAAATTTAGGTATAAGTACGTATTATATCTTTATATATCAATTTCTTTTGTACGTGTGTAGGTCACTGAACTCTTCCTAAACGGCTGGACCGATTTTGATGAAATTTTGTGTGCGTGTTCGAGCGGATCCGAGAATGCTTTAGATTCACAATTGGACCCGGTAGGTGGCGCTGCGGTATAATTTTAGATTATTTTTTTTATCATCAAGGCAAGACAACGTCCGCCCGGCCGGCTGCTTATGTATATAATATAACCTCGAAACAACTTAAGTATTATTAAATGCCAAATATTTTCTATATTAATATTTTAACTTTGTTTTGTATTATACTCTTAACCATATTATGCGCAAATTCGAACATACGGCTACAGAGAGGCCAAAAAGATTGACGAGATGTGTATATAAAATGATTATTGGCTTTTGGCTACATAACATTTAAACAAATAATTTCTGTAATAAAATTACCATTTCACTGATTAGTATAATTTTATTTATGTTCAGTTATAACTATAATTGAGGAGAATTGCACACTTGATGAGTCAAACATTCAATTAATATTTCAATGAGAGGTCTTGCAGTTTTTTCAATTATTTAGATAATCTGTATGAAGTCATTTTGTCTCTACTTTGTTTCATACAAATTTCTTTAACTTCTATTGTGCAATGAATGAGTCTAAGTTTTCTTGTTCCACTTTATTCTTACGTATTAATTACACTAACATAAATAGGCTTTTGAGGAAAACTTTCGTTTAAATTATAAATTTTAATGAATTTAATAGGGTCTGCGGAGTTTTTGTAATATTAAACTTCCATTTTGTATTATTTATCATGTTCATTTTAATCTCATCTTCACATCTTATTAGTTATGGATTTATAATAGTTGTGTTTTAGAATGCTTGAGCAATATGCTTTACATTGATATTTAAGCCCACGAACAGGTATCGCTGAGAAGCAAGGATTAATATCATTATGTTGACAACCGATGAATATCACAACGAAATACATGTATCTACATATTGCACATGTAAATGATAATATAAATGACTACGCTGGCTGTACTGATACCGAAAGATAATGGGGTGATGTCATACTTGCCTGATACTTTATAACATAAAAATATTGAGGCTGTCTTAGGTCTCCGAAACGTTATTCGATCCACCTTACGTTTTTATGTGGATAATAAATAATGTATTGATAAAGTATTAAACTGATAAGTATACTGACTGAATGTTTATACAATAGCAATATTTATGGAGTATACTCTGTACTCGATTCTCGTTCTAAACCAGTTAAAAAAGTAAGTGCTTAATATTTGACCTAATCATCTATAAAAATATAAAAAATATACACAATTCTCTACGCGTCTATGTTAAAGCACAGTGTCAATGACCGTCGGGTGATTTCACTTTCAGTTGAAAGTGAACGTGGGAACGTCAGGAACTAAATGAAAGGGCTTATTGTCCGTTTTATTATCGAAAGTTATTGACTCCGGATCGCCCATTGTAGCTTTCGGTACCGGTCATTGCACCTAGGTTTAATGTATTCGTTTTTATACTTTTGAAAGTCTTAGAACAAACTTTAACTTATGTTTTCTTGGTAGTTTATTAGTATTTGTTCTGATATTATTATTTTATATGTTAAATAAGACCATGAAGTGTCATATCCTAGAATACTGCTCGTGTTTAGCCTTCCACCTAATATAGACACATTTTTAGCGACTTGTCCGCGTTGCTTATTATCTTTACAATATGTTTTATATACAGAGGAGAAAACATAAAAAAATATTTTGCTTACTAAGTTTCTTTGTAAATATTATCCGTTTACTTTCCGTCTCCGGCACCTCACTGCTTGTCTTACTTATCCAAGGCAAGAAAACACATCGTTGATCTCGTAGCACTAATAAAAAACGTAGTTTCTTTTTTTTGCGTATATAACTGTCGACCTGATATTTATATAGATAGATGTTTTTAAGTTTATTCATTTAAATAAATAATTGTTGGATAATTACAATTAGTGTTGTTTTGTAACTCTACATTCTATGTTGATGATAATATGTGATATAATATATATAAAGTTACTATAAACAAAGGTACAAAAACAGTATATGATCTTTTTTTTGGACTGACTACGCTATTGACCTAGTAAAATCTTAACAGCTTCACTGGACTACTAAGGCGAGCGCTTAAGGCACTCAGCCGATTTTATTTGGGCAACTAGCTCAAGGGTGCTCGGCACACCTCGACTTGGGGTGTTGCCTGATGTAGGCAATTCGCGACCTATCTGAGCTAACCTAAGCTAAGCTAATTATTCATACATATATGAGATGTTGAAACATATATGTGTACCAAGCATACATACCACAACAACTCTTATATATATTTCGTACCGGATAATTTTCTAAACTATTTCAGTTTGATAAGGAGAAAAAATAAAACCCTTCCACTTTCATATGTAAACGTGTATGAGTGCACGTGTGTGGAGGTGATATGTGTAATGTTGTCGCAGTGATGTAAGAAGATTTTGTGTCACTGTATCGCGCGAGCAGCGCACTCGAGGGCTCCACGCCTAGTCCTAGGGGAGCCTAGTCTCGTGTGCGGGAGCGAAATTTACTCCCAGATAGAATTTATTATGTAAACTACAGTGCCATTTATTTAATGCAAAACAGTCAAACAGGTCGAAAAAAAAACGAATGAGAAACAATTAGTCAGGCACTTCAGAAGTTACACGGAACAGACACAATTTACTGTTTAACTATTTAACAAAAATTAAATTGTTGGTCTGTTACTAAAAACAATCGAATCCCTGATAAAATTTACTCTTTACCTACCTATTAGCTTATCGGTACGGGTTACAATTATGTTCGTATGGACAACAGAATATTGTTTATAATAAAAAAAGATAAATCACGGAATTAGTACTGAATTAATTCTTTAAATCAGTCCATGGTTATTGAAGTTATACTGCTTTTGGCGCGTTAGGGAAAAATGATGAGAGTAAATTTTTACGATGCGCGCGCTCACCGTCACGAAAAACCGACACCCTGAAGTTAGCTATAGTCAACATTTTGTTTCTTTGTATTTATTGTTTGTACTTCTTTGTATTAAAACTTTCAATGTATTAAATACCTTTTTTCTATTGTTAGTGTCGTTTTTTCTACAAACGTAGAATAAGGCGAAAGATAAAATTTTTGAAAAGATTTTTATCTTATTCCGCCAAAGAAGTATAACTTCTAACGCGTGTACATAAGTACACACACACTTTTTTATTAAGGCACTCTTTATATATAACTTTTCTTTGTTTCCTAATTTCTCATTTATACTGTAAAATATTATGGTATTCAATTGATTACAAAAAACTTTTAATTTTATTCTTTTGAGAAATATAAACAGTAACGATATTAATTAAATCTTTCGAATGCAATTCAGGCATAAGGAATAACAACCTTTTGAAACGATGTTTTTATTACGCATTTACTTTATGAAATTTCATTTTACTGTAATTGGTTTTGGACCGAAATAAAAAGACGATATATATATATATATATATATATATATATATTTATATTCATTGAAGAGCATTCACATTTTTTCTTATATATACTAACAGCGTGTTGAAAATTCATACAAATATAATTGCATTTTATTCGAAACTTTATGTACAAAAAAACAGTAAATAATAAAGTCATCTGAATGTATTAAGTTCATTTACTTTTGTCTCGTACTTAAGTCGCGTCGTCATTAAAATTACAATAACTTGATAGACCGACCCGATTTTAATAAAACAAAGACTAAATGTTACTCCAAGATAATGCTTTATGATTTTCTTCTAGAGATTTAATCATGAATGCAGTATTTTAGCAGTGATGCGTGTCCAAACAAACAGACAGACATTCCTAGAAATGATTGAAATGTATTTTATTACTTATTCCTAGACACCTGCCAAATTGTTTCTACAAAAATATTAAAAAATACATACATGTTATATTTACATTCTTATTATATGTATAGATTAGTACAACGCAACGTAAAAATGTATGCTTGTTACTGAATTATATAGATGAACGTTCTCGTTGGCGAGACTTGTGGTACAACAATAGTTCAGCAGGTCGCGTCAAGGCACATTGGACACGCCTGTACCTAATCACACGAAGCAATTACCGTACAATCAAACAAACCTTGACTTCGAATTCAGCTGTTTATTCCCCGAAGGCGTTTACTTGAGCGTATACTATTTGAAGGTGACTATGAAATTTAACGACGTATTGCTAATAAAATAATAACGGATAACTGAATAGATTGTAAGATCTCGTCAGTTCACATATATCTGTAACTTTTTCGTCTTTGTATATTTTATTTTTTCTCGTTTCTTTTCATTAATATCTATAACTAACAGCCGCCCGTGACTTCGTCTGTATTTGTGTTTCTGTAAAGGATTGTATATACCCGAAACCCTTATTTTTTTCTAAAATAACAGTTTATAAAAATACTCCTTTTAACAATAGCTATTTGCCAGTGCAAGTCCCGTCAAAATTGGACGAACTCCTTAGTTTCCAAAGTGGTACAGGTGGACCCCCAGTAGTCCACGGGAGACTCGACGGAGTCCACACGTTGGCGTGACAAAAAAATGGGGGTTCACGAAAATTTATCTGCTTTCGATAGTGAAGAACTAAAATATTGGCTTGACTTCACCTATCATTGTAAGCAGATAATAATTTAAGAAGTTCAGCGACTGTTACTTGTAAAAACTTCGGAATATGGTAGAAATGTAGCTGCAGGGGTCCATCGGAACCAGCCAAATTTTGAAAGTGGTCTATGAGAAAAAATGTTGGGAACCTCTGGACTCTGACTCTTTCAAGATTACGCGGAATAAACAGATAAAACGTTTGAAATTCGTTTTTTGTTATAAGTACTATATATACTTTCATATTCATTTACAGAAAATTATTGCACAAACGCATTTTGATATGAAATAAAACTTATATTTTGATACAGTAAACAGGCACTTCAATCCTCTTTTAATTGTATAGATATGGGGCAGTATTGTAGTTACTTTATTATTCTAAATTAAACCAGTGTACCAATGGTAGTACAATTTTATTTTCAAAGTGTCTATACTGATGTAATAATTATTGTAAAAAAAACGGATATAATGTTAACAATAAAAGTGTACATAAAATTTGATGATCAATTTCATTATCAATTAGTTCACATTTATTTACTTATTTCGATACTAACGTGTTATCACTATTGTTTGTTTCTCGATAATACTAAATATTAGTGTGTACAACACTCTGTTATTTAAATTAGATGAAATACCAAATATATAATATTATGGAAATACAGGGAAATACAGATTGCAATTTCTCAAGCCATTGACCGCAAATCGCCAACCTGCTCGATAGCCTCGAGTCATCTGTAAGCGAGATTACCTACAAACCGTTCTTCTATAGAGATCGATGATCCGGATAGGCAATGCTTAATGACTTTCGATATTTATGAGTAGTTAACATGAGATAAGAAAATTGTTATCCATTTTTAGTGAAAAATATCCACCCATGAACGATCAATTTAAAATTGTTATAGAACGTCAGAATCATTATTTTTTTTTTTTTTATATCAAAAGCAGGCAAACGAACAGGTGGGTCATCTGATGTTAAGTGATCACCACCGTCCATAGACACTAGCAACACCAGGGGTGTCGAAAGTGCTTTGCCAGCCTGTGTATGAGGGTGGGGGTAGGTGTAGGGAAAAGGGGAAGGGAAAGGGAGAAGGGAGAAGGGAGGTGGGCCTCCAGCGCTCTCACTGACCGAACGAAACGCAACAATGCAAGCACTGTTACTTCACGTCGGTGTTCTGTGAGAGGGTGGTCCTACCCCAGGTGAGCCGACCCATTCATGCTGAAACTACTAATAGCTACAGCGTGGCTCTACCACCTACAATATTTTACAATTATCATTACATAGTAAAAAAACAAAGTCCTCTGCCGCGTCTGTCTGTTTGCGATAATCTCAAAAACTACTGAACGGATTTTCATGTGGTTTACACCGAGTTTACAGTGATTCATAAAGAAGGTTTAGGTATATAATTTGTCAAGGTTTTTTTATTATCAGGGCGGGACAACTTCCGCCGGGTCCGCTAGAATATAATAAATATGGAGACATGAAAAATGTGCATAATCTAAGATGTAGCTCTATATAAAATCTAATCCAGATTACAGTATACAGCCTATTTAGTATTTATATTGAATACGATCTGATACTCGTTTGAGTCGTTCATTATCTTAACAATATATTTTATTTACAGAGGCAAAAAGCAACAACAACGCTTACCCCACTTCTCGACTGCAATAAAACATACATCGCTGAACTCGTAATGCTTATAAAAATCGTTATTTCTTAAAACTATAATAACTATATGAAATGAACTATCGTGATATTTTTTTTAAATAGGGACCAAATATTTAAAAAGTAAAATTAAAGAGTTTGACAGAAATCTATCCACTTTTGAGTGATGTGCGCACAACGGCAGACCTCCTATCATTCTATTTATATAGATATTAGCGGGAACGGCGGTCGTTGACCAGCCTTGATAATAAAAAAAAATATCCTAAAAGTCAACCGCAGCGCCACCACCGGTTCCAGTTGTGAATCTAAACCATTCTCGGATCCACTGGAACATGCACACAAAATTTCATCAACATCGGTCCAGCCGTTTAGGACGAGTTCAGTGACATACACACGTACAGAAGACATTTATATATAAAGACTATATAACTTTGTAACGTTATTTACCTTCATTTATCGTATTGTCTTTTACTGTAATGATAATTGCATGACCATAAGATTATTAATATAGTAGTATAACTCTAAATAATTTTTACCACATTCAATATCACAGTACAGATTCTTCACCTCAACGCTTTAAAATATCTTATATCTTACAAAATATTGTACAAGCTTAAAGTATGTTCGAGCCATACGGTCTGTTAACTAGTCGGTTAGAAACCAGTTTTGTAACGTATGTAGTTGTTTTTATAGTAATAGTATCATTCAGTATAGAGGAACGAGTTATTAGACAAAATAGAAACGGACAGTGCAGTCGAGACGTAGAGGCCTTGCTCGTTGTATTACTCATTGGCCTACTGAACTTAATGTTTATATCAAATAAATACCTACAAGTTATAAACAAAACATCGTAAACTAATCTAGGTGTCCAGGCTTCGACCTCAGTTGATGTCGTTTATCTCTGGGGCAAAATAACTGCTCGTGAATATTCAAGGATGAAATTTCCATAACGTTGTGACATGAATTAATTAGAAACATTATAAATGGGAATGTGAGTTTGTTCGTTTGATTGTTACGCTCCTTATGATTTTTTTATATATACGCTGTCAGGGATTTTTTTATATATACGAAGACGCAGGATTCGTTTCATTTAGAAAAAGTCGTGTTTTCGAAGGATAGGTTATATCTATATTAACACAAGTGAAGCCGCGTGTAAAAGTTAGTATATAAGTCGGAATTATGAAATTCTTTTCTATTTAACTTAATCAGTAGGTATTAATCGTTTGTTTTTTTTTCATAAACATTTTTCTTCTTTATTTTTCTATAATTACAGCAACTTTAATCTGTTTTATAGACTGTCTGTCTGTCGCCGTTTAGTTAAATTAATGCATAGATATATAGTTACTTAGATATCCCTTAGAACAAACTTCAGTAAATGTTTCCAAAGTTGATAAATCGACAGTCTTAAATATAAACAAACAATGTGTATGTACATAATACATATAAAATCTCATTTGGTAATAACATGAGATTATGACCTTCTCTTGAGCTTCCTCGTAGGGTCAACCTCTGCAGACAATGCCAAAATAATCACATGGCCATTGTAGTTCATTGTCTAGGTTTAGTATAGTAAGTTTTATTTATGTTATCATAGGTTATAAATCCCTTTGGTTCCTTTCCCTCCCTAAATTAAAACTTATCTATCATACTTGGGTTCAATATTAAATTAGACTAGCTTGTACCTAAGACTTTGTTAAACGTTAAATTATTTTTCTTATTTAATGCACTATGAATACATTTGCACAGAACACAAATGTATAACAAATATAACAATAAAATGTATAAAATCGAGTTTGCTTACGGATAAATAAACGCCAATTTTAGATTCCTATATTAATATTTTAACTTTGATTTGTATTAAATTCTTAAATTTAATTAAGAGCAAGCCCAAACTTACGGCTATATTCGGAGTGGCCAAAAACATTAAAGAGGATTGTACAAATAAAGCATCAGAATTTATTTGTATTTTGTACGACGGGCAATAAAATACAAACAAATATTTTTCGAAACAAATTACAGGGCAATATAAAAGCGACTTTTCAATTCCGCTCTTCAAATATTAAAGCCATTCGGTAGGGCAAATGGAAACGAAATTACAAACGCTGGTGTACCTACTCTGTGCTTTAAACGACTACTACAGGAGTACTTGGTGACCTGCTATATCACACTAACAGTGACATAGCTTTCTTAAGAAGCTATTTTAGGTTCATCCAGTCAGGTAGCGATTAGTTTATTTCTGGTTTATCTAAATAAAATAAAATTTAGAGAGATTTAGAAAGGTAGGTATTGTCTTACAATGTTTAGTAACGGAAACGATAAATAGATAAATTATTGGAAGCAATTGTGAATTATTATTTTACTATTTAAAATATTGACAAAGCCAATCGGCTCTGAAATCAAATCATTTATTTCGTAGCCGCGAAAGTATTCCAAAGATTTATTTTAACAGAAATGATTATCATAAAATACTAAATTTTGCTCGCGACTTCACTCGTGTTAATGTAGATTTAACTGATTCCTCTGGTACAGAACTTCTTTATAAAATGTACCCTATATCCTTGTCTGTCCCCCTGATAACATGAGTGAAAATTTTCATAATTATTAGTTAATGATTAGTAACGAACAAACAAACTCACTTTCGCATTTATAATATTAGTAAGGATAGATAATTCTTGTAGTAACAGAAAATATTTAGATTTAAATTACTTACAACCACCCTATATAGAATAAACAGCGAAAAAAAATACAAGTTAGAAACTTTTTATATCATTGAAGTTGCCACAAGAACAACGTAAATTTACTTAAATATTAAAGAAGTAATAGTAAGTATCTAATAATTCACAAAACAACTCACACTAAAAAAGGTAATCGGCTTCGGACAAGCAGACATATAAGCTTTATAACTTCAAACAGGTTTTCGCTTTGTTACAAATAAGCATCTTGACTCTCTTTCATTAGTATTCTTTCTACTACCCAAATATCTTCCCGAAGGGAGGTACCTGTTTCTGTATCACCACGATAGCTCACCACGTTTCAAAGAAATCCAAATTTATATGTTTTCCCACATACTTATTAGTAAATGCGACTGTTTAAACCTTTAAACCTACGGACATTGAATTGACATATCACTAGTCAAACCACTCGACCACAATGACGTTTTACTAGACTTCCTGCAATCAACGCTATCCTTAATTATCGGACGATTAACAGAGTCTATAAATCTTAATAATATTGTAATTGTTTACTGCATACATTATGTATTAACAAAAGGGACATCTCCTTTAGTTAATGTTATCACGATTCAATATATAGTTTTACAGACTTTTTGCCGGAGTTTTTTACTTTAAGCGCAATGTCAAGCGGGTTTTGGTGATGTATGGAATTGACACCTGCGTGCATCTACTAAAAACGATCGTAACGTTAAATGTATTATAAATATATATGTTAAAAAGAAAAACTCGATCGAGTTACTTGCCCGTTTTTCTCGATGAATGTTGTTTTCCGAGCCGGTTGTATTTTTGACATTCATGAGCTCCTTGTTAAGGCCTAAATTGAAAAAAGTATTTCTGGTTTTAATGTTGATCTTGTCTTCTCTTTTAATATTCTCCACGGCGCCTGTCCATTAACAATCTAATAAAATTATAACACCAGATTGACTATTTCATAAGCGACAATAATAATGAAATGTAAAAAATTACAATACATATAATTTAACAATAGGTACGAGAATTACAAACAGAAGTTGTGTAACAAGGTATAGTATGCGCGCGTCTCCCACGCTCATTATGCCAATAAAATCATGTAGAATTAGCATACAATCCATAGAACGCCTTCTATAAATGAAGCTTAATGTTCATTTCCCGTTGTTGAGACCCTGGATAAAACTATATTGCATTATTCATCGTATAGTGAGCAGTTTATACCATTATTGAGCGTTTTTTATTCTGTGTTGTTTATTTGGATTTATGATATAATAGCTGCATATCATTTCAAACTTTGACAATTTTGATTTAATTGCAATACAATTAGGTAATTTTAAACTAACTCTGTATGGATCACGGCCATTGAGTAGACGATTGACCACGCAACTGAGATCCGAGGTATAGTATATCGTTGACATAGGCATTCACAGTTCAGCCCTTCTTGGTAATGTTCCGTTCTAATCTCATCGTGAGGCCATCGATGCACCGTGTTGAGCTGCTCGGGGTGATCTATTAATTCGATCTTGCTTCGGCTGATATTTTCTATGGTAACAGCTCAGCTCCTCAGATTCATAGCATAATGTAGGTCTATATAACCTTCTTCAAATAAATGATATGCAAAAGAAAAATGAATGTGACTGATAATTTTTAAAAAAGCTTGTACAAACAAACAAATACCAACTTGATCTTTACAATATTGTAATATAGTATAGACTAGTAGGACCGGCGGACGTTGTCCCGCGCTGATAATAAAAAAAAACTTGACAAATTATATACCTAAATCTTCCTCGTGTATCACTTTATCTACTGGTGTAAACCACATGAAATCCCGTTTAGTAGTTTTTGCGTTTATTGCGAACAGACAGACAGACGTGGCAGAGGACTTTGTTTTATAATTTGTAGTATTTAGCAACCACCTATGTCCTTAATACACGTTAATCCAAATATTTTAAAAAATTTCGACATAGCCTATAACCATCAACATTTTCTACCACGGCAATAATGTTTAGAATCAAATTATTCCAGAGATTAACCGCCTACAAATATTCATAAACGTTACCTCTTTACTTTGAGTTACTTGTAGTAACTTATGTTAAAGATTTACACGAATACGCCGTCAAAACATTACGAGCAGTTAAATGCAGACCATATCTTAAACAAACAATCAAACAGAAGTTTATTATTATGACCTTCATGGGCATAGACGATAAAGTAAACAGTTTCATTGAAAAATAGTTAAAATAGCTTATACACACGTGCATTTAATCATTCAACTTCGGGTATAAATCGGGTTCGGTTGTAAATAAATCGAGTATTCTGTGCATTTTTCAGCTGATCAATTACAGAAACCGAATGAATTTCATTAAATAATTGTTTTTATATTCAACTGTAATAGATATTAACATCCATTAATATCAAAACAAATACTAATAAACAACCAAGAAAACCTAAGTTAAAGTTTATTCTACGACTTTCAAAAGTATTGGAACGATACTTTTAAACGTAAAAAATTACATCTAGGTTCAATGAACAACATTAAAGAGGAGCTTTCAAAGTTGATCATTATGTAACTACTTATCATCGGAACGCCGCGCCGCACTGTCGAACAAAGGGAAGCGGGGCGCGGGTCGAGGTGGGACGTGGGTGGGACTGCGCAGCACGGTGTGGTTCATTGCTTTCCTTATTATTACACCAGTTCGTTTTTGCGTAAATCACCTGATGTTAAATGTATATCAGTTTTGCGATTCTCATGATAATTAGGTCAAATATTAAGCACCTATTTTTTATTGATTTAGAACGAGAATCGACTAGTAATTATCCTGTAAAAATATTGCTGGCGACTAACCAGTCGTGCCGTATATTTAAATTCATATTTAATTCATACATTTCAAGAATAATTTAATTATTCGTATACAACATTTAGAAAAAGATGGACAGTAAAATTAAGAACAACTACGTCATTTTTTCATGTTTCACGTAGAAACTTAGATATCGTGATCACGAAGAAATGTTATCGTTAGTCGGTATTCAGTATCACCTTAGTGACGTCTCGATGTTTTGTCGTTTTCTTTTCATTAACTGTGTAATTTTCTACCTTTTCGTATAATAGTTTGTTGACTCACAACACTTACCATAAATTCTTGTGTCAAGTAGATATATGTCAATGTTGAAGCATATGTTCAAGTGCTATCATTAAATAAACTATTCAAGCGATAAGTTTATATACAATTACATTATCGTGTATTGTAATTTAAGATCAGTGTATCGTTTTCAAATGAAATACAATTACTATATTTCATTTCAGTAATTTAACGCCCTACGTTCTGGTACAACAAGCTTGTTAGTGTTTCTAAGGTAATTTTCTAATGTTTGTAAAATAATACTTACCACGTTCATTAATCGTGTATATAATTAAAGACTTCCAATTACAAATTATTATTTTAGTGTTAGTTATCACTTCTATAAATAAAAACAAAGTCGCTTTTCATCTCTGTCTTTCGCTTTTCGTCTCTGTCTTTGTGTTACTTTATTTCTCCTACACTAGGTACCTGATTGTGATGCTGATTTTACTATCAGTTACAAATTACTTTGAAAAAGTTTATAATTAACACGTGTTAATTACGTTTATATAAAATAGGAAATAGTCGATGTATTCTAATAACGTCGTAAGAAGCAGTTTTCGGTCGCTTGATAACAGTTTCCAAGCCTTATGAGAAAAATAATGCAGCACAAACACTGTACATCTTAAAAATTACTACAAAAATGTCCGCTTTAGTATTATACCTACTTAGGATAACCCAAAATAATATTTTTGTATATTTAACTTATGATTAAAGTATAATTGGTTATTTGTGACACTATTTTCTCCAATATAGTATTAATCATTATCCAATGAAAGTCTAGTTAGACTGGGTATTTTATGTAGACCGTAACTGTCCTTTACAGCATATCATTTCAATACATATCTTAAAAGATATCGCGGATTTATAGATTTGCAGAATAAAAAAAATTATGCAAGTAAAATTACTCGCACTTTTTAGCGCAAAAGCATAGACGACCACACGCTATAATATGATTTATACGTAATGTACGACAGGGTTTTACTGAAGTCGCGTGGCGAAGGAAATCATTACGGCATTGTAAGGAAACCTGAACGTTTGAGCTGTTTTCTCATATTTCTTTCTCCCTTCCTCTCATATTGCCGATTCACGTTTGACCCTTGAACGACAACGTCGCCAAGGAATTCAACGATGGAATCTTCAGTGCATCGGATCTGGGAATTAGCCTATTTAGGTATTTACTGCCTTTCAATGTATACAAACAAACACTATGATGACGAAGCGCGGATGTACCGTTGTAGGCACGATGGACATGCCCACAATCCTAATAGCCTTGTGACGTCACACTTTCACAGTCTATTGAGATCGATAACCTGATAATATTATATCCAGTGCCTTAATATAAAAAAAAAACAATGAATCTTGCGTGATTCGGAACACATCAAAGTACCTATTTACTTTGCTGCTTTTCGAGTTACGCACGATAAGCTACTTTTTTTACACACATCGGCATGTGTCCTTATTTTATACTCTTAGTCGAATAGAATCTTGGTTGCGTGCCTCAATGGCACAGGAAAGATTATCTGGGCTACCTCTCCTAAATATACACAAAGATGTGATAAACCCTGGGTATCAATTATCAAAATTTCGCTGAAAAGAAACAACCTTGATTTAGTAATTTAAGTACCCGAGCGGCTAAATAAAATTATTTAATGTAAAATATATACTAACGTTTAATTTAACTTTATATTCTTTATAGTCATGAAACATTAATCAAAGTCGGTTATATAGTTTTAAGAGTTTACATGTGACATTGCGATGTGCAAACAAACACATTTACTTTTATAATTTTTAGCAAACAAACTAACATTTTATTGTAATTTACTAGTCCTTAGTCCACAGCTTTACCCACTTAAAATTATACACTGTATAAAATCTAGGTCAGGGCGTCATATTTTATAAACATCTTCTCTGTAGGAATGCATGATCATAAGATGATGAGAAAATCCATTCGCCGACTCGCAATTAGCGGATTTACGGGTGACTGTGACCACAACATTTTTAAGAGCTTGATCCGCGCCTGATGACGACAACCCTTGGAACTTACGTTTAACTACAATTATTATGCTAAACCTTAATAAATAATAGCGTCACTATAAGTATAAGTAAAATAATTTAGGAGCTTTTAGGAGTCTTAAGAGTATGAATTCGCTATTACATCGTGAACTGGTATGGTGGTTCAATAGATAATATAAAATTCTATGCACTATGTCAGCGATCAAAGAAAAGGACAGGGAAGTAGACTCGTGTACTTCAACACTAGTGCGGATGCAAAGAAACGGAAATTGCCATCCGGTATAATCCGCGAGACGTGCTATTTACCCAGATCTAGTAAAGCTCTCTACTCTGTTACACGGAACTAGGATGTTGTAGATTACATAACTTTTATTTCTGAATATAGTTAGTATAATTTTTGTAAATTTATATTTGTATTATAATATAAATCGTTCTTATAAAAGTAAATCATATTTCACTAAAAATTAAAAGAAAGATATTAGAATATTTTTATCATATATTTCTAAATTAAAACCAATGACTCAACAGGTTAACTTTTATAAGTAGTCACTTCAAATTACCTCAGATTTCTTATTAGCGTGGAATATGAAATGGTCACAACCACGTGTAATTAATTCCTTATAAATTCCTATTAAAAACTGACATAAAGATAAAACACAATAATAAGAAACAACTCCATTTGTATGGGTTATCTATACAAATAAATAAAACCAGAGTGTCTGTTGGTAATGTCAACGAACAGTTTTTTTTTATGGATATGAAAGTTCACATATAGGTACGTTACTATAACAAAAAACACTTTTTTTGCTAAATAGTATGCGGATGAAGTCGTGGAAGTTAAAGTAGTACTTAAATATAAATATCTTTATTGGTTCCACTCTGATAAGACCGCGCACACTGTTGATAAGAGTACAGATAGTAACAGTAACTTACAGTATAGTGAATTTTTGTATAGTTTCTTTAAAGAGCAGCATATACGTCATTTGAATATACGTCAATATAGAATACTGATAAGATTGTATTATATTTTACAGGTACACCATATACGAACACTGAGCAGTGGGCAGTTTCATAAGAACGGAACGGATACGCATATATTATAAACGTGAGTGTAATTTATGATTTAATTTATCATATTTTGTTTATCGTCTCATTTTTTACGACTATATGGTAAACCATAAGCCTTGAAGTGAATCTGGGGCTCAAATAAGACTGCTGGTTTATAAGTTCTTAGTGATATGTTATGAAGGTGGCACCTCAGGAAACATGAGAAAATGCCCTACCCTCATAATGTGGTTTGGTTTTATCATGATATTATCTTTTATCGCTAATCTGTTAATAGCAACTTATACCTGCAACACTTCATTAAATTTTGCAACCTACGTGTATTGTCTGTGTCGTTTTAGCGCAATATGTCTACACATTATTATAAAATGGTGTAGTTTGTTTACTCAATTAGAGTAACATAATATACTAAACTCTCAGTATAATATAACATGTTTCGTATATTCTTATACTTCAAAAGCAATAGTGGAATAACTTAAAAACGATGATAAATGATTTAGTTGTCGTCGGATAACTATAAATAAAGAAATCCCAAGAAGTTAGACATGTCGCCGGTCGTCGTAGCCGGACCTAGGGAAGATGGGTCGGGGGGCCCATCTTCCCATTGCACAGGTCCGGCGGACGGAGGAGACGGCCGATGTGTACTCGTTTGTCTCCTGACAAGGACGGGGCTCGGCGGCGGCGTTTTTCTGCTGTCGGGCCGACCGCTGAGGCGGCACGGTGAAGTCTGTAGAGATCTCATGTCTCGTGCGAGTCGGACATAACGCAGTCTCTTCCCCGAGAGGGTGGTGTAACCATAAGAAATTTCCTCACGTAAAAAAAAAGGTAGCCGGTCGTAAAATAGATTTCAGTTCACAACATCAACCTATAAAAAATCTATAAAGCATAAAATAATTCTACGTTGTCTATGGTTTTGTTATACAAAATGAGATTAATATTGTATGAATTATACTTTGCTTCATATTTTTTATTATACTCCGAGTAAATATGACGTACAAAATTATAATTTTACAGAATCCGTTACGGACATTAGTAGAAGCACGTAAAATACTGTTAGCGTCGACTGCACGCGATATATAGAATTTTCAGATGTAACTGTTGTATAAAATTCACTTTCAATGATCGGGCATTGACTCCATCCTATATTGTTTAACGGTTCATCTAGATTCGTTTAAATCAATTTTCATCAGTACAATGAACCGACGGACGATTTGAATATCAAAGGCCTCATGAGTTGAGTCGTTTGTTTACTTGTTTACGTAAAGTGTAACCTTGGTTACAGTAAATAATATGTTAAAACCTTTGTAGATTTACATATCGTAAAATACGTAAGCTTATAATAGTATTTAAATGAAAATCTTAAACGAAGAAATTGTCGAGCATACATAATATGCGAAAAATTCAGATATATATAATTAGAATACAGTTCCTTTGAGCCTTGTATCAAAACTACTAGACGTATAGGATTATGACTATTCGATGCGGAATTCTTCGTTCTATGATATTATTTTTTGGGTTTGATTGACCCCATGCCATTTTTAACGCCCGTCGTAGAGGGAATCAGCTAGCCTATACGTATAAAAAAATAGTGCGTCGAGTCCCTCCGCGCTGAAGAAGTGAAACTTCGTAATGTGGAAATGAAAATGGGAAGGAGTAGAAATTGATTTTTATTGAAATCATATTGTTTCTTTAAGACAAACTTTATTAACATCGCTTACAATTCACAATTGATCGCATCTTTTAATTATCATTTTCGAGTGGAGAAATATCCAAATCTATAACATTTACAATGGGATTATGATAACTAAGGTAAGATACGAAATGTTTGATTATTTTTCTCGCTCTGTCTCTTTCTATTCCCCCTCCCCAGGAGCGTTGAACGTTTAACGCAACAGTGCTTTCATACCCCCTCCATGGTAGCGTTAAACGTTTAACGCAACCTTGTTGGAAGTCGCATTAGAAGTTTCACTTCAAAAATATAATTTATTGCTTGATAGGGTTAATCTCCCAAAAGACCGTAGAACCAATTTTGACGAGATCTTTACTAACATATAGAGGACTTTTAAGAGTATTATCTTGGCTGCACAAAGTCTTGGGATTTACCTAGTTGAATATATAGTAAATATCACGTGATTGTACCTATTCTCAATATACGTATAGGTATCATGTTTATCGAAATGCTAATTTCTTTAGAAAAAATCGGAAATGTAAAAAAGTTTGGACAGCGTTACACATAAATAAATTGTATATAATTCCATGTAACATTTATTATTAATTGAAGAGGTGTTTTCAAAAACTGGCTTATTAAATCGAGGCAATACCGAGCTCACAACGAACGTTGTACTAACTCATAAAATCACTGGTATATTAAAGTATGCACCATCGTAGTCCCGACCTACTGACCTACATTCGAGCGAAGGATCACGTTGTTGTTTACTGTACATATATATATATTTCCTTTGTAGAACATCACAAAACAAATTAACGCGATGTAATCGATGTGGGTTAGTTAATAAACAAAATATTCCAAACGTAGTCGTCCTGAAGTCTCAAAACAAATAAAAAAAACAATATATAATTAACGTTTTTAATAGTCATCAATTATGTGTTAATTTGCCTTTTTTCATATAAAAAAATAACGGAAGTAAGCATACATAACTTGTTTTTTGCTATATTAAACGTTTGTTTTCAAAATATATCTAGTACGTAACGAAATAAACTCAAAGTAAGCATCTGTAACTTGTTACTTTATGTATCTAATAGATGTCAGTTATAAATTAAGACTTTCCTTAAAGGAATCTATTTGTACTTATAATATCTATTAATAATGAACTCTGTATGCAATATATTAAATTAATTGTAGAGCGTAATACATCCTAAATAGATTATTCTTATATTCTGTAATAAATTTGTAATATAAATTTACGCTTAAACTTCTTAAAAAGAGTCCAGAAATGTTATGTAACTTTTAAACGTAATTGAATATAATTAATAATATAAATAATATTAATTCTCTCTTTGTTAAAAACAAGATAAATTTACTTCCTGGATATTTTCACTCAATTAGTCAAATTCAGTAAAGTTTCTACTATAAATGGGAACTTCTTCTCATACCCACAAGAATCTCTTGTTAAAATTCACTGCATGGACGTACTGTATATTGTTAAACAAATAACCAAACCCTGGATGGAACAGTTGTGGTTAACACCTAGAAATTTAGTAGTCTAGATATATACTTTAATTGTTATTGCATAACGCAAAATGTAAACAATCCTTGAGAAACATGCGCACTGATTTCTGAGAGTAAACTTGCTCTCTGAAAATAAAGGTCAAAACTCCGATAGTTTGAGTAAGCGTACAGTCGAGACAGTTACTAAGGTGATATAGTGCATATTAATTGCACTTGCGGAAGAACGCCCGATGTAAGTCAGTGATAACCAACCTTTCTCTTACTACTAAATATGCGTAATAGTATGGACATATAGCTGCTATATTATACAGAACTAGTTGCCCACCCCAGCTTCGCCGGGTATACTAACGAAAAAAATGACACTGAATCTGTTTTTTTTTTCAGTACGACCATATAATGAAATAAAATGACAACTAAATGTCAGTCGGTCAATTCTGTCAATATTTTTTAAGATCTCGATACTGTTTTCTGCTTCACTCACTTTTAATACGGGGATTTTTAACCCAAATTTTTCGCTTTGCTTTGCGATTTTGTAAACATTTTTGAAGTTATACTTCTTTAGGCGCGTTATGAAAAAATGATGAGAGTGAAATTTTAAGATGCGCGCGCATCTGTGACACAAAATTAACAGTTGAAGCTGTCTGCTTAACCTGACACCCTGAAGTTAGCTATAGTCAACATTTTGTTTCTTTGTATTTGTTGTTCGTATTTCTTTGTATTAAAACTTTCAATGTATTAAATACCTTTTTTTTCTATTGTTAGTGTCGTTTTTTTCTACAAACGTAGATTAAGGCGAAAGATAACATTTTTGAACAGATTGTTATCTTGTTACGCCAAAGAAGTATAACTTCTAACGCGTGTACATAAGTACACACACACTTTTTTTTTTATTCATACAAAACTTACTCTGGCTACTACAAACAGAACGTAGAAGAGCCACCAAATAGATGCAGCCGTTCTGAAGTTATTCGCTTACATACATTTGGCAATTGATTTTTATGTATATAGACGATTGTAACTGTATAGATAGTAATACTGTAACAGATATAAGAGAATACAAGCACCGATTTCATCTACCAAAGTAATACTTATTGTTCTTTGGGTACAAACGATATTCTTACTTAATATTTTGTAAAGAATTTTAATGTTCACTTTCTTAAGTAACTTCTTTACCAAGACTAACCATTACTATTTGATATGTGTAGCAACTGAATCGGAGCTGTCGGTGAAACAAAACATAGTGAAACATCATGGTTATAGGTGGTAACCAACCCCAAGTTGAAAACCTGTCCTCAAACACCTGTTCATGTGTTCCGCCAGCTGCACTTGAGAGCTAACACCTCTAGGTTTAGCTTGTTTACTATCTTAGACCGCATCGGCATTTAACATCAAATGAGATTGTCAAACGTATGAAGTATTAAAAAAATCATGAGAAAAGTTTGAGCATTAGTGACCTAGACAAAGCATCCGATCAAAGCTGAATCGAGTCCCGCGCCGGTGTCGCGGTCTGGCTGGTTAGACCGCGCCGTAACGACACGCATCGCATACGGATTGCCTATACATTGGACTTGCTTGGAATACCAGGCTGACTAGCGGACCAGCCGACATAACAGGCAACACGTTCTATTAACTTCACAGAAAATCTAATTTTAATTACATGAGACCGAGTAATTATTTTCGAATCGATTATTTATGTATTAGATAATAGAATTCTTATTTTAATTAAAATATATAAATTTTTCTATATCAATTTTATCAATCCTATTTTCTCCTTTACACAAGATACGGTACTATAAATGTTAATATTTATTACACAATTATTTAAAACCTCTTTCAGGAATGGTCACGTTTTTAAAATAGTTTTTATTTTTTGCAATATTAGTTCTATACTTAGATACTATTTGTACGTAGGTATGCTTATTGTGCAAGTATATTTATTATAGTCTAGTTCTAGTCACGTTTAGTAATATGGTACCAATTTTTTTTTAAAGAGAATTTTTATGCAGTTCAAATTCCCTATAATTAAGTTATTAATCGAACTTAATATTGTTCGTTATTTAAAAGTAAAAGTAATATAAAAAAGTGTGTGTGTACTTATGTACACGCGTTAGAAGTTATACTTCTTTGGCGTAACAAGATAACAATCTGTTCAAAAATTTTATCTTTCGCCTTAATCTACGTTTGTAGAAAAAAACGACAAAAAAAAAAACAAAAAACGACGAGCGTACCAACATGCGCGACTAATATCGAGGTTCAATTTCTATTTTGTTGGTAGCTTTTTTTTCGAGACTTAATGAGCGGTTAAGCAGACAGCTTCATACTGTTAATTTTGTGTCACAAAAATTAAAATTTCACTCTCATCATTTTTTCATAACGCGCCTAAAGAAGTATAACTTCAATAAAACTATGATAATATTTTATTATATATGATAATAATTTATTAAAAATTATTGATTTGATGACGCTAATGTTGTTTTTTAAATTTATTTAAAAGGTTTTATTTTTATAGTAGATACTAACTTTTGCACGCGGTTTCACTCGCTTTAATGTAGATTTAAACTCTCCCTCGGGAGCAGTTTTTTTAGGTGGATAAAAATTTCATGATGCTCGGTTCTGATTTTAAAAGAAAAAGTATTAAACAATAACAAATACATACTATAACAAACATTTAAAAATATTAGTAATCATTAAGAAAACTACAATACACATACAAACATGTAGTAGTTACTTGTAATATAAAATTGTTAAAGAAGGGAAAGTTACTTAAACGACTCTAATGTGAAAAGACTATGGCATCCTCACTGTTGTGTCTTAACAAAAAACTATAATAAAGTTGATTAATAGTGTAGTATTTGAACTCAACTGATAGTACGAGGCAAAATGTTATTTTATACTTTATTAGCTGTTGCTCGCTGCTTTGCTTGATTTATGTCGATTTGTTTTATCTCTTGGGAACAGTACATTTTATTTAAATAAAAAGTACCTTATGGTCTTTCCTGTATCCCTAACAATGTTTATGGAAACTTTCATGAAGGCGTGAAAGCGTAGCAAACAAACATACTTACATCCGCCTTTACAACATTAGTAAGGATAGATTCACCTGTGTTTGCAATATATACAATAGCCACAAAAGGAACTAGCTCTCAACTGCCGGGGCACATGCCAATTACAAATTTCGTCCTCACGACGACAGACTCTGTATCCGAACGTGTTACTACTGAGCCCTCGTCACGTCGGGGATGTGAATACTAGAGAAAGTTAAGGGTTATCTTAAAACGCAAGCCGATGCTTTCTCTCGACTTCGCTGACCTTAACTTTATCAATCGTCCTCATCAGTTTTCACCATAATGATACTGCTTGTAATTAGTAAATGTTACAAAGAGTTAATTTCATTTTATAATTGAGCTTTAAGTTAATACAATTTATTCGCACAAGACGCTTTGCATGTTTTTTCATTATATGAACCGCTAAGGAATGAACTTTTTGCAACTATATATATATAAGATATCGTATAATACGGCAGTCCTTAAAAGAATAAGTAAAAAAAGGTCGACGAAGTGGAAACTCAACACAATAGAATAATTGTATTCTTTGTGATTTTTTCGTCGCTAGTCGGACGCAAGCCACAAGTGCAATACGGTCGGTCACGCTTATTAGCGTGTCATGACGAGGAATCAGAAATCTATCTCCTGCCAAAAAAATACCGCTCAACATGCTTAAAGAAGCTTGCACTTCAATAACAAAAAATAAAACAGACTTCAACAATCTACTCTAAAAATGCACCACAACGTCCTTGACCTTGAGTACTTATCTAGTCCTGGATTGTCATAAATCTACAATTATTTCAATCACTATATATTATCAAGGATTCGCTGGGGTCTCTTCAAAATCCAAGGTCCAATATCTACTAATTAAATTAAAATGGAGAACCCCTTACAAATATCCCTTTTCCAATAAATTAAGGATTAAAAAATCGAATTACAAATAAAGATGTAGTATGGGGCAACACACATTAAAAAAAACAAAATTGAGATTTTTTTAAGACGGTTGATAAAACAGTTTTTACTTAGCAAACACGTGCCAATATCAGCCTCAAGCTTTGCGTCATTAACATGATATTTTCAGTTAGTTAATGATTAAAAGGAAAAACTTTTTGTTAAATATATCAGAGGAAGCAAACGAATAGGTGGGTCACCTGATGGTAAGTGATCACCGCCGTCCATAGACACTAGCAACACCAGAGGAGGCGCAAGTGCGTAGCCGGCCTTTTAGAGTTCGACGATTACATGAAATAAAAAGCGATTTGGTTTTTTGACTACTTATTACTTACAATTCCATTATTTGCTTCTTTACTTATGTTTACAATATACAATGAGATAAAAATCGCTTTTATAAACTGTATACTATATGTATTTTGCTTTATAAAATTACTTCAATATTTCCAATATGAGAAGAAATGTAATAATGACCTTGTATACTATAATATTCTTCTATCGTCACACTAACCTTTGCAAGGCGGTGTCAAAAAGTCGGTCGAATAAAAACAAAAGTTGCGATACTAGTTTTTCAAGATAGTCGGGTCAAAGCCACATCGATATTCCGAGTCCCACTTACAATTTAAAAAAAAGTTTTAAAAATAAACTCGATGTACTACAATGAAATACTCGTTATATTTATTTGTAAATTTTTAACGGTAAGACTTTAAGAATTCAGTATTACGTTTTATTTAATTTCATGAATATATAATACTGAAAAGTATACTTATGAATCCAGATTGCTTTGTATCAATTATTTTTTTTCTTGAGAAAATTATTGCATTCTTATAGTAACTAACTATTGTATTCTAATTGTATTGTATTTAAGAAACTACTATTTTTATAAGCATTACACGTTCAGCAATGTGTGAACTGAGGCAAGCGGTGTGATACGTATGCGCAGGAGCGATGAAGTAAATGGATAACATTGTATACGTAAAAATTATAAACAATGCGGACGAAGTGGCGGGTATCAGCTAGTGTGAAAATAAGAGATACGCCGTCTTGAAAAATGTATATACTTCATTTTAGAACTGACATTACATATCATCCACCAGTTTACGTTTAAATTATTAACTCTTATATTTTGCTCGCTCTTTAATAAAGAATAACTATCCAATGACTAATCTTATAATGTATAGCAAAACTAAGTAAATGTTTTTATCTATTTCAGGTTACAACAGCTACTCGTGATGATGCGGTCAGACGATAGTGTCAGATAGCCGCGATAGGGGATACAGTATGGGTGCCAACATGGGCAAGAACTCGAGCCTGCTCGATGCGCTGCCCACAGCACAGGGCACGCTACACGTCGTCATGCTCGGTCTAGACTCCGCCGGCAAGACCACCGCTCTCTACCGGCTGAAGTTCGATCAGTACCTCAACACGGTCCCCACGATCGGTTTCAATTGTGAAAAAGTTAAAGGCACCATCGGTAAATCAAAAGGTGTCAATTTCCTCGTCTGGGATGTCGGTGGGCAGGAGAAACTTCGGCCACTATGGAAATCTTATACGCGATGTACTGACGGCATTATATTTGTATTGGACTCGGTTGACGTGGAAAGGATGGAGGAAGCCAAGATGGAGTTAATTCGTACCGCGAAGTCACCAGATAATGCGGGTGTACCGATACTCGTGTTGGCAAATAAACAGGACTTGCCCGGTGCAAAAGAGCCCCGCGAACTAGAGAAACTATTAGGCTTACACGAATTAGTATCATCTCCGCATGGGTCTCGAGATGCCCACGCGTGGCACGTCCAGCCGGCTTGTGCTATCACAGGGGAAGGCCTGCACGAGGGTCTCGAAGCACTCTATGAAATGATACTGAAAAGAAGAAAACTGGCTAAATTACAGAAAAAACGTGTGAGATAAACTATTAAATACATATAGTGTAGCAATGGATAAATATAAGTTGTACTATATGGTATGGTACATCTGTACATGATCGTAAGTTTAATGCAAGTGAAGTATCGTATAATGCTCATTGAATGGATGATTTTCACGTCCGAGTTTAAAACACCAAATATTGTTTTATTGTAATGTAGATGTATAACGTCTTATGAACTATTCCATCATAATGTTGCTCAAAGTATATTGAACATTTTGATGCAAACGAATATTATATAACCACATGAAACTACTAGTCATTTTCTTTTGAAAATAGCTAGGTGGTGGAGAACAAAGGTACTAATCTTTAAATTTACGCATTTGGTAAAATCGTTATATATATGCTTTTGTACCTAAATTAATCAGAATAATAACACTAAATTTACATGCTGTTATACGTTCGGATTATAGTGACCGAGAATTAAATAATGGCCCAATCGTATTTGTGCGATATATGAATAACAAAATTTCTTTAAACTTTTTTACAGCGGTTCGCTGTGAACAATGATTACTTTTCCAATGTAATCATATCTTGAAACAAAATCAAAATCAAACGAGTCTTTAGGGCATTATTCCTAACAAACAATCCCCGTCCTCCTTACACGGTACCATATTTCCATTATTGACTTGTTCATAACGCCTAATCCCATACTAATAACAAGATATACCATAGACATTTTTATTTTTCATTAATTCAACAGGCAAAGGTCATTGTTTCATACATCCTATATATAGATTTCTATAACAACTTGATCATAGTTGATACGTATATGTCCATAGACATTTTTATTTTTCATTAATTCAACAGGCAAAAGTCATTGTTTTATACATCCTATATATAGATTTCTATAACAACTTGATCATAGTTGACACGTATATGTAGCCAGAGCGCGGTCGCTAACTTTCGATGACATCTTGACGTGTTCCCATTTTCAGGTGCATTACAAAAATTTTTTTGGTAGGTATTTGGCTCACACAATTGACTGTGGGTCCATTAATGGTACATACAGTTAACTTTAACAAAGAGTAAAATATCACAATTCGTGTTGGTATCGTAAAAAAAGTCAATAATAAAATTCGGTTGCATAAAAAATTATATGCAACAAATATTCTACATATTACCTATACATGACAGTGTAACTTTCTAGCGCCTTGTCATAGCGTTTAATTTTGTGTACGTACGACTTGTTTAATGGTTTGAAACATGTATCTTGTAAGTTGTATCAATTATGACATCACAAATAATTGTGTGGTTAAATTATTCGTTGCCAAGGTAAATTGACAATATTGTATAAGTCCAGTAAATATTTTTTAAATGATTATCATATAGTCTGAAAAAATCAAAGTCAAAGAAATTGTAACACGGTACAGCTAAATAACTATGCATATTATATCTGAACATACAAAAATACACATATCATTATCTTTTATTGATTTTTTTTCTGTATATTATGTAAATAAAATACAAAAATAGCACACTTTGGAAATTTAATAGCTTAACGTTGAGTCGTTATAAAATCTGAATTATTTTCATCGTAAAATTATCTTCTGGTTATCCCTTAAAGGACACGGCTTGATATTAAACAATCATTCAGCGGTACATATGACGTATGAAGGCCCAGTGTTTTGCTACAACTGTGTCGCTAAAAATATTTACATCCCGAGTTTGATAATCATTATGTCTATATCGTAATATAGGAAGGAATATTTTTGTACTCGAAACTGATGCAAATATTCTGATGTAATTATACAAGCCTAAAATAAGTTTTCAATTATTATATTATACCCATAGAAGGTAAACGATAAAATCCACCAAAACGGTTCAAATAAATAGAAACATGCTGCGTTAGTAATTATTATTATGCTCTGAAAAATAAAAACGAAAAAGCTTTAAAACGTCTTAAATATGATTAATTGTAATACCAAGTGTGGTTAATTTATAGTGTTTGAATAGGTATTTATTTATTTACTCGTTATAATACAGTTTATAAGTTAAGATAGGTATTGTCCTATAGAAATTATGTAATGAATGTAAAAATATTATCAGTTTGTTCTAATCACGTTGTAAATATGTAAATTCCACGTAGATAATCGTGAATACCATGAAACCAAACATTTATGAGTAGACTGTGTAAATTTTGTTACTAGAAACAATTATTTGTTTTATTCTATCAATACATTAACTCATAATTATATTATCGTATTGTGTTTTATTGATATATAGAGGTTTTTCATATTGAACCCCGTAAATAAAATGTTTTCAATAAATGAAGTTGTTTCAATATTTAGTCCAAAGAGGCCTTTTGCTCCTGTGAAAGTGTTGAGCTTTGTAAATAAATTGCTGGATCTTCATTATCAGTCCAGTTTGTGAATAAAGTCAAATACTCTCGTTCAGCTTCAGTGAGTATTGGTACATCTGTTTCTCTTATATTATTGCCTTGTGAATTAACACGTTTTAATATTTTACGTGTTGGAGTTCGTTTAGTATTTTTTGATACTGGCAAATAGTTTTCTACCGTCGGTTCATAAGAACGTTGCAATGATTGTTCTAGACGAGAGAATAACTGTAATTCTCTCGCGGCTACTTTAGCTCTTCGAAATTTATTACGCTCGAGTTGTAAATTATGCAACACAGCTGCTTTAATTTTTTGACTATGTATTGCCTCCAATAATTTATTGTGTTCCAAGTAAAAATTTTCTAAAGCTCTAGTTAGCGATACTATATCCATGTTAATTGGCTTATCCGAGTACACCTTCTCGTAACAAAATTCCAAGTGTAGCTTTAGTTTTAAAACTTCTAATGATCCTACATCATCATAAAAAGAACCGTAGATTAACCTGAGGAACTTGTTCTTTAATTGGGCACTTAGATCATCATAAAATGATAACATTTTTTCGAAACATTTAATATTGCTCACAACACCTACTGTGTCCCTTGCCATAACATTTTTAAATTGTTCTATTTTATCCGTTAGAAATTTTGTATGGGGTATCAGACTGATAACATGAGTGAAATGATGCAACTGTTGTTTTTCTATACCTTCAAAAGTATTCATTAAATCACTTGGACGAGTAAAGTATAACGCTGGTTTGACAAGACCCATAACACATTCTTTTTTCATATTCTCAAAAATTTCGTTGAACGTATCTTCCTCGGAATATATTCCAAAATCAAACCCTTTTGCTTCTATTTCAACAGATCTAGCAAATTCTCTATTTCTTAATCGCCACAAAGGCGGCGATAAGTAATACAAGAATCGTCCATATTTCTGGTGATGACCATATAAATAGTTTAATCCAATTAACCTAGATTTTATAGTAAATTTTTCGGTTGCTAAGCTTTGAAGTTCAATTATTTTATCATTAACTTCTATAACTAATTTGTCACATTTAATTAAACATTTCATTGAGTTATGATAATCATCGGAAATAAAATTATCAAAATATTTTAACTGTTCAACGTATTGCTTTACAGCTACATCGTAAGCTTCTTCTTCCTTTCTGTGATTTTCTACAATTTTCAAAGTGCTGTCTTTTATAAATCCTACCTTTTGATTCAATCTCATCTGTTGATTAAATAAATATCTTAGTGATTTAAAAGGGGGTGCGTAATGAAAAAAAGGTCGGCCATTGACACAGCTAAAAAAATCGATGTCAATATCTTTTATCGCATGCACATCGTCGTATAGTATATCTACATGCGACCGTTTACGTAGATCTGCATTAAGAATTTTGTACTTGTCATACATACTGATAGCTAAATTCTGTTTATGTTTTAGTTGTTTCACTCTTTTTATATACGACTTATACAACAAGAAGACTCCTTCCTTTTTAAATTCTTTAACGCACAATGGCCTGCTAGTAGACATCGAATTTATTTTCACTGAATCTTCAAATTGTAGTGTCTTGAAAGGTTTTTGTGATGTAACATTTTCACCTTTTTTAAAAATTTCTTCGCATTTTGAGCTATGAAAGCTCTGTTTTGATATACCAGTTATCGCAGAATGGTTATCTGTGTTACTCATACTGAAATGATTCATTAGAAATCGGTTATTTTAAAATGAAATACTCGCCTAAGCCATCCAGATTAATTTATTTTTTATTACAATACAATAAATTCGTTTTAGAAATACAAATCAAATGAGATCTTATTAATGATCCTATGGAAATGGAGTACCTATATAATGTGTCAGTCAAATATGTGCAAATATTATTTAATTTATGTAATTTATTTACGTAATTCAAATATCAGATATTTCAACAAATCTTGTCTAAAACTAAGACGAGAACTTTGTTTAGTAATTTGCTAATATTCTATATAAAAAATATTGTTTAATGTTTAAGCCTAAGTCAGACATAAGATTAAAATCAAGGCATAGTTGATTTACGTGGCGTCCAGTCGAAAGCCGGTTTTACATATTTGTAATATTGTGATAAATAAGGGCTAGGATTCATTCCTTCGCACCATTCAGTAAAAAGTAAGAGACCATCTCGTTCTTCTTGAGTTAATTTGTACTTCTTAGGCTTCATTCTTACACCGCTCTCCAGCTGTGATTTCCTTCTTTCCGCAACTGAAAGAGCAACTCTACTTTTTTTATCTATAAACTTTTTCAACATTGGTCGTCTGTATGTACCAGGAGGTAAAAATGCTTTATTCATTGCATTTGTCATCTCTCTAAATGCTCTTAATTCCCTTTGAGCTTTGTAAGCATTTCTCATCATTTTCAAATCCTGAGTAAAGAAATCATTCTTTGCTTGTTTGACTATCTTAAAATCTAGATAATCAAGACGTAAGTTGTAGTCTTCATACATCAGTTCCAAAATTTTCATAGGATCTTGTAGGGTTTGATGGCCCTCTTCGCATTTACCAAATACTTCTTCATAAACAAATTCTATGCATATTTTGAGTTTTAAAGTACTGGGACTCGCTACACTATCAAAAAAGAAATCGTTTAGTATTCTAAAAAAAAATTCTTGCAAGTGAGCTTCATTATAGTTTTCCCTCGAAATTTCATTATTTATACGGTCTATGTAATATTGAAAATAATCAAATTCTTGTTTTGTTGCTTGTTTTAATTGCTTTATACGATCCTGTAATATTCTAAAAGGTGTATCAGTCTTGGACAGTTGTATCAAATATTCTCTGCTCTGTAACTCCATTGTTCTAAATAAATAAACGATTTCTTCAGGTTTTTTAAAATATAATCGAGCAGGAAACTGACATATTAATTCGTTTCTAGCAGCCTCGACCATTTTTTCAATATCAAGACTTTCAACTAAATCGTTATCTGTCACAAATTCTCCGGATTCGAACTGGATTGACTGAATTTTTCCGCGTAAAGATTCATCGTGCTGTTGTCGCCATAAGATAGGTGAAATAAACATTAAGAAACTTCGATACATTTTCAATACGCCTCGAATAGCATCTAATTTAAATAGAATGTTATTGACAATTGTAAGAGTAGAAACGTAAGCTAGGAATTCTGAATTTTTTGCTACTAGTTCTGAATATACATTTTCAGTTTTAGATACTTTTGCACACGCATTTTTATAGTCTTCAGTAAGGAATTTTTGAAAATTCTTTATATGTTGTTTTAAGTTATCGACGATGCGATCGTGTTCCAACGATTCCTCAACAACATTCTCTTCTATTTTCATTATCAAATCACGACGGTATCCAATTTGTTGTCTGTTCATAGCATACGCACGTATATTATTTATATAAACCTTAATGTCGTCAAAACATCGAACAGGTCTACCTTCTATAACGCTGTAAAATTCAGGATGTATTTCAACAACGGCTCTCACGTCATCCGAAGGTTCTTCTATAAAAAGTCGCTTTGATATATCCCTCGTCGCTGCAATTCTCAAGTTGTCTTTGGAGATCAATGGCTGATTTAATCTCTCTTTGGCATCCACCTTCTCTCGTCTATCTCTGTATTTTATATATGATAGCAATTTTTCCGACTGAGGTACAAAAAACGGCTGCGATCTTTTTTGTTTTACTCCATCACTTTTTACAGTGTGTTTGCGATTAGTGAAATAATGTTGTGTATTGCGTACGTAACGTCGTCTAAATATAATGTCCAAATTTTTTAATGGCACGATTGGCTTACGTTCTTTTTGTAAGCAGGACATAATTCGGCTTATAGTTCTAAATATAAATCAAAAAATAAGAGAGTAAACATAAAATATGTAATCCTAAAATGTATGTATGCTTTAGTAAAACTTCAAATGTCAAAAATGTACATCTATTTAATTTTCTAGAATAGCTTGTTTTTATTGTATGCCAGTAATCATGTCCTAAAATATTTATGTTCCACTTGTGCATTATTCAAGTTTTCGTGGTAATGATAAGTTATAACTCGATTTCAACTTTCTACTCAACTTATCAACATCTTTCAATAGTTTAGACGCTTTTTGAGCTTGCGTTATTTCTTTACAAGTATTTTTATACGTTTCTATTTCAATGTCTTTTACTTGATCCAAATTAAATGCAGATATATCTAACATCAAATTATCATATTCTTTTTCTAGTGTAACAGCCATGCTGAGTGGACTAAGCTTAGTTTCGTTAGGAGCGATTAATTTTTCATAAGCAAATTCGATGTAGGTAAAAACTTGTAAAACCATCTCGGAAGAAACTAAATTTCGTATTTTATCCGTCAATATTTTATTAAAAAGCTGTTTTAGTTCAATTTCCTTATTTTCATCAATATTTATCATTTCTTCTGTTTCTCGTATCTGTAAAAAATGAAATTTATAAGAGTGTTAATTTAATACCTGTATTAAAAACTAATTTCCCACTGCATCATAACCAACTATAATCAAAGTAAAAAACGCTTTATAGTGATTCACTTCAAAGCTTGATACATATTTTGGATTGAACCAGTGGAAAGCCAGCTAACTAATAGCTGTGACCGTGCTAGATTTGCGAGCCGGCATTGGTCTACAGCATATTTATCATCAGGCAATAAGCTATTATTTCGCCCAGCTCTGTTAAATTACCTATTAATGTTTATAAGAAATACCAAGTTTATAATATTTCAATTAGTGACACAATTAGTAAACAATTATTATAAAAATTATTGTACCATTTCTTGTACATGATGTACTTCTTGACGTATTAACATTTTGAGGTGATTTAATGAGTTTATAAATCTATTCTTCTCTGAATTGAGTTCTTCAGTTGCTAACAAATAATTTAAATTTTGTTTTTCCATGGTACTAAATGCCGATAGTAACTGATCTGGAGTCTCAAAATAAAGTTTCGGAGCAGGTAGTTTACTAAATCGCTCAACTATCACACTCGAATCAATTTTACGAAATATATCTGCATCCATATAAAAGACTTCTGAATATTGAAATTCTCGTGTAAAGTTATGCTTTTCTTGCCATAAAATTGGTGAAGCTTTGCTTAAAAAACCTTGAAATGAAAGAAGAATCAATAAAGTTTCGTCAATGTACCGCAGTTTAGACTTCAACGATGCCATTTCATGATTTACTTTTTTAAATTCCTCAAACTGAGTGACCAAGTCTCTAGCCAAAGAATCCGATTTTTTCATCACTTCTATAGTTTTGTTATTGTCGTCTGCTAGAAATTTATCAAAACTGTTTTGGTATTCCTCAAAATGGCTCACTGCGGTTTTATAAATTTCTTTTTCTGTTCCAATTTCCCTCTCGATTCGCAATATTTCATCTACAAGAAATCCGTGTACTGTTCTTTTCAAGGTAATCTCTTTGATGTTTCTTTTATAAGCCGTAATAGTTGAGTTAGGTTTGATTGGCCGGTTTTCAACTAAGGAATAATAGGTAGGGTCAATACCCATAATGGTTTTTACGTTATTGTCGTTAATTAATTCCATAGGAGGAAGTTTAATTCCTGCCATTGTTTTTCTAATTCCACTGTACCTTTGCTTTTTCTTATGATTAATATAAGACATAATGTTACAAGCAATGAACACTGTAATGTTATCTCGTACAACACTAATGAATAAAACAGATCAATATCACTATAGTAATGATGAGTAACCTCTACTGAGTGCTAAAACATATCTGTGTCTATTGGTGGATATTTGGATATGACAAGAGTTTATATAATCTAGCAAAAAATTTCAAATACGATTTAATAAGGACACGGTCCTGTGATTCATGTTTTTTAACATACGTCTATTTTAGACTTGGGCTTGATTTTACATTGTCATTGTAAGGAAAAATAACACATGTAATCCTAGTGGTGTTGAAGTTATATATATTACTAATATAATAAAATTAAAGTACGTTTGTAAATCCATCATGTTTGTACGGCTAGACGGATGTAAAAAAAAAACAAATATTTTAAGAAATAGAGTATAGCATAGTTTTACAACGCTGTTAAATTCTAATCGGATAATGACTAAAATTTAATTGACGCCTTAATACGTTAGTATACATAACATACGTAAAAAGTATGTTCGATGCTAAATTGGCATATCTGTACTATATTATAAATCTGGAGGGTTTGTTTGTTTGGTTGAACGCGCTAATCTCAGGAACTACTGATCCGTTTTGAAAAATTCTTTCAGCGTTTGTGATAGCTCATTTATCGAGTAACGCTATATATCATCACGCTAAAACCAATAGGAGAGGAGCACCAGTGAAGAATGTTTTAAAAACGGGTTTTCCTTTTGAGAGCTTCCGCTGGGTGTAACTGTAGCTAACGAGTATGTCACCCTCTTTAGCAGACTGGCTGAAACGTTTTAATTTATTGTAAATAGAATATATCGTTCGAACAAATGAATGATCGCGTATCTGTGTAAATATAGTCAGCGTCAAACGTTTTAACCGCTCTGAAGTAAATGCACAGAACACAAATTTAGGTATCAGAGGGACGTAGTGAGATAAAAGGGGAGCGGTGCTCGCCCGCGCGCGTACCTCGCCACCTATTTCACCTACGTTGGCACATTTGTCCTGTCATTACTGGTTGCAGTATAGTCGCATACCGAAGTCAATTTAGTGTTGTTGTTGTTGTTAATTACATGTTAATGCTATTTTCGTTGTTTTCTTTTTCTTGTATATTTGTCATTATTAGAAGACTCATCCACTTCGAACAATGATGTTTCTATGAAAGGCATTGTTTATTTTATTTTTAATACAAATTATTTATTCATTATGAATGTAGTTTATTCACAATAACGGTATTGTAACACGCATAATATCTGCACAATACCTATATGCTACTAGATATATCTTACAGATAGAAATACTGCATAAAGACGATCATTCAATTAAAGTAAGCGATCACCCAAAACTCACAAACCAGGTTATTAAATGTTATTTGGATTTAATTATAACTGACAAATACATGATGTGGCGAACTGTTAATATTTTAGTTTTATCATGATTCAGCTCTTCCATTTCTAGTTTTAACTGTTTTTACCCCAGATTTAATTTTTATTATTTGTTCGTTTTTATCTCTAATTCTTTGCAAATATTCTATATTTATATATATCTTGTATGTATGTGTATATGTCTGCTCATTTCATATAAACAGGTTTTCGTAAACCAACTGTAAAACCGTTTACAAGACACAATCGGAATCAAACTTTCATTTCACATACAGAATCTTCTGAAAGTAGCAGTTATATGTTATATTATACTGCTACATTTTTATTACTTAATGTAATAGGCAAATATCTACTTGAAGCATAATTCATTAAAACCCGTTATGCTGTACGTATAATATTGTGCCTATAATAATAATATTGTTTTGTATTAACCTATTGTCTTTACTATGCGCAAGACTGAATTTAAAGCTATATTCAGAGCGGCCATCAACGATGACTCGGAGTATACCATATATATATAAACAGTCTATTTTACACACTCCGAGTATTACTCTGCCTGCTGCTGCTCTGAGTATTATTGCGCTGCCCGTGTCAGTTTAGACTCCTATAGTAGTGAGCCCGAGGCTAATACATAACTATTCCACGCGGACGAAGTAGCGGACAGCAGCTAGTTGGTAATATGTTGGGACATCTTTAATATTATAAATGCGAATGTGAATTTGTTTGTTACGTTTACCTTAACTACTTCAATCATACTCACATATTAACCAATCATCGTGAAATTCTATATACACGTTGTTAGGGTTACTGAAAAGAAACATTCACCACCTTCATCAATCAAAACAGTACTGTTCCCGACGGAAACGTCAAATCTACATTAACGCGAGCGAAATAGCGAGCAAACGATAGCTAATGATAAAGATGTTTTATACATCAAAATAAAATAATATTGTAATCCCAAATACCGTTTTCTATCGTACCTAACTGTGGCAACTTTTAGATATCTCTACGAATGCTTGTTTTCGTTAAAGAAATAGAAAGGAAAAGAATTACGAAGTAAATAAATACGAGTACTCGAGCACTCTTAGTAGAAAAAAAATAACAATATAACTATAATAGATAATATTTTGATGTAAAAAAATTTTAAGCATTTCCTATGAAAATAATTTCACTGGACAAGAAGAAGATAACCATTTAGCATTTTTCGACTTAGGACAATAATACTGAGGTGGTCTAAAACAAAATTATATTGAAAAATTCTGCACATTTCGATTCAAATGTATTTATTTATTTATTATATAAGATGACTAGACATTAGTAGACTATATAAATCAAGCGAAAAATTTACAACTTCTTCTTTCTTAATCGCTTGAAGAACTCCCGCTTTCTCCTTCCTCTCTCTCTTCATCTTCTATTTCCTCTTTCTTAACCAGTTCCCAAGGCATTACAGGAAGCGGTTCCACGAACGAATCGTCTATCTTCAACTTGTATAGCAAACGAGGTGTGAAATGTGTCGGCAAAGGCCAGACGCTTTCTGTGTAAACAAAAGTGTCCGATTAATCTATTATTTTTTTATTTCTTTTATAAATCTAAATTTGTATTTTTTTATGCCAAACGGCAGCAAACAGGCAGACGACCAGCTTGATGGTAAATGGTTACCGTCGCCTATGGAAAACTGCAATACCAAGTTTAAGTTTGTAGAGAATTTTTTGAGATGACTACCAATCGATTTTCCAGAGTATAAAGTAAAAAAAAATTGTCAACTTTTATGGTCCATCCTATTGCGTATACAAGTATATAGTAGCTATTCATTTTAATTTTTTAAAGACATTATTAATATAAGAAGAGCTGCAAAATTAACTTTCTGTTAGTTTTTTTTTATACAATACATACCAAAGTAAAAACTATAATCATCAACACGTCTATGCAAATGAACTACATGCAGCAAATCGAGGATATGCGGCGACTGCAGAAGGTAGTCTAACAATGCGACTTCAGGTAAAGCCTCCATTTTCGGATCCACAGCGCTCAACCCTTGAAACGATAGCTGTAAATATTTTCATATTATCGTATATCTTCTTCTATACATATAATAAGAATGTAAATCTAACGTGTCTGTACTTTTACGATTTTCGTGAAATAATTATTACACGTGTCTAGGAATAAGTAATAGAATACACTTCAATCATTTTTAGAGATGTCTGTCTGTCTGTTTCTATGAACACGCATCACTGCTAAAGTACTAGGTTCACAATCAAATCAAAATATCCTTTATTCAATTTAGGCCCTGAGAAGGCGCCTATGAACGTCAAAGCTACCACCGGTTCGGAAAACAACCCAGTCATCGAGAAGAACCGGCAAGAAAATCGATCTGGTTTATCTTTTCATGTTATATATTTTACAAAACATATATATTTACATTCGTTATTAGTGGATGCACAGAGAGGGGCGTCATTTCCAGACGTCACAATCGTTCACATGTTGAATAATAAAATCATAACGCATATCCTCGAGAGTAACTTAGTCTTTGTTTCATTAAAATCGGTCCACTCTATCAACAGTTATTGTAATTTGAATGACGGCTCGAGGTAAGTACGAGAGAAAAGTAGTAATCTACGAGTATATTAAAATTATAAAGCTTATTTGTTTGGTTGAACGCGCTAATCTCAGGAACTACTGGTCCGACTTGAAAGGTTATTTCAGTGTTAGATAGCTTATTCATCGAGAAATATATCATCTATAGGCTTTATATCATAACGGTAAGACCAATAGGAGCGCAGCACCAATGAAGAACATTTCAAAATCGGATTTTCTTTTACTCTTGAGAGCTTCCGCTGCGTGTTAGCGTTAGCTCAAAGTAACTATTCCACGCGGACGAAGTCGCAGGCAGAAGCCAGTTGTAGCCGTAATGCGAACCCAGTTGAAGCTATAGCAACTTCATTACTTCGTGGAAGGGCTTTACATTATTATGGATATTTAAATTTAGTTACGGCTTCGATAGAAGTAAATAATATTTATATTACTTCTTACCATATACAATTTATCTGCTAACAATAGATTTATTATATAAACTCCGGTATAGATATATATTATGCAGTAATTTTTTAAACTGTACAATAAATAATGTAGTGAAAAATAATGTTGAGATTACCCTTAGTTTCGAAGTTAAGAAAAACCATATTTACACATATAAATACATGTAATATTGAAATGGGTTTAGGTTAAGGTCTTTTGTTTGTCCAGGATATTCTCCAAAACGGTTGAACCGATTTTGAAGAGATTTTTTTATTACATTACTAAAATAATGAAGACTATTCGGAGTATTATCTAGGATACATGTCTTTATGTTATTCCATAGAATTTGAGCAGTCATTATAAGATTAAACGCGGTAACTTAATATCGATAAGCTGTTTGTAGGACTTCGTTTGTAAAAAAAAAAAAAGTTGTTGGTTGTTTGTTATAGAATTTGAGAGTATTATAAGATTAAACGCGGTAACTTAATATCGATAGCTGTTTGTAGGACTTAATATATATCTTCTTCTAATATATAAAATTCTCGTGTCACAGTTTTCGTTGCTATACTCCTCCGAAACGGCTTGACCGATTTTGATGAAATTTTTTGTGTTATCGGTATCTATGAGAATCGGCCAAAATATATTTTTCATCCCATAAAATTAGGGGTAGACCAATAAAAAATTTTTTTTTTTTTTTTAAAAAAAAATATAAAAAAAAAAAAATGGGGAAAATATTATATTAATGACAAATATCGAATTTAAAAAAATACAGCCTTCAATTTATTCAGTTAAAACACGACAGTTTCCACAAAGGTAACACCAATTTCCGAGAACAAATTCAAGAGGCAGCAGATGTAAATTCCTAAAATGAACTGTATTTTACCGCCTTCAAATTGTCTCTGCCAATTTATTTCGGACAATTGGAAACAATGTTGGTATTTAATAGGAAATTATTTTTATACGTTCTACTTAGAGTTGATGGAAAGAATGTAAAATTGTATGACAATCTAAATGTATAGACGTGAGAATACGTTGTAGTAATTCTGTTAAAACCAATAAACTGTTATATAGTAATACCATCAATTAAAAATATGCAGACCAAAGAATTTTAAATGTTATGAGCTCGCAAAGTTACTTCTGTATACTAATTTTAGATAGTCGCGTGTAATTTACACACTATTGTTTCACTTTAAAATATTTTTCATTTGTTTTTTTGCTATGGAGTATCGTCTGTTCATTGCAATTCGTTTCGTCTGAATAATGAAACATAATACGTTCATTTTTTTTATGTTTTAATAATAATCACTCTTTCGTCATGTTTACCGCATAAGAGTTATCTTAGATTTGGTCTACAATCGTTTTTAGAGGATGTAGTGTGATTCACAAACATCAGTATACTATACAGTTTATCCACCCTATAATAGCCTTTTGATATCAAAAACTGCTTGATATGGTGCTTGAATTTGCTATACGATAAATCGATAATGTGCTTTGGGATGTTGTTATAAAAACCCTACCACTATTATCTAAAAATACTTATTACTCTTACTGAGCCTGAAACATGGGATGTTCAATTTGAGACTGTTTCCAATAATAAACTCAAGTCAGTCTTTTATTAAGTCTAGATTTTATAAGTTTAATAAAAATACCTATTACGCACGAATAGAACTATCCGAAAAATTAGTCAAGCGCTAAGTGCACACCCAAAACCTCAAAATGCTTAATCCTTAACTTTCCAATGTCACATTTTTAGGTTTACTAAATTCTTATGAAAATAAAATAGAATTAAAAAAAAAAGTCGAATCACACCTTATGATCGGCTTTAGCGAAATAACATAACTTAGAAGTTTTATCAAGACAAATGCGCAATTGTTCCATATGCTCCGACAAAGGACCGTGCACATCTAACTTTCCCACAAGAGACGGTGGTTGAGCTGTTAGCGATCGCCAACCTTCAAACAATAACTGAAATATAGAAAAGATACATTAAATGGTTTCAGTATGAATGGGTCGGCTCGCCCGGGGTAGTACCACCTTCTCACAGAAACACCGACGTGGAGTAACAGTGCTTGCATTGTTGCATTTCGTTCGGTCAGTGAGAGCGCCGGAAGCCCACATCATCTCCCCCTGCCCTCTCCCCACTCCCCATCCCCCAAAGACAGGCTGGCAACGCACTTGCGACTCCCCTGGAGTTGCTAGTGTCTATGGACGCCTGTGATCTCTTAACATCAGGTGATAAAAATATGTTTTTTTTTGCTACTAAATCGTTAAGTAAGACTATCATATTTAATGTGAGACACAAATTAAAAAAATAAAACATAATTATAAATCCCATATAATTTGTACACAAAATATGTTACCGTTCTGTACAAGAGATTTTAACCACTGGACCACTAATAACCAACTGTTCTGTATTTTTTTTTTACTGAATTTGCCTATGACATACCTAGATAAGACAGAAGGTGACATTTGTTTGAAGATTTTGCAAAAACATTGTTTAACGTAACTGGAGAACTGCCTATAAGATATCTCTGGTTACATGTATTTACACATAATACTAATTCGCGTATCATGTACCAGGTGACAGGTTAAACACTCGCAGTATTCTAGGATATAATACTTCACGGTCACATTTAACATATAAAATAATAATATCAAAACAAATATTAATAAATAACAAAGAGAACCTAAGTTAAAGTTTGTTCTAAGACTTTCAAATGTATAAACACAATCGTAATAAACCTAGGTCCAATGTATAATAAAATATTGTTTAATTACCTTAAATACAATTCAGATTATTTAGATAACCGGTTTTATTAATTTAGATACATTAGGTAATAAAAAAATGTAAGTTGAAATAATAATTTTAAACTAACTATAGAATATATGTATTTAACGCACAAGTGTAGTATTTTATAATTAAAAAAAAAACAATTAACATGTATTTATTAACTTACTGTCTTTATAGAATGATATACCATTAACATTTTTAATCGTTTGAACATCTTTCTATTCGGTTTATGTAAAGATTCCTCTTCCATAATAACAGTCAATTCTTCCGCTGCAGTCTCTTCTTCATCGTTAGCGGTAACTCGCGATTGCTCTACATCCAACCTATTCATATGTTCTATCCAATCTATTTCACGATTTAATAGAAACCTGAGTTGTCGATGCACTGTATCCTCTGATCCCTAAACCAGAAGCATGGTATGACATCTTTTACCTAGACGAAAACACTTCTCTAATTACGTAATAATAAGAGTAAAGCGATAAATAAACATAACTTATAAATATTATATTGCCTTCAGTATATATAAACGAATGTACTCTCTGTATATGTAATAATAGCTTCTGCTCGCGACTTTGTCCGTATGGAATAGTTAGTCACTTTGGGCTAACACTAACTTTAACTTGCGACTTCGTTTACATAAAAGGTGAACATATTTTTAAATAATACGTACGTTAACCCCGATCGTGAATCATTTTTCCATTTGATATCGATATTTAGCGATTTCTGTTATCGCTTTGTTCCTTTGAAATACGTAATTAGGGAATTGTTATATATTCGCTTATTAATGCTAATGAAAACAATATCGAACAAACTATCTGATACAATATAATATAATAACTAAAAAGCTGTAGATACATCACCTACCTGAATGATATTTTGACAAAACAAATGGCACGATAACTCAAACATACGTAAAGTAATATTGTAACGCCACACTGTCTTAGATAGAATGTGGAAGTAAGATGGCATATTCTCAATATCAGTGGTAAAAAAGAAATAGTTATATGTTGCTTAGATATGGGCGGATTGACGGGGCAGCCGTTAAAGAAAAGCTTGCTAGCCAAGTTTTAGCAAGGCGCTGTCGAAGCGCTTATGACGTATCTACAGCTTTTTAGTTATAATACGATACGATTCTGATTCGGATACGACCCATAATTAAGCCATATTTACTGAAGCAACTAAGAAGTGAAGGCCTCTGATAATTCTAAATATAAATTATCGATATTGTTTGAGATGTCTCATAAAACTTGCTTCTTGAATGTGAACATTATTATTTGTATGCACTAGTTTTATTTTATTAGGAAAATCAAAACTCATATCTGACTCTCATGTCACAAGGTCCCTGTTGTACTACCCTAAAATCTGATCTTACCCATACAATGGAAACAACGATTTCCACGCCACAAACGACTTATCAACACATTTACATCCAGGCCCATTTTGCGTTCTTTCCGAACAGTGAACAGATCACCACGCTCGGGTTGGTGACATACCGAATCATGTGTACTCGGCTCCTGTCGTCATCAACCATGTTTGCCGTCTGATAAAGCGTGCATCGTTCCAATAATTACGTGTTATAACAATAAAATAATATCATGTACTATGTATGTACTACTTAACACTTTATCTTAAAGTTTTCACTTCTATCGTCTGGTCATAAGCACACTCACCTTTTGTTGCTTTTTGGTTTGGTTTGTACTTTCGTAATCAATGCACCGTGTTTGCTGTCCGTTACCGCGGCTCACTCGCGTTATTTTTTTTTCGCAAGTCTAACCTAACGTAAACAAACCGGGATAAAAGAGCAAACAGTCGAAAAAAAAAACTAACCTAACCGATTTATTTTTCTCAACTTTCCCATCTTGGTTCGGTTAGGTTAGGTTAGACTTGTGAAACAACGGCAACGGCAGCACTGCGTTACCGTTAATACGTAAATACCATTTTGTAATTACCAACTTGATAATTTTAAAGTTAAAACAAAACAGTTTCGTCTCGGTTTGGTTAGGTGAGGTTAGACTTGCGTAAAAAGATAATGTTAGCCGGCCGCAGGAGCGGTGGGCTAGCGCGGTAAATTTAATACTAAAGTATCAACCTTTTTTAACCAGGGTACATAATCACCAGACAAAAACACCAGATCAGCTAATAAATATAACAAACTAATTGAAATTAACAAAAAAATACCGCACAGAATTACTACTTACCTCAACAACATGCAAAAAATAACTATCGTACACAAGTAACAAGCCATGGACGTTAATCTCACAATAACTAGAGTTCACATCGCGTATAGTCTTCTCAAAATGTTTTATAATTTCATCTTTGGGTAAGGTGTGCTCACCTATGTATATCATTCGAATAGCATACGTTTTCTAAAAAAACTTTTATATTTAATCAGTGGCATAAATTGATGACTTGAGAATGTTTTGTGAATATACAAAAACTCATTTAATATTACTAACCAACTCAAGTGCTTGAAAGTTCTCTGTAACTACATCTAATATAGATCTTACGTCGAGCTCTGGCAATAATGCCATTTCATATCATGTTATTATTATTTAGGCAATACCAAGATACTCATAATAACCTTGAATTCATTATTTTTACAACATACTCTAATATAAATTCATTTTGGATTTAGTGTCGATTTATCAAGAAACTAATTTGACAAGTTTGCAACTCGTCAATACGTTACCATAACAACAAACGCAAAACCATTGTCTTGTCTATACATAGAGAAAAGATTTGATTTTTTGTTTTTAATTAATAAGTTATATGTTTGTAATTAATAAACTTGACATATTTTAAATTCTCTTTCAACTGTAAAGTTTAATATTATAGGGAAAGCATTATCAGGCAATGATATTATAACTAAAAAGCTGTAGATACGTCTTAAGCGCTTCGACAGCGCCTTGTTGAATCTTTTTTGACTGCTGTCACGTCAAGCCGCCCGTATCTAAGCAACATATAACTATTTCTTTTTCACCACCGAAATTGAGAATATGCCATCTTACTTCCACATTTTATCTAAGGCGTTATCGTGCCATTTGTTTTGTCAAAATATCATGTAGGTAACGTATCTACTTTTAAAGTGAAACTTTTATTACATCGTCTCTAACTTTTTCGTCTGTGTGTTGCATGTCGCGTGATGGTCGGCCGCGGAGTAGGGATAAAGTGAAAGGCGCTCGTCAGAGCAGCCAGGGCCAATATGGCGGAGCCTATAGTTCGCAGCAGCGAACCGTGTAGTATATATACTATTATTAGTTAAATGTCTATAGTGTGAAAAAAAATTTCACTTTTACCGTGGTTTCATAAAACCACACAATCCTTTTTTAGTTATATCATTGTTATCGGGGAGTAATAAAGGCTATATTTTATTTTCTAAACCTACATGAAGATGAACGAAGCCGCGAGCAAAAGATAGTTTTCAAATAAAAATATATGGGACTGCTTTCGTTAGGAGCTATAATTGTCACAATGTACTACTGTAATGTACTGTATGTACTGTACATTACAGTACATATATCAAAATTTGGTTTCTGATCTTTCCTTAGGTAATTGTAATTCATGTGTTTTTACTAAAGGTTAATTAATCTTGAATTAAAGTAGTTTTAGCATCCATCGGATCGTTGACCTCTAATATAAAATTACAAATCGAAAAGATGAGCTCTAGTATATGCCCTAGCTCATAACTCTGTACCAAATGCTCAGCATTATTTTAAACTTGAATCTAATAAGACAAAGTGTCCGACTGCACTATGTTCGAGCCCTTGTGTCTTTAAATTGCAAGTTTAATAGTATATAAATCAATAGAAATATTAATAATATCCCATTATAAAATTTATCTACAATTTATTACGTTACCATCTTGGGTTACACTTAACATCAGGTGAGATTGAACTTATAAAAAAAAGTCCAAATTCTATTCCATTTACTTTTCCTTTACTTACTTAAACTTCTTTTACTCTTCTTCAATTTCTTTATTTTTTTTTTGATCGAATGCTGAGATGGAATAATAAAATATCTAGGAATTATATTTTTTATTTGGTTTACATATTTATTTCATCACAAATTTATGAGTACACTGTTGATTTGAACGAAGTTCCTTAACGCAGCTTGCAATAGGAATATACTAATGAAAATCGTCACGTAAAGAAAAAGCGTTAGGACCTACATGCGATTTCTTCTCCCTCTCTGTCTCTTTGTATACGAGTGTCAACATGCGAACAAACGATGATACACAATAAATTATTAATAATAGTAACATTTTAGTTATAGTACTATTTTAGCAGAAATATTACATGAAACACTTTTTTGATTCGATTCAATACTTTACGTTAAGGAATTTCGTTCCTGACGGGGATCACGACCACGTCGACCACGTGTTTTTTTTTTAATACATGCCAAAATAATCGTAAAAAAACACTGGGAAATTTTTCGACTCCTTCCTCTAAGCTTGTTCAAACTTATTCTAAAACCATGACACAATACTATAGTACATTTTGTATCTACTACTATAATTAAACAGTAAATAGTCGCGAATTGCAACCATAACCAGAGTTTTTGTAAACTTTCTAATCCATATATCTATCTACTATATCTCATCTACTATACAGATATTCCTAGTAGCGTCTGTTACTGTTAAATTTATTCCATGTTCTATTTCCTCCAAAACCATATTGTTTAGGCTTAAATTTCCGTTTCGTTTGTTGTTCCATCATTTTCGACGCATCGTAAGAATTTGCCATTGTCGCTAAATCCCCTGGAATCTCCTGTAAAAATAATTTATAAATTAACACAATTATAGCTGTAGAAATATATTACTGTTTTCTCTCTATAATAAGGATATTTTTTAAAGCCATGGCTTGAACGTTTGTTGTACCGTTTCAGGTTATATGTAATTTTTTTATTATTGCTATTTGTTCCTTTTTCATCTTCATGTGTATTAACTAATAATATCGCCAAATGATTCGTTTAACAATATACAAAAAATAGGAATAAATTTTATCTCTCACGAAAGTTAATTGATTTATCGCATTGAATACAGATCAGTATTATTCTTTATTAAATGCGTTTTCATTTATATAACTTTTTACTTAACAAACGATATTATTTATAATATATCAGCCTGTAAAACATGTAAGAGACCCGAAGGCCATAGGCCTCTTCCCGAAGGAAGGCATAATCACCAGTCCACGACGTATTGGCGATTTCAAACTCTGAGAAATACACCCACCATAACTTGTATTTATTTATTATTTTTATTTCTAATATAGTAAATCTTAATTTATAATGTAAAAAATACAAGCCGCAAATCGTATTATATATATTATATTGTGCATTTGAATGAGTATATGCATTGGTAGTTAAAAGAGACAGAAAAAGAGTAGTAGAGACAGAAAAAGAGTAGTAGAGACAGAAAATTATAGAAAGGCCTCGTAAACTCTCGACACGTCTCAAAGTCGCAAACGATTTAATACACGATTTATGTAAAGTCACTATTTTACATATAATATATATTTAATTACAGTATAAAGTAATATATAATAGTATTTTATAACTTGGACCGGTATCATTACTGTATCAATGTAAATTTAAATAAGTCATTTAAATAAAATATTATAAAACTGTTATCTGTTATAATCTAACCTGTTTCGCTTCTTTTAGGACGTCTATCAAACCCTTTGCCTGTCGCGCATTCTCCTCAGTGAGAATACTGTGTGACACGCCTTTGTTGTCCTGTCGCCCAGTCCGACCGATCCTGTGTATATAATCTTCAGATGTGTTTGGATAATCGTAGTTTATCACGTGCGTCACTCCATCGACATCTGAAAATACGACATAAATGCAAAAAATAATAATATAATTCTTTCTGCAAGAAAACTTTTACAATGGTGTGTTCTGAATTTCACCAAATATGTCTATAATTCTTGTTACTTTTGTTTTCTGAGTTTCACAATTACTTTCTCGCCTTGTTAATGGTAAAGTCGTTTAATATTGTTAGATACGACGTAGGGATGTAGCCATGTCACAACTACGGCTACGGCTGCATTTAACATCCCGAACAGCCAATGGGAGGACCTAGCCGTGGACCGTGCTGTGGTAGTTATATGTATATTATATATTACTTGTATGTTAGTGGGTTTTGTTGATTTACAATTTTTGTGATATATTGTAATAGTTCGTTGTAGTCCTTTGGTCTACTGTAAATAATTATTGTCTTATGTTTATAAAAAGGGAAGATGTGGTAGTTATATGTATATTATATATTACTTGTATGTTAGTGGGTATATGTAAATAAAGGAGGACATCGCCTCTGCTGCTTCCGGTAATGGTGTCGCGTAATTATCGAAGGTCAGTTATAGTACGACGTCGCCTAGTTTCGACTATCAAAGGAAAAACGTATAAGGCGTCCTCAGCAGGTCTCCAACCCCCGTCCACCGGGGGATACGTATACTTATCAGAAGTGCGGCCGAGGGACTCTCTCCCGGATCAATCTAATCAGCCACCTACAAAAGCGCCACCAGAATGCTATTTAAATCATCTGTTAAAGATGAAAAGACGTATAATGATGATGAGAAATGTAGAACTTTGATTTATTTTAAGTAATTCTTATAAAGTCCAGTATAATCGCAATATGTACTTAACGGTTACGCGCCTACCTATAACCATACTCACAATACATATTTACGTTTGTAGTACGCTTGTTCTTGTACGATTCTAGCCATAAAGATATTCATATAAAAGTCGCGCTAAATAAAACAGGGGTCCGTATCAAAATATTTTGCCATTAGGATCTTAATCAGATTTCATGAAAATCGACTTCGACTAGTTATGCCAATTTACCACACACAATAACAAGTTGATAAAATAATCTGTTAATGAGACTATTTTCGTTTGAAATGGTAAAATTCACCATTAGGCCAACTTTAAACTTTAATACCTGTTTATCGTAAATTAATAAATAAACTTTCTTATAGATAGAGTAATGTAAAAAAAACAGTGACTAATAAAATCCATTATAAATATTATTTACTTATCTCTCGTACTTAAGTCGCGTCGCCATTAAAATTACAATAACTTTTGATACAGTGAACCGATATAATGAAATCAAGACTAAATGTTACTCGTGGATATGCTGTATGATTTTATCGTGAACGCAGTACTTTAGCAGTAATGCGTGTTCAAACTAACAGACAGACAGACATGTCTAAAAATGTTTTAAATGTATTTTATTACTTATTCCAAGACACCAAAACATTTTTTTTTTCACAAAGATTTAAAAGTACAGACACATTAGATTTCCATTCTTATTATATGTATAGATCTCTCTATACATATAATTTCTTTCTATCTTATCGATATCCTACAAAAATCTCTATTTTATAATGCAGTGTACAATAAGTCAAGTAAAAAAAAATTACATTTAAAAATGAAAAAGTTCCATGTTATTTAAACGGAAAATGATTAAGTATTAAGTGTAGTTAATCATGACTATAAGAACTTTTTGAGATTTTATGTTTTTTTTTTTACTAAATAAGCTGAAAATTAGAGTGATTCTCAATGTGAAAAAACAACAACTTCTTAAATAACACAAACATAGGTGTAATAAGATTTACGACAATTCTGAACTAATTACAGAAGCAAGTTAACATTGCTAGTTAAAATACTACTCCTTATATCAAATGCAAGTATAATTCCTGTAGAACAAAAAAAAAATCACAATAGTGAATAACTGGCACATTGTTTGATGATTTTTTAAATTAGGAAGTAGATATAAAGTAGCCTAGGATATAACAAACTTCAAACATTCACTGACATAAACTAATATTGTTCTATGGCAGGTTTCTACTACTAAGAAGTATCTTAAAGAAGCTTATGTTCCAGTGCATACCGCTGATCACTCTTTGTTTGGATACATCAGTGCAAGCACTACTCCTAAGTGGTGTATAACTTCACAGGTCCTACCACTGAACTCATGAAGACAGAATGCACACTACGACTATAGCTGCATTGAGTTTAAGTGCAAAATTTATATTATGTAGAGTTGAAACCATAAAATGTTACCAACAAGAGAATTTCATAACAAATTTTACAACTTACCCAACCCTCTGGCAGCAACATCTGTCGCCACAAGAATGTTAGTTCCGCCTGTTTTAAATTTATTTATAATTAAGTCTCTTTGAAACTGTGTTCTGTCACCATGTATTCCCATAGCTGGCCAACCACTTTGTCGAAGCACATGTGCAAGGAAATCAACTGTGCTCTTTGTATTTGCAAATACTAAAGTTTTTCCGAAACCTTCACTTAACACAGTGTGCATAATTTCTTTGAGTCTGAAAAATAATTTAAACATATGATTAATTTTACATATAAAAACTTACAATATATAATACAGTTTATCTTGTGATATATCAGTACAGTACAGTTATGTACATTACGTAGTACGTAGTTAAGTACATTTTACTTTATAGCTGAAAAACTAAAGTACTTCGAAATTATACTTATGTCCATCAGGCAGTTCAAAATTACATTACAGTTATGAATTATTTATTATAAGTAATTTTTTTATTTTTTCCAAAAAGCAATACCACATTTTCGAACAATTGTGTAATGATTAGAATAGGGCTTGAACAAACAAATTGGTTGTCTGTAAAGTTGTTTATGGACGATAATATTATGTGATAACAATTCTAAGGCATCAGCCGATGTAGTGGAAGAGAGATAACTATGCAAGTTGAACGCTTAGGACGATCGCGCCTCTCTATCGCTTGTTCCGCGCTCTCACTGGCACCAAGCGCTCAGTCAGAACGTGACAATGAGTGATCCTTTATTGTGTGTTCAGTTAACGTTCATCAATTTATATGACATTATCATGTTGAAAAATGATAACTCTTTACTTGACTTATGTCCCTAAAATGTCATTAAGCATGGTTTACTAGCTTTATACCAGCTGATATCAATATGAAGATGTCTAATTGATGAGTGAAACTAAAATTGGTACAATACTGTATAATATTTTCTCATATTTCATTTATGTTCTTTCTTGTTTTATTGTCACATGAAACACAAACATAATAAATAAATCCTAACAAACATTTATTCTGTTGAAAAGTGTTAAATATCAACTGAATACAGATAACTATAGAACTTGTAGTTATCAAAATAAGGAATATAATATAAAATATAGGATATTAAGATCAGTAGTATGATGTTCATGTACCTGCTTAATGAAGTACATACTTATATGTAATCCTTCACTATACAGAATAAAACTAATGTTATTTTAATTACAATTACTAAAGTATAGTATTTCTTCGAAAGCTGACATACTATGTGATAGTATGTAATGTATATTATAGTCCTGAGATACAATTAGAGTGTTGAAAACATTCTGAATGTAAAACCTTAAAATTGCTATTATATTACAAATCAAAAATACGTTCTCAAATGGCCAGAGATATTACAACCTATCAATGTCTTCATGTCATCCTCAATACATGTCAGATTAATTGATCAAAAAGATTTCTTGGTATGAAGGTCAATCACAGGATGTCATGCATTATAGTGAAAAGCTATTAATTTATATTTCAAAATTAAAATCTCAAAGATAATATTGTTTTCTATAATAATATCTTATATAATTGTATTAAAAAACTATCAGAGTACATAATTAATGACTAATCCATTTCACTCCATAATAAAAAATGACTTACTTGCTAATTTTGTCATTCTGATGACAAATATGAACATTTTGTATGATATTATGATTTGCTGATAATTCTGTGGAGCCGACATTCACTTGGACAAATTCACCCAAGTAATCCTTCGCCAGATGGCGCACTTCTTTTGGCCAAGTGGCAGAGAACATTAAAATCTGTCTCTCAAGGGGGACACCTTCTAAAGCTTCTCTTATTTGAGGTTCAAAACCCATATCTAACATCCTGTCTGCCTCATCTAATACTACATATGTACATCTATTCAGTGTTGTTACTTTACTAGCAAGAAAATCATTCAATCTTCCCGGAGTTGCAATAATAATATCCACTCCTGCTTGTAATTGCTCAGCTTGTCTAGCCCTATTAGCTCCTCCATATATGCAAGCGCATCGGATGTTTAAAAACCTTTCAAAATCTTTTGTCACTTGCTCAATTTGACGTGCCAACTCTCTTGTTGGAGCAAGAACAACTGCAACAGGACCCAAACCTTTTCTCATGGACTTTTCTTTTATGTGTACAATTGCCGGTAAAATGTATGCCAGAGTCTTCCCTGTACCTGTTTGCGCAATTCCAACAAGGTTCTGACCGCTCATAGCTATAGGCCATCCTTGGGACTGTATCACAGTAGGTTTAGCAAAATTACACTTCTTCAGATAATCTTTAATGTAATCAGGAAAGTCACTATTGTCAATATCTGTGTATGGACTGGGAATATCTTTACCAATTATTGTAATGTTATGTTCATTACGATAGTCATCAATTTCTGTTTGATGTGCTGATTTAATTGAATAAAATTTTTGACTATGAATTCTCGTAAGATTCGAATATCTGGCAATTTGTTGCTGAAATGCTGCTGAGTAAATTATTCTGGAGTTAACAGCATTTCCTGAAGCAATATCAATAGACAATTGTTTCAAGCTTTGGGTTAACCTAAAAAGTAAGCATTATGTAAATGTTAAACTTATACTTACTGATTATCAATCATAACAATTTACCAGAATACCCCTTTATACACCTAAAATATATATATTTCACAATAATTACTATTAGCGAGGTTTTTATTGCGACATAGGTTAGCAAGAGAAACGACTTTCTGGCTGCAACTAACTAACATGGTACAAAAGTTACCTGTCCATGCAAATATTTTAGATTTATGTATTTTTTTAATGTTTTTATACCTTTACATTTATTCTTTACATGATAAATATGCTATAAACGTGAGAAATATATTACTTACAATTTGGATAAACATTGTCGCTCGAACACTCGAGCAGCTATATTTAAAGCCATGATTATATATTATTCATCTATAAGATATATACGTAGGTATACAATTATATATAAATTATTGCTTTATTTATTATAACTTCACCAGCAGCATTGCCCTTTTAAGTTCTTAATAGGGATGAGCAAAGAGTATAATAGTATTATAGGAAGGGATAACGAACCGAAATCGATTAACTAAAAAACATTTTTAAAAAAGAATGATTTGGATCGATTTTAAACAACAAATCGATCAGCGCGATGGATCCATGACCACTCACTGGCACTATAAAATCGTCGTTCAATCTTTTCTATTTAGATAAAAATAAAATACAAGTACGTCAACGTACTCAAACGTAAGACAATTTTTAACTGAATTAAACATAAACAAGATAAATGGCTGCATAACTTCAATTTTCTTTATACATCATCAACAAATAAAAAGTTTGTTTGCGGCACGATAACTTAAATTTTAAAACGTAGATTTACAGGCTTTTGTATTTCATCTAGATTTGTACTTTAGACCTCAAAAGGTACATTTTTTTAAGGTAAATTAACATTAATATGTAGAAAACATTTACAAATTGAAAATAGTATAATAGCAGGTGATATTCAATATGATATAACAAAGACTAAAAAACTGTTTTTGAAGTAAAACCTCTTATGGGTTTTTTTTTCGATTTGACTATGCTATTGACCTAGCAAGGTTCTTCAGCTTCACTGGACTACTTATGGGAGGGTTTTGGAATTCTGATCTGCAACCTCTTTGTGGGACTAAAAGTGATGTGGTAAACAATATGTGTAGAGAGCGAGTCATGTCTCGCTTGCTTCGGGTATTACTATGATCAAATAATAGTTATTAATCAAAAGAAATAGTTGTTACCTTTTCTTATTTATAATTTGTTGATATTTTATTTATAAACTAAATATATAAAATGCAGTGTCATGATGTTTGTCCACAATGAGCTCCAAAACGACTCAACCGATCTTCATAAAAGTTGGCATTTATTATACATACCTCATGTATGCTTGGTACACATAAATTTCAATAACTCATATAAGTATGTAGCTTATGTATTAAGAGTATGTAGCTTAGCTGCTCGGCTGAGTGCTTTAAGCGCTCGCCTTAGTAATCCGGCGAAGCTGTTAAGGCCTTGCTAGGGCAATAACTTAGTCAGCTCGAGAGAAAAAACTATAATTTGGTAAAACTCGAGATATAAGATAATATATATTTCGATTAATGGCCTCAATATTTTTTTATTATAAATTAAATTATTGTCATTGTTGATTATTGAATTACTTTCGATATAGTATAGAATTCATTTACTTTATTTCGTATCAATTCTAAATCAAAACTGTCTAGATAAATTTTCTTCTTTTTCCAGATTTCGAAAATATACAGAATACTTCTTACCTGAGAACTAAGTGGTTTTTTCGACATTTCGAAAATCACAAGGATTGTGAACACCCAACTCTCATTTTTATACAATAAGGTAGATTAAATAATTAATAAAAGATAATTAAACTATATACATTTCCTCGTTGAGGTTGCACGAACATGTTATAAATTAAAGCATCGAAGTTTTTACTATCAATACTGAAGTCCGGCAACGAACTCTAGTGAAAAAGCTACAAAAATATTCCTTGGATAGTTCATCCCTAGATTAAACAGTACTATACAAACTTACGAATTATAATAAGGTTAGGACCATAGATGTAAGGACCTTATGCATCGTGCATACAAAAACGCATATAGCACAATTACAAATAACCCTTTTGTAGACAATCCAAAAGACGTACAGATGATATCAAAAACCGAATTTTCTTAAAATTTTACGTTTTTGTGTGAATAAGTTTATTGACATTGTATATCGTGATATTTAATAACCAATGGAACAAACAAAACATCTATTCAAATCTTTCGGACTGTCTACAGAAGAGTTATTTGTAATAATTGTGCTATATGCATTTTTGTATCATTAACTCTTTTTTCGAACAAGACGAATTTGCAAGCCTTTTCACAATTATGAAAGATTAGTGTAGAAATAGTTTTAATCACACCAAGCTGCTACGCTAGTTTTGATCAACTTAAACAAAAAGCACTTATGTGAATTAGTATCAAACTCAATAGGCGAATTACTATTTATTTTCCTTAGATACAACAATGAAATTTATCTATTGGAACACAAAAATTTGTACAGTATGAAAAAGGACCGATTTCAGCTGCATTAGTTTGTCGTCCCGTGTCACAGCCAATGTCGCCATATGTACCCATATCTCAAAACGATATATTTGTTTAGTGAATACATAATAAATGAAACCAACAAATCTTAAGAGTAATTTATTTACTTCTATTTAATGTATCAAGATAGTGGAATGACATTCATTAGGTTGTATACGAAAGACATGAACACAAAACAAATGAGATATTTACATGAAACACTGATATTTTTAAGGGAAAAAAGCAAGTCCTCGATAAATACCTTATTGTATTTAAATAACCTTCAGCAACATCACATTAAAAAAAATATCACAGTATGAACATAATACATACTAATCAATGCAGATTTCAGAACAGTCATCAATAAATTAAAGTATCCGCAAGTAAATTAACTAAACGTAAACTAATACAATTCACACCAGTACTCATACGAGGATTGCTCCTAACTGTAAGATTTATACTATATAATATTTAAGTTAGATTAATAGTCATCAAATCTCCGATGGCCGCCGCTGCCTCCTTTGCCGAAATGACTACTGCCACGCTTGAAAGAGCCACCGCCACGTCCACCACCATACCTATTCCTGTTCCATCCACCGCCACCACCTCCACAGCGGTCAGCCATAGATTGCAGCTGAGGGCTTATCAACTGCAAATAATTTTTTTTATGAAGTCCATTTGAAGTGTATATCAAAAGCCATATTTATATATTCACTTTGTTGCGTTTTTGAAGTGAAAATTCTTTAGGAACGTTGAGCGGTATTTTTGGCAGGAAATAAATTTATAATGTCACGTCATGATATGCTAATAAGCGTGACCGGGCGTATTATGCTTGCGTCACTCTAGCGACGCCGTAGTATAGGGGACTGTGTACATGTAATATTGATATTTTGCAGTTTGTATATAACATGCTATACAAAAAGTGACAAGACATTGCTAAGTTTTAATAATCATCTGATTATTTAAGAGTTTTTGGCTTCCATTTGTTGTATTATTATAACCTTGCATTAATAGACCTGATATTGTGTAATTATTGGTGGCATCTTACATAATATAGCGTGTAAATAAAGACAAAACATTTTCTTTGTTATATCTGTTACAACATCTGAGGATGGGATCCAGACAAGATTGTGTGGACACCGAAGGCATATAGCTGTATTAATCTACCTCATACTCGCATTCATGTTACGCTATGGAAACAACGTACCCATGCCAAAGGTATGAGGAAAATAATTACACAAAATAGTGACTCACCTGATTTGCTTCTTGTAGAACAGAGACAAGATCTTTAGCTTGACGGGAATTGGAAGGTGTAAAGAATGCATATGAGGTTCCTTTCGCTTTGGATCTTCCCGTCCTACCAATTCGATGAATATAATCCTCGGAGGAATTTGGATAATCAAAATTAATCACATATTTGATACCATCCACATCTGTAAAAATTTATATGTTACACAATTGTTGGTAAATTTTGATGAAAAATAAGCATTTTTTTTTAGTTCATGATTATTATATCATTGTTATTATAAATATAAACACCATGACCATTATATATCACAAAGAACCATGTTATTGTAACTCACAGCTGTATTACTTACATGAATGAGTTACACAGATAATGGAAAATTGAATGTTTGCCTCTCACTGGGAACCCGGGAGTATTTCTTACATGGGCTTATTATAGGTTAGCTCTCTTTACATTTGTTAATATCACAGCCCGTTGAAAACTCCACAATCGGCCGAAACAGAAAACCCTTGACCTCTTGCCAATCTCTGTCTTCGGTCAAGTTTTTCAACAATGCACAACTGGTTTGGATACGGAGTAATCTAATTATACGTGTCATGCATCACCAGGTTTTCTACTCTCAAGTGTATCCGTGATTACGGACAAACCATCAAGCTTTCCGGCCTCGGGTCCAATCATAGTGAAAGGCACATTTGAGGCACCATATTATTGACGAGTTATTGCATTCTCAAGACAAAATACCGCTGTATCAGGCAATTTGTGTCATCTATAAATCCATTTCAGTAACACGCCTTTTAACTTCAGGCAGTAATCAAACAGAACACAATAACTTTCCGCCAGTGCCTCTGAAAATTATAAAATAATTAAAGTTCATTCAATCACTGGGTATAAACAATTATTTTATTACTAAAAAAATTAATTAAAAATTGTTCGTGTCATCAATATCATGTCTTACCAAGTCCTCTGGCTGCAACATCTGTTGCCACAAGAATGCTAGAACGGCCCTCTTTAAATTGGTATAACACTTCGTCCCTTTCCTGCTGTGTTTTATCTCCATGCATGCACACAGCTGGCCATCCATATCGTCTGATATTTCGGGTTATATTCTCCGCTTTTCTTTTAGTTTCAACAAAAATAATAGTTTTTGCACCGGGGTCTTGATTTTGTCCAATCTCTTGAAGAAGTACATTTAATCTGAAATAAATAATAGAATTAGTAACATCCATATGAATATCAAGCATACTTGATAACTTACTTTATTTCAGATCTTCTTAGAGGTTATATCTTTATTATAATCAAGTACTATTCATTGTAATGAGATTATATATCATCATGTTGATATATTAAACAAATGGAAATTAACTTTAAAACTTACTTATTTTCTTTTTCATGTTCTTGACAAATATCCACAATTTGAAGGATATTATGATTTGCTGATAATTGAAGGGATCCAATATTGATTTGGATATAGTCTCCTAAATAGTCCTCTGCCAGTTTCCTCACTTCCTTCGGCCATGTTGCAGACCACATGAGAGTTTGCCTATCAGGGCGTATCTGATCAATAATTTTTCTAATCTGTGGTTCAAAACCCATGTCCAACATGCGGTCAGCTTCATCGAGCACTAAGTAAGTGCATCTTTGTAAATTTGTGGTACCCTTTTCCAAGAAATCAATTAATCTACCAGGTGTAGCGATGACAATTTCGACACCTCTTTCCAAATCACGGGCCTGTTCCCTTTTAGGAGCACCTCCAAATACGCATGTATTACGAACATAAGAAGAATGGCCAAATTCAGAAGCTACTTGCTGTATTTGTTGTGCTAGTTCTCTAGTTGGAGCAAGAACTAAAGCAATAGGACCGTCACCTCGTCTGATAGGTGGCTGATTGTTAATATGAACTATAGCTGGTAGAATGTAAGCCAAAGTCTTGCCTGAACCTGTTTGGGCAACACCAACCAAATTCTTTCCTGACATAGCAATAGGCCAACCTTGGGCCTGTATAGGGGTAGGATCTTTGTAGCCCATGGTCTTTATAGCTTGACAAACATAATCTGGGAAATTAGCCTCCTCAAAATGTTCAATAGGGTTAGTTACTTCAACTCCGCTGACGGTGACTTCATGTTTGTTTCTATAATCCTCTACTTCATATGGCGACCTATTCAACACGGATTGATGAGGATTATAAAAATCTTTGTTAAATGGCTGGAGTGATAGCGAATCCCAGTTTGGGCGCCGCATATTTTGGCCACCAGTGAAGTCTTTCTTAGACCCAAATCCGCCCCCAGAATTTCCGAACCTACCCCCGTTGCCTCCGCCACCATTTCCGAACTTATTCGAATTGTTGCCAAATTTGTTACCTCCTCCGAACTTGGAACCGCCGTTTCCACGGCTATTATTCCAGTCACCAGACCTGACATAAAACATTGATCATCGTTACATACAGAAGATATTTCAGCGCATGTCTAGGCGTGGCATTAATCAATATCAATTAGACCACCGCGCAGGCGTGAAAACATCGACGTTCTCGGTTAAAGTAGAACAAAGAAACGAGAAATTGCATGAACATCTAACTGAATCACGTCGCAAAAAATAGCAATATTAGTGATTACAGTATATATTATAGAGATATAATATGCTTGTAAGGTTAAATATGCAAGATGTATTATTTTTTACTTTGCAAGACATACAAATAAAAATAGGAATATCTAAACTAACTCTTACGAATAACGAAATGTACATAACTTAAAAACAATACTTACATTGGAAATGGTAGTTTTTAACTGATGATGTTAACAATAAATTCCGATTTCAATGTGCAAGCAGGGTCCGCCTAAAAATAAAAATGGCGATGAAATCTACTATAATTCACTAAACGTTATATAATAAAACTAATAAAAACGAAACAAATAAACCGCTAATCTTCGAAATTATACTTAAAAAGTACTTGATTTAATTTTGATTCTACAAATTTTAAAATTATATCCACAAGCAAAACGAGACACAACCCACCTCGACCACTGCTGTAATTTGAAAGGACTACAGAGAACGAACGTTCGACAATTTCGGTTGGGAACAGTGTGACCACATTATATTTTATGAGATTGCCCAAGATATTTTGCAAATATTTTTTTATTATCAAGATATGTTTTATTTAATCAATATCGCAATAATAATATTTTTCATAGAACTAAATCGAATTTAGCAGTGTGTTATTACGTGTACACGACTTCCCTCGTGTTGATTATTTGCTTCCAGTACATTCCTATATTATATGTATATAAACATAGAGTAACGAAGCTGCGAGTCTATGTATAATTCTATGTATATAAAACTTAAGAGACATTTTTGTTAAGAACTTTATGTCTTTAGTCAATTTTGATTAAATTTGCTTATGAAAATATTAATAGCTTATATTACCCGTAGCATTTAGCACCACTGCAGGTAATAAAAAATTACTAAAACTTGGTATATTTCATTTTATTGTGCATAATAAAAAGACTATTCTAATTCTTTGAAATTTTATTTCTATGGTTGGTCGTTTTCAAAGTGATTAAATTTTATTTTGTATGCTGAATTTTTAGTATTCAGAAAGATTCGACTTGCAAAATTTAAATTACTTCTAAGAAATAACGTAGGTACACTTTGTCAACAATTATATTTAAAGTGTGCAATTTACCTTTTTTTGGGATATGTTAAAATCGTGAAGCTACAGAGATAGTAAAGTATACACTAATAATATGTGCCAAATTCGGGTCTCAAGCATATTTTTTAGAGTTATTGAGGGAAAATGTATACAGAAATACTTTAAAAGAAAAATTGACTGTTTCGATTTGTGTTTAAAACTTGGATTTTTAGTAATGGAGGTATCGGAGTTTGGAAGGAACAGAATTAAGCTTTGTTTAAAGATGCAATGATTTTCGACTCATTGAGGTTCTACTGTTATCTTGAAAGGCTAGTTATCAATTATACAATTGTTTCCTACTTCAGATTTTAATTCTAACAGGTGACTTTGATTCATACTTCTTCTTTTGCATAAGAACAAGGTAATAATAATAATATATTCATTAAAACAAAGCTAATGACAAAGATAGTTCCTTAATCTATGGCATTAATTACATAACATATTATCTCTGTATACAAGAACAAGGTTTTAGGTTTATAAAAATGTAAAGTCATGTAATTATTTATTGTTTCATTTGATTATATGTGTTATTCATATTTTTAACATTTTCTATTAATATTTAAGTTTGCTTTGCAATTTTTTCTTGTATGTATATTGTTGCCATAATTTACGATTTGCTAAATAGATTTCTTAGGCGGATTAACAAACGAAATTCTGATTCGTGCTATTGGTATATTTATGCTTGTTTTTGCGATTGCAATTCGGTCAGTCATGAAAACAATTTTTAATGGTACATTGATTTTTATATAAATTTTATCTTAATATAATATTACAGTGATATTTAATAGCAGAGATATTACAGTCCCACGGAAGAGAAGACGTATTTTTTGTTTATTACATTATATTCTTTATTCCGTGTTACAGTCTTAGCCAAACTTATCGATCACTCTGATAAAAGTTATGCAGATCACAAATTTATGTATAAATACGTTATGCATAATGTCAAAACAACTTAAGGATAATATAATATAAATTTGTAAATTCCTCTTATAATATTTTAACTTTGTTTTGTATTTCCTACTTGTTTTGTTTATATATTAGATAATAACTCTGACCACACTAATATGGAATTTTTACTCTGTGCAATTAAAAAGTTTGCCACAGTTTGTCAGCAGTCAGATTTGTAGGTAGTAATTGTTTTTTGTCGTAATTTATAATTACCAGTTAAAACTTGCAGTGGTTCATAAACTAGTGATTTTACATTATTCTTGATAACAATGAATACACAACCTCATAGTAAAAAAAGAGTATGCTACTACTATGACAGTAAGTATTTTCAATGAATTTGTTACCCGCCACCTGTAAAAATTCATTTGAAGTTAGTTATTCAGTGTCAGGTAGTAAATATAAAATTTTAACGCTGTTTTTATATGAGCTAAATAATTATTTCATACAGAAATTAAATGTATCATTGTCGAAAATTGGCAAAATATCACAATGTCTTTCTTGGATAGCGTAAATGATTATGTCTCGTGTCATTTCATGGCGTCTGTACCGCATTCTACATTCTGATTGGCCACATGGGTTTTGTTCGAAAAGTGAGGAGGATGTTACAGACTTGTAATCGTCAAGCCGTAAAATGAACTAAGTAACATATCGATAAGAAGTTCAGAATTGTATTTTATGTGTTTTTAAATATTTTTAGGTGACATCGGTAATTACTATTATGGCCAGGGTCATCCAATGAAACCCCATCGTATACGTATGACGCACAATTTGTTACTAAATTATGGATTATATAGAAAGATGGAAATTTATGTAAGTAGAAATTACTAAGAATTTGTCAACAATTTAGTTATTTGTGTGTAATGTTAGTAAAAGATTTTTTAAATATAATTTTATGTGAATGAAAAGTGGTACTGATTTATATGAACATGATAATTATCTAAATTCATAGTATATAAAAATAAATTCATAAAAATGTATATCATAGAGACCCCACAAAGCGACAGCTGACGAGATGACAAAGTTTCACTCTGATGACTACATCAGATTTCTACGCTCTATAAGACCAGACAACATGGCAGAATATAACAAGCAAATGCAACGATGTAAGTATAATAATATAAGCTATACTATTACCTTTAATTGGAATTTATGACTAAGAAATGAATATTGGATCATACTACCCTTTCTATGTCGATTTAAAATGTCTTTATGTGAGAAACAATTACATAATAGATTTTAGTTAAAAATAAGTTTGTTCACTTCATTTCATATTATACAGTAGTTCAAGAGAAGCGTAGTTTATAAGTAGTCCAGTGAAGCTGTTAAGACCTGGCTAGGCCAATAGCGTAGTCAGTTCGAGAAAAAATAATAGTGCAAGAAAGTTTTATGTAATTTAAAAACAATAACTCATTTAGCAGCTGTTCACACAGTATAATACATTTAAAGTAATATATTGTGAAGGCTATGTTAAGGATTTGCCGTAAATATGGAAGCTGTCTTGGCACTGAGAGTTTAAATATCTGTTTTTAAGTCTTATGATATAAAATTGTATTTGGTCATAATTTGTTTTATGAATGTATACATTTGTGTTATGATTGCATAAATAAAAACACAAGGACAAAAGCATAAATGTTTGCTGCATACAGTTTAAACAAATTAGTAGCTGTTGTTCCTTCCTTGGTTGATTATATATCTTTCCCCCATCCTCGAATAGATTATAACTTGTCCTAAATTAGTAGTAGTATTGGAGGAAAGGTGATTTTAAACAATTTTCATTCATTCATAATTAAATGTTTATTTAAGAAAATTTATCATTGCATCAGGGTTTTTTGATATTTTCTATTATGGGTTCCCTTGTCCATAAGTTCCTTGTATTAAATTACCCTATTAGTAAAAGTATTAATTAGCCTGTTCTTGAATTTATTGTTTCTTGTAGTTCAACATCTTAACATGACAGTCAAACTTTGTTTAGCACTGGGGCTTTATGTAGAATCATGTATTGCTTTCTATAAAGGGAACTACTAAACCTAATATTGTTGTGACTACCGCAAACATGACTAGAGCCATCATTTATAGTTTTAACAGCACAATAGTACTATACATAAAACATCTTAAAGTTCATTTTGTAAATTGGGGCATGACTGTCAGGGAGAGTAATAAGCAACAAACAAACTAGGGATTGAAAAACTATATAAAATTTGTTAAGGTTATCTTTATTTCTAACTATGTAAATCATCTTGTAATGAAATTTAATCTGTATATATGGTTTACTGAGATTTTTTCTGGTACTTTCAGTTTTTATATTTGATAATAACATCTTTGAAATATTTTCAGTCAATGTTGGTGAAGATTGTCCAGTATTTGATGGATTGTATGAATTTTGTCAATTATCTGCTGGTGGGTCAGTAGCTGCCGCTGTGAAACTAAATAAACAGGTACATTACTTAAACCACAATAGCATGTTCATACTTATAATTATTTTTCATTTAAATAAATAATAAAATGTAAATATTGATACTGCAATCATGACTGAAAAATGTTAAGAATATGTTTTTTTTTTTTTTTCGTTTTAGCTTACTTACATTAATCATTTACAATTCCTTATGAAAACATTGTTGATCAGTGTCAATGTAACTCGTCCTTTCACGCCCCAAATATTGTGCGGTGATAAGAGTTAACTTGTCATTACATTTGCATTATCTATTTAAATTTTATCAAACCCAAGACTATATAGAATATTGCCAGTTTTGTGCACAAAGCACTTTGTGAACATGCAAATTATCACAATTTTAGTATTTCAGATATTTGTGTCATGTTATAGTATACTAGCGGGTACGGCGGACGTTGTCCCGCCCTGATAATAAATAAAAATCTTCAAATTAGACATGTGCTTTCACTGATTTTTTTTTTGTAGACAATATCAAGCTCTAGAACTCAATCATATATCTATCATCGTTAAGGCAGCGTTTGTAAGAAACGTTTTCGTTCGACTGTTTTTTCTCTGACTTACTTTGCAAATCCGACTACCACAAAAAGCTCTGTTCATTTTTCGAGTTAATATTATCCCTATGACACTAAAAAATAATGTGGCTTTCTATTGGTAAAATAATTTTCAAAATCGGTTTAGTAGATCCAGATATTACCCCCTACAACCTCACAAACTTTACCTCTTTACAATATTAGTATAGACTAGTATAAAAGTATAGACAAGTATATAGGCCAGTCAACAATATGTAACTGAAATGTTTCTTTTAGGCTTCGGAGATTTGCATAAACTGGGGAGGTGGTCTTCACCATGCCAAAAAATCAGAAGCATCAGGCTTTTGCTATGTGAATGATATTGTTCTTGGGATACTCGAGTTGCTTAAATACCACCAGAGGGTATTGTACATTGACATTGACGTGCATCATGGGGATGGAGTAGAAGAAGCCTTCTATACAACTGACAGAGTCATGACTGTCTCCTTTCATAAATATGGGGAATATTTCCCGGGGACTGGTAAGGCTTTTTTTTAAAATAGCACTCAATTATTTAGTGTTCATAAATGGATTTTTTTTTTTATTTTATTATCATTTTTTTTACATTTACTAATAATCTTTAGGATTCATTGTCTGTTGTAATTTGTTACTTCTATATTTATCATTGATTTTATTTAAAACTGTGTCTATTTTTTAATGTTGTTTATGCAAGTGCAGTAATACGTCTAGTTTAGATAGGATTGTTCACTTTGGAAATGCATTGAAGTTTTGTATTCATATTACGAAATACATATATTGATTCTTATCTGAAACATTGATTCTTAATCATTTGTATTGTCAATATAGATTATTTTTATCTATGTTTAAGGTAAAAAAATAAACTATGTGAAGTTTTCTAAGGTGGAAAACATTTTTTTTTAACCCATTTCGCTTAATCTCAACATTTCCCATTGCTTAGAGTACCATTTTCATTCGACATATCAGATGAAGATATCATGGTAAATTGGACATTTGTTTTATAAAACATTGTATTCAATTTATTGTATCAAATAGTAATAATGAAGTAACGAAATATTTATCAATTCACCTAATTTGGTTGCATTTGCAATTTGCATATATAAAACTGTTATTTGCATTTTTGAATCTGCTGCAAGAAAGAAATGCTTTCGGTGTCTCTGGTATGTTGTTGACATATGTGTCATTTGTTCAGAAATTACATGCCCAAACTTTATGATTTTTTCTGGACTAATTTAATTTTACCGGAAGGCTTAATTTATACAAAATATTAAGATACAGTTTCTATGTACAGACTTATAGTAATTGTGTTTTTTTTTTGTTAATCTTTAACAATGTCAGTCAGTGTTCTTTAATTATTATAGTAAAGAGTACTGTGAACTTTCGTAAACTGTTAAACTGAGAATAAAATATATTTTTCAGGTGATTTACGCGACATCGGTGCTGGTAAGGGTAAATACTATGCCGTGAACATACCACTACGGGACGGTATGGACGACGAGTCCTATGAATCTATATTCGTTCCAATAATATCTAAAGTCATGGAAACGTTTCAACCAAGTGCTGTTGTGTTACAGTGTGGTGCAGATTCGCTTACAGGTATGACATTGGATTGAATTTTTCTCTAAAACAGTATTTTAAAGAAACGAAAATTAGTATGATTGTATCGCTGCACATTTATAGGTCACTCCTAGAAATACATCAGTGCAAAGGTACCGTAATTGAGTAAAAATTAGACATCATTCCAATACTTGACATAAGGACAATGTATGTATTACAAGAATTAGACTCACTAAAACCAATGATATCCAATATCATTACATAGTATAAAACAAAGAAAGTCCCGTACCGCGTCTGTCTGTCTGTCTGTTCACGATAAACTCAAAAACTACTGAACGGATCTTTATGCGGTTTTCACCAGTGGATACAGTGATTCACGAGGAACGTTTTGGTATATAATTTATCCAGGATTTTTTTTTATAATCAGGGCGGGACAACGTCTACCGAGCCCGCTAGTTATAACTAAAAAGCTGTAGATACGTTACCTACATGATATTTTGACAAAACTAATGGCATGATAACGCACACATACGTAAAGTTATATTGTAACGCCACACTGTCTTATATAAAATATGGAAGTAAGATGGCATATTCTGAATATCGGTGTTGTAAAAGAAATAGTTATATGTTACTCAGTTACGGTCGGATTGACGAGGCAACCGTCAAAAGTAATCTAGTTAGCTAAGTTTTGAAAAGACGCTGTCGAAGGGCTTATGTCGGATCTACGTTTTTTTGGCTAAATATAAATGCTGGATTTATAAATTAATTTGTACAATAAATTGGCGAAACAGGTGATTAACCATCATACAATTTTTTGAAATTACAACCAAAGACTTCATTTTAAAACAGTCCATGTTACTGTATAACCTATAAAACATATTAAAAAACGATGTGTGGATTTGTGTTCCTGTACTTAGATTAATTTTTTACTATTATATTATAAACAGGTGACAGACTTGGCTGTTTTAATTTAACTGTCCGAGGACATGGACGATGTGTTGAATTAGTGAAGAGATTCGGTCTACCATTCCTCTTAGTTGGCGGTGGCGGGTGAGTGTCATAACATTTTGTATAATAGTAGCAAAGAAATATTCAGTCTATGGGTGTGAAATATTCACTGCAGTCTATAGATATTCACTAGCTGTGCCCGCGACTCTGTCTGCGTGGAACCTAGTGTAAAAAAACAGTGACAAATAATAAACATCTGAACATATAACTAGCAAACAGTAAACCATGATGTGTTTTTGATCTTATAATATTATCTTTTGGTAGATTAAATAACCTATTATTTTCATTGACTTTATTATTATGAGACATAATCGAATGTCAAGATTAAAACTGCGAATTTAGCCCATCACCGCTATTGTAAAAGTAAAAACAAAATCAACTTTGTTAAATATTAACAATAAACACATAAATGAAACAGTGTGTATAAGTTCCTATGCATGAATGGTACTTTAATATGACGATATACGATTAAAAATACAGACTACCCTAAATTAAAGGGACCTAAAAAAATTTCCTTTAGTTTTTTTTTTTTAGAAAATTAGATATAAACATATTAAGGCAAAATAGAACTTCCCTTTTTTGTATTTCGTTGTTATATTTTATGGTTTACTACCTTCTGCCCACGACTTCGTCCGCCTGGAATAGTTACTTTGAGTGAACGTTAACATGCAATGGAAGCCCTGAAAAGGAAAAAATATCCCGATTTTGAAACATTCTTCATTGGTGCTCCGATAATATTCGTCTTAGCGTGGTATCCTATAGCGTGGTAGCCTATAGCGTTGCTCAATTAATGAGCTATCTAATATCGAAATAATTTTCAAATCGGACCAGTTATTAATGTAATTAGCGCATTCAAAAAACCAAAAAACGCTCCAGCTTAGTAATCTATACTAATATTATAAAGAGGGCTTCTTTGTTTGGTTCAACCCGCTAATCTCAGGAACTAGTGTTCTGATTTGAACAATTCTATCAGTGTTAGGTACCTAATTTATCGAGGAAGGCTATAGGAGCGGAGCACCAATGAAGAATGTTTCAAAATAGTTTTTTTTTATCCTTTTGAGAGCTTCCGCTGCATGTCAGCTTTAGCCCAGAGTAACTATTCCACGTAGACGAAATCGCAGCAGAGGCTAGTATTAGTATAGATTGGGTAATAATGGAGATATATTTGATAGGTATACAATACGCAATGTATCTCGCTGCTGGACATATGAGACTTCAGTAGCGCTCGGTGTCGAGATCGCAAACGAGCTGCCCTACAACGACTACTTTGAATACTTTGGACCCGATTTCAAACTCCATATATCGCCAAGCAATATGTCGAATCAGAACACGCCGGAATACTTGGAGAAAATCAAGAATAGGTTGTTTGAAAACTTGAGAATGTTACCACATGCCCCGGGAGTTCAGGTACGTCGATATCAATTTATTATATAATACTAGTGACTCGCCTGGGCTTCGCCTGGATCTAATATACTAAAGTTTCTAAACAATTTACATCCATTTTTTGCCAATTTGATATTTATAAATAGAAGCTACGTAACAATCTTCACACACAGATTCTTTTGTTGTGTCTAATTTTGAGTCTCTGATATCTTTCAAGATATTCATTAAAATGTCAAAGGGTAGTTTTGGTTTTTCGGATAAGTATTATTATATAATAGTGTCATTGCAAATAACCAATTAGCTTTTTAATAAAATGGGAAAGATAAAATTGTTTAATATGAGTTATACTTAGTAGATAGAAAGCTTGTGAATATTAAGCTACTAAGTTATGAGATAGAGCCCGAAAACTCCTTGTTACGACTTTGCTAGAATACGGCGTCTTTTGTCTACTTTATATAAATATAATGATCGGCGGTGATCACTTACCATCAGGTGACCCGCCTGTTCGTTTGTTCCCTATAATATATATAAAAAAAGTAATATTTATTATGCATATAAACCTCTGGAGGAAAGTCTGATTATAGTGAAAACTCTATGGAAATACGTTACGTAGTTAATAGAAAACTAAGGGAACACACAGACAGACACGAAAATCGATATCATTTCATAATATTTATATATGAGTTTTGAAGTAATAATGGCTAAGCAAACTCTTTTATCGTTTGAAAAAGGAGGAGATAAAAGATTTAATAAAATAATTATAGGTGGTTTAAACTCGCTGTAAGATTGTTTATACTTAGCATCATCCAATGATATGTACAATTATTTTTTTAGGTACAAGCAATACCAGAAGATGCTGTAAATGATGAATCAGAAGACGAAGACAAGATTGATAAAGACGAGAGGTTGCCACAAAGTGATAAGGTAAGACATGTCTTTTTCCTAAATAATTGTTAACTAAAGAAAGTGTTATTGAAATGATTATTATTATTACAGAAAATTGTTTTTCTGTAGTAGATAATCTTTGGAACTAGTAATCCAATTCTAAAATTTTAAAATGTGTAACGAAAACATGATAGCTATAAATGTATATACCAGGCGAATGTTTAAAAAGTCACATCCTTCAATCCAGTGCTAGTTCATGGTTACATTTAACATATAAAATAATATTATCATAACATATATTAATAATCAATAAAAAGAACGTCAATTAAAGTTTGTTCTAAGACTTTCAAAAGTATGGGAACGATATAAGTATGTTAAACGTAAAAAAATCACATTTAGGTTCAATGAGCAACAGTAAAGGGGCGTTTTCAAGGTTAATCATTACGTAACTGTTTATCGTGGGAACGCCTCACGGTCGAACAAAGGGAAACGGGGTGCGGGTCGAGGTGCAGGACGCGGGTGGGACTGCGCGGCACGGTGTGATTCATTGCTTTCCCTACTATTACACCAGTTCGTTTTTGTGTAAATCACCTGATGTTGAGTGTATATCATTGCGTTTCTCGAGACAATTAGGTCAAATATTAAGCACCTATTTTTTAAATTGATTTAGAACGCGAATCGACTAATGATTATCCTCTAAAAATAATGCTGGTGACTAACCAGTCGCGCTGTATAGGTTTTAGGCTGTGAGAGAATGAGATAGTATGTTAATGTACTCGAAATACTGTGTAGTCATCAGCAAATTCTGAGTCAGTAATCGAAAGAGTTTATTGTCCGTTTTATTATGGGAGATTATTAACTCCGGGTTTCCCCGTTACAGGTTACGGCAGCGGTCAATGCACCTAGGTTTATTTCGTTTATATCCATATTTATTTAGTCTTGGAACAAACTTTAAGTAATGTCCTCTTTGTTGTTTATTAGTGGTTGTTTCTATATTATTATTCTATTTGTTAAATGTGACCATGAACTATCATCTCTTAGAATATTGTAAGCGACTAACCTAATACCTGGTATATATTGTGAACAGGATAAACGCATTACCGGCGACGGAGAGCTGTCGGACTCTGAGGATGAAGGCGAGGGCGCGCGCCGCGACAACAGGTCGTACAGAACGCCGCAGCCTCGCAAGCGGCCCCGCTTAGACAAGGACGTCACACAAGGCAAAGACGACATCAAACGTGAGTTCATTAACAATTTTATTAACATATTGTTAACCACCAATTTGACTCTAATATATGTTATGTTAACATTTTTTTACTAAAATTGTGACAAAATGTCAAACGAACTATTATACTAATCAATTTCGTAATGCTTCACTACATATTATAAAACAAAGCACTCTGCCACGTCTTAAACTGAAATAGAACCGTAAAACCAGGCAACATTGCCACTTTATTCCGCACAACGATGTTTAAATCGAATTTATTGCACAAAAGGTTACACGTGGCGAAGACATATAAACAAAATCAACTAAAATCATGATAGGAAGTTTGAAGATAACACCACTGATTTAGAAGTTTAGTAGAAATATTAGTATTGTAAGTGCAATGTTAATACCGAATTGAGCCAAAATATTTTATGGCAAAGTCAACTATAACATACGGTAACATTGCCGGACCTAAATTTAGGAGAAAATAAACAAAATCACACATAAGAAATAATGAACAACCATGAAGAAACTTGTACAGAGCTAGAAACTTATGATGGCTATATATTATTACTGTAGAAACATCCTTTTTGATAGATGTAAACTGCACGACCCGATTTTGATTTTTTAGTACTAAAAATGAAAAAACAGGGTTGTGCTGTAGGACAATTACTTAGATTTACTTAAAATTTATTAAAGAAGTTCGAAAAACATTGTATAAAAAGTTATATATTACATTTTAATAATTGTGTTAATATATTAACTAGCTTAACTTTTATTATAACATGAATTTCAGAAATAATTTTATCTATACTAGTATTATAAAGTTGGAGGGTTTGTTTGTTTGGTTGAAAGCGCTAATCTCAGAAACTACTGGTTCAAATTGAATTGAATTCATTCAGTGTTAGATAGCTTATTTATCGAGGAATGCTATAGGCTATATATCATTATGCTAACACCAATAGGAGTGGAGCACCAATGAAAAATGTTTCAAAATAGTTTTTTTTTTCATTTGAGACCTTCCACCGCATGTTAACACTAACCCGAAGTAACTATTCCACGCAAACGAAGTCGCGAGTAGAAGCTAGTTAGTTGTAATTGTGTAAACAATAAATCTACTAAAATTATACATATTCTTTTATTATATTTATAATGACTATATGACATACACTTGAACAGTATGTATATGTATATATCTTTTCTTTACAGCTGATGATGTAAAGGACGATGGAAAAAACATGAGCAACATTGAGGAACCAAAGAAAGATATTCCGACCAATCCCTGATCCGTGCGTTAGCGACATCTCGTGTCTCAAGTAAACATTTCTCTGTAAAGCAGTGCTCTCGGGTCAGTATAGTTATGTATACAATAAATACATTATGATCTCTTTTCATGTTCTACGACTGTAAGACCTGTTTGATTGAAATGTCAGTTCCTTAATTAAACTGTTAGTTGATTAATTTTTTTAAAATAAAATCTGCATTGTTTTTCTATAAGACATCATAAATAATTTTTACTTTATATTTTCGATTTTAGACAGTTGCTAATAATGTAATACTTAAAATTAAGTAGTAATAACTTGGTAATAAATATTAATTAAGTATTGAGAGCTGTCTTGTGACCAACACTCTTGCGTGTTTTAATAGCAATATGTGTGATGATTTTATATTTAGGTAATTATTTAGGCTCTTACAGAAAAAAAAAATGTAACATTATTGAAGAAGTTTAGTGGTATAATGAATTTTCTAAAATATTTGGTTAAGTAAACCATATCAGCTCCAAATCTAAGAATGATAAACCAATGTTTCTCATCTGGATGTAAACTTTCCCCATTCAGATTAATCTTTGTAAAGATCTTTTCAAAAAGATATTAAAATGAAACGTTTATAGGAACGATTATCCGAACGCATCTTAAGTTAGTTTTTGAGTGGGTGTAAGTAATGCCTCCATTGGGGATTCTTCTCACATCTAGTTTTATGTAATTCTGGAGGGAAATGGCACTAATTTTTGACCTGTTAAAACTGTAGGAGCTGACCCTGATGGGATAAAAAATGTATTAAATGTCATATGTATATCAATTTTTTTTACGTCATAAGCAGAAACGGCAAAAATATAAAGATGTAGGACAGATAAATTATGAATTAATTTCGTAAAAACAAACCTGAAACAAAAGTGTTAAAAAGAAATGGTTGTTTCTAAATTATATTTCCCTTCCGATCTTTATAAACAAGTTGGTGTAACTTGCCACACATATAAGTATTGTTTACACAGACTTGTTACCTACTTTAGTAATAATTTTCTGCGTTAAATACTTCTAAATAGTGTCTATTCCAATTAAGATAATATTGGACAGATTATTTTGTACTGAAGAATCTCATTATACGAATTATGTTTTACAAAATATAAATGTAATAAAGAAGTAAAACAGGATCATATTCAGTGTTAACTTGTGGGTCCATTTATCAGATTTCGATGAGTTTTTTTGTTTATTAAGTGTATGTTAAACACACACGAATAATATAAAGATTGTCTACAATAACATATTCAACTCCTTCATAATAATGTTGACAGTGGAAGGGCTAACTAAATAACGTGCCATGACTGTGAATGACTCATCAGTGAATATTATTTTGAGAAATAAAAATATATTTTACAAAAAAAAATAGCCTTTCCACGATTTGTATTCTCGCATAAAAATGGAATTGATTGAAAAAAAAATGTAAAAAGTTTGATGGGAAATTATTTGTGATTATTTTCTAATAATTAATGAATAAATATTGTTAGTAAATACTATTGTCTGCACTTATTTGTAAACAAAATAGTATGTTATTGTAGATCTCTACAACTAGATGGTGTTCAAAGCGTAACACTAAAATGACATTTAAATTACTAGTAGTATAAGAAATAGTTTTTTTGTTATAAGTTCATAATTATTCTCGTATACTTATAAGATATTTTCGTCTACTGAAATGTTACAGGATTATCAACATAATGTGATGAATTTTCTATTCGACAGTGTTTTTAGTTTTATTGAATTGACAAGTTTCGATATTTTCCTTATCACGATTGCCAGCAGTGGGCTCGATTATGGAAAATTTACAATTTATAGTAGGAAATCTAATAAAATTATGCCTTACGAATTTTCAGAAATAGAGACGTTATTTGCAAAGTTATTTTTTAATTGCAACATAACTGATATACGAATGTATGTTGCATATAAAATTGGGTAAATTAAAATTAAAAAAAGTATTGCACTCGTCGAGACACTCTATTCCTAAATAGAAAACGCCACAATGGAACTTTTTCGTAGTAGTAGTAGTCAGAAGTTTTTTGGCGTTTTGGCGGAATCTTAAGACTGTCTATTAGCGACTTGTTTACAATCTTGCATTACTTGACTTTATATTATGTAATATTTGTGACATTACATAATATAGTTCGATTATTATCTCTACACACACTACCTTAACGTAACTCCCTGTAAATCAAATGAATTAATTTTTTTCATCCGCAACATGAGTTCTGGGATGTCACATACACTCCTAGAAAGTTCTAAAAAAGGGGTGACCACCATTTTGTTAGGACACTGAAGTCCTCACAAGATGCTTTTGTGTTATAAGTACTAATTTTATAGTGGCAGTAATGATAATATTTATTACTGAGAATTGATAATCAAAGTAGGAAAAATAAAGACTATTTTGAAAGGTTTGACCAATCAAGAAATTACTCATAAATACGTAATACTAAAGTAGCGCCACACGAAGTTACTCTTTAACAGAGCTACTTTTGTGGATAAAATATTTCAGACTATGAGAAATATCTAAATGGGAGCCTTTTCCTAAAGATTGGACCTAAAAATCCTGAATACGGCCCTAATGTTGTATTTATGTTACTAGATATATCCGGAATTAAGAATACGTGAAACGCATTTATGACGTAACGTAAATTTAGTTCACAATTGAAGACGCGAGTGGACGAAGGTGATAAGTCACGAATTTGTAATTTTACAGAAATGCACTTCAAAATTTGGACAAGTCTGATTATTTTATATACAATGTAAACTCTTTATAACGTCGTTCGTTATAACGAAAAACTTTCTAAAATGTAGAAATTAGTTCAATTTGGTTGGTTTTCCACCAATCCATTTATTTGTTCTTTCCTCCCTATAACGAACACTCTTTATGAGAACAAAAAAATGCTCGGTCCCTTGAAATTCGTTATGACGAGTTTACACTTTAGTTTGGGTGCTTTGGTTATTATTTTTGGCTAAGCTTATTTGTGCTAACCTTAGAACTGAATACGTATATGGACATACTTTCATTTAAGTCATAAAATTTAAAAAATGTTGCATATCACCTTCATCCACTCATGTTTTTAATTGCAAATCTTTGTTCCATATCTTGTGTAAATATTTATGTTAGATATGTTGATAAGTAGGAACTTATTTAATTTGTTAGATGTTATATAACAATTTGTTTTTTTTTTAATGAAATTACATCGCGCGATAGTCTTGATAGCGTTTTCCTGTCTACGTCAATATTTTCACAAGAGGATGGAATATTTATTTCATCTGTGTTCGTAATATCTTGTTGTACGCTAGGTATAACAATTATACCTTAAATTAATAATTATTAATTAGATTTAATATTGTTTTTTCTAAGACCAGATTTATGTTGCTTCGGTTTAAAGGTCTTACTTAGCTTGTAATTCAGTATTTTCTGTATGTCAATGCCTATAGCCTCGACGGAATTGAAATTCTGCCCGGAGTTTCGACTTATATTATGGTCATCATGGGTTATACTGACCATTTACAAGATACATAGAATTTCATAAAAATCTTTAATAAAATAATATTATAACAGATTGAGACATCACCGGAAACGTTTGTATATTAGTATGCGTAAGTGACGAATTATTTTCCGTTGTTGAAATCCTATGTATTATTTGAATTTCTCTAAGATTGTAATTTATAATTTCGGCAGTAGTTCGACGGTTGTAATTAGTTATATTAGAAAATCAAACTGAAACTTACTCAGACATAATACTTGTAAAAATTACGCAATAGTATCAAGGAGTTGACATGAGAATAGTACACTATGTAATACATGCAACAATTAATGTTTCGTGTAATAATTATGTACGTGAAATTGAATAAGGATTGTAAATATTTTTTTATCGTTTAATATAAATCGATGTCCTAATCTATGAAGTTTTATTATTATTATTCAAATTTCTTGAGGAAAAAGATGGGGAGCCTCAAAGGCCCTTAGGATGTTCATCAACTGGGAGGCTGCTCGGTCAGTAAGGATGGTCGCCACAATTAAGCTGTCTTCCAAGTTTTTTATTAGAAGCCTTGTGCCATTGCACATATTGGATAGCCTTAAATTTCTTTAAAGCATGATAGGTGTACAAATTTTTAATAGTAATTCGTGAGGTGACAGACCTTAATTTCAATTTTATGATGATTATACTTTTCTACACCCCCGTAGGTAAACTTTGCTATAGCTACTTTTTGCAACCCTAAATTTCACATATCTTTATGTACCCCGCCATGACTGCAAAGGAAGGGATTGTCTTCAGAGATTGCTTGAAACACTGGGTATATTTTGTAATATTATTTATGACACTAAATGTCATTGCTACCGCATTTGAAAATTTGTGTTGTACTTCTTGTGTTTTTATGTTTTGGATTTATTAACGTACACGTGCTTTTCACATCTCACGGGTTGCAATTCCAACAAATGCTAATTATAAAGAGTTTAATCAAAATAAGCTATTATCGTGATTATTTCAAGCAATAAATAAATAAAAATACAATATTATTGCTAGTTTACAATTGCCTTATGTTTTCTTTTGTTTCAAAGATCGGAGCACATCTTGTTTCTAAACAAGTCTCAAATATATCTTGATAATGTCGTAATTGACTAATCTATACATATAATAAGAATATAAATCTAACGCGTCTGTACTTTTTCGATTTTCGTGGAAAAAATTGTTGCAGTTGTCTAGGAATAAGTAATAAGACACATTTCAATCATTTTTATAAATGTCTGTCTGTCTGTTTGTAATAACACGTATCACTGCTAAAGCACTGGGTTCACAATAAAACCTCGTATAAGAAAATCATAAAGTATATAACTTAGTCTTTATTTCATTAAAATCGGTCTACTCTATAAAAAGTTATTGTAATTTTAATGGCGCCGCGACCTAAGTATGAGAGAAAAGTAGATAAGCGAATGGACTAAATACGTTCAGATGATTTTATTAGTCATTGTTTTGTACATCAGGTTTCACGTGGACGAAGTCGCGGGCACAGCTAGTCCTATATTTTTTTTAATATTTCGTTATACGATTTAATCCAAAAAATTAAGATTAATAAGTAAATCTAATGAGAGTTTGTAGATGAAATATGAATAAAAAAAACACTTTCACTGTATAATAGTGTAATTTAAATAGGTTATCACAACGCTCTAAACATAAATTGCACCATAAAATAAAGAGTACCTTAAAATCAGTCTGGTACCAAACGGTTAGATAAAAACCAAACGAATTTTAATTAATATAAAAATACATACTATGAAATAATTTAGCAATATACGTTTACATTAGTCAATAATACATGAAATTCCAGTAAAGGACAGCCTTAATGTATTCAAGAAACGAATGGAATCGTTTTACAATTATTTAATCTAATGAACACTTAAAATGTATGAGGGCGAATTCTACACGTTAGATTACATAATTTCCATGAAATCGGTCCTTACAATGACGTATGCCCTTATCTAAAATTATACACTCTTCACGTTTTGAACTTCATTTTAAAATCACACTTCGAATACGAATTATAAAGGAATGTATAAATTGGAAGATGTATGCGAAAGGAAAATTTTAACACTATACTATAACGTTGCTAAAATTGTGCGTAAAAACTTAGGCCTTTTCAAATATGACTAGGCAAGACCAATAATAGTAGAATCACCGTTGCATCGTTCCTACGTGTAAATAAAATATTTATAATGACACATGATGAAAATAATCATCATTAAAAGCGAACCAACGTATATAATAGTTATTTTGTTCTTGTGTTATATTTATCCTAAAAGTAATATGATAATCCTGCATACATAACCTTAAACTGGTAGTATGAAGAATAAAATATAAGATTTTTTTATTACAACCTTTTATTTAACTTGTTTTTATTTCGTTTGTTTAGGTCAAGTCTGGCAATCTGAATTAGAACAAATCCCTTTAAACTTGCAATTTTGTACGCTTTTACAATTCTGATGATAATATACAAAAATGACAAATAAAATCAAAATGGCGAATTTAAAAATGGCTGCCATAGACAGTAGATTTATACTGGGAATGCGAGTTCTGTTTTGAGACATTTTATAGCGTTTATTTAAATAAAAGCTTGTTTTTAATACTAATTAATTTCAAAATAAATATTAAAGCAAGAGAATGTTCAAGTCATATACGTATCTAATTATTAAATGACTATCGGACCAATAATATAATACTAAATCGATCACAGTGAACAAAAAAATATTAATATTTTAAAAAACTACGATTTTCTTAGAATTATTATGTCGGAGTATCCGTCAATCGTATTTTGTAAATATGAATCGTTCCCACGGGTAACTAAATTAACCATATAATTTATTCACATACCGTAGGAGACTAATCAGTAACTATTCTACTGTCTAAAAAACCGTAATTTCTAACTGGCACAATCGTGAGCATCCATGAATTATATCTTTGCTTCGTTTATGGACTTTGAACCCTGCTCTGCTTATCACGTTCTGATACCATCGGGATGGTCTGCGTTCATGGTTGGCTTTTAGACTTCACCGCCCTCTGAAATATTAATCAATATTATTCATAAACGAATAATATCAATAACATAATTTTGTACATTGGCTAGGATCGCCGTTTTCTCATTTAGGCTTCAAAACTTAAAGACTGAATAAGAGACACTCACACAAAGAGAATAAAATAAAAATAGAATAAAAAAATTATATTTGTGTATAAAAATTATGTCTCATAAATGTATAAAATTTAGACGGTGGTATAAGAAAATAATTGAAGTGAAACTTTTTTCCACTGCCTCAAATTTTTTGATCCATCTATCGCATGTCGCATTACAGCCGGCGCACGGTGGCGGATTATAGATAAAGTGAAAGGCGCTCGGCAGAGCAGCCAAGGCCAATATGGCGGCGCCCGTGTCTCAATTCAAAATGACTCAATGATTTAAATGAATATTGTACTCAGTTTTTAACAAGCGTCTGTCATCTGAATGATTGATTTTATTGTGTATTCCGTACTCTATTACGAAGATTGAAATTGAAATTTATAGTTGGATATCTTGTCCACTTATTGATTTCCCATTATCATTCCCATTTTCCAATTATTATTAAAAACACGATTTTAATCCCCTAAATCGTATATTTTCCGAAAGTCTTAGTTAATTGCCTACAATCCGAAAAAAAGTTTCACTTGTATAGTGGTTTCATAATTATTATTTTTTTTACACAAATTGTATCTTATAAATTCTTATGTTATACATATTTCTAAATATCCAAAACAGACTAAGTTAAAAAATAATAATTCATTTTCCATTCTTTCATCAACTACTCAGTTAAGAAAGTTACTAATAATTTGAGGAATTTCTCTCTTAAATAGTGCCATTCTGGCAATATTTGCAATAAAATAAATTTTATTAATGTTCCTTTTTGTGGGTTGCTGTCGCGTGATGGTCGGCCGGGGTAGGGATAAAGTGAAAGGGTCGTCAGAGCAGCCAGGTTAAATATGGCGGTGCCTATTCTTGGCAGCACCTATTTGTACTATCGTTTTAATGTCTATAGTGTGAAAAAAAGTTTCACTTTTACCGTGGTTTCATAAAACCACACAATCCTTTTTTTTCATACATTTCGGTATGATAGATAGGATAGTTTTCCTTATCTAAACACTCCATATTTGTTATATGATAGTATTAATCTCGCCGAGCTTCAGCAAAAATTAAACACCGAGAATTACCACACTGTAATTGATTAGTATTGACAATGTTGCCAATCACACGCACTTAAAGAATGGTATTCCCCGATTTCGTCACGCATTATAAAATAAAATTTCGTACCCATTTGTCCTAAAGTGTAGGTGGAACAAAAATGTGAAATGTACTTATTCAAATGTTTACTTGAAATTAGATATTGAGATATTGATATTGTTATTTATTGTGAACTTGTGTCCCAAAAACCGTCATTCAGAATAACACGATATTTGGTAAGTCCACTGACTCGGATACGCTTCTGACAAGTAACATAATAAAATGTACTAACTATTATAATAAGCAACGTAACATTTTCAGAGCTCTTTGAAACTTATGTAGGTGTATTAACTTTTTTATGTAAGTGGTAGAGCCACGCGGAAGCTATTACTGGTTTCAGCACGAATGGGTCGGCTCGCCCGGGGTACTACAGAAAACCGACGTAAAGTAATAGTGCTTGCATTGTTGCGTTTCGTTCGGTCAGTGAGACCCACCTCCCCCCTCCCAAACACAGGCTGGCAACGCACTTCCGACTCCCCTGGTGTTGCTAGTATCAATGGACGGCGGTGATCACTTAACATCAGGTGACCCACATGTTCGTTTGTCTCCTATGACATAAAAAAAACTCATTGTATTCGATTTACAAAACATTTAAAAGACAAATATATCCGGATACTAACCAGGCGTTAAAGGATGATCTCGCAACATTGAACCTGCAACATAAAAATACACATGTAAAGATTCACAAGATTACGTGAATGTGTTGTTAAATACAGAAACTTCAGTATCTTCGCTTACGTTGAAAAATAATAACTCCCACTCTCACTTTTGTATATAAAAATAACCTGCATATTAAAATAAATTTATAATACACCATATAGACTGTTTTTAAAAACATTATTATTTTTACACTAGCGGGCCAGGCAGACGTTGTGCCGCCCTGATTATAAAAAAAATCCTTAACAAATTATATACCAAAACGTTCCTCGTGAATCACTTTATTGACTGGTGAAAACCGCATAAAGATCCGTCCAGTAGTTTTTCAGTTTATCGCGATCAGACAGACAGACAGACGCAGTAGGGGACATTGTTTTATACTATGTAATGATATACAATGACGTTTAAATTTGAAATGGGGAATATTTGGGGCATATAGGACGATGATAATACGAATTTAGTTACCAATAAATTATGTATACATTGTTATCAAATTACCATGCGTGAAGTTACATTATTCATTATTAAATATCATTATTTTTTAAATTAATTTATTAACGATAAGCAACAACTGTCTATGTGTTCTACTAACTTTTCTAAATATACGGTTTCTACATACAATTTCTAAATATACTATTATTATAAAAAAGAGGTTGTGTCGTGAGACATACGATAGAAGTGAAACTTTTTATATTAAAGCGAAATATTACAATTATTCATTAATCATTTTTGAATAACATAGATTTTGTTCAATGATCGCCACGCTACCTGACTGCAGTCCACGCAATTACGGAAACGATAAAGAAAGAAAGCGAGAAGAGGGTATGTCTCATTGTTGTCCATTACCCGAAGGTAAGCGAGACATTGCTCCCACTCTACCCGACACAGTGTTAAAACCCCACCACTTTTCTTCACACAAAAAGGATGCCGAACAGAATTTCAAAGCCCTCCCATAAGTTTCACTTCAGTAATCTACGAGTAATATTATCTTTTAAACACAATAAGAGTGCATGCATATACACGAGAATTATTAACATTTAGTTGGTTAATGTTATTATGTATCATGCAATGGTTAGAAATAAATTAATTATTAGGAATGCATTTATCAAATAGAACCAAAGTAGTGGTTAATGACTATTATAATTTCAATAATAAATATAGCTATCACAAAGAGAAACAGCATTAAGATTATTGAAAAAAAATCTTTATAATTTCAATTCCATAAATAAACGTAATTAACAATGGTTAAATATATTCCACCTTATTCTTGCAAAATTTTGAAAATAAAATCTAGAATTTATGTCGTAAATTCTATATAAAAAACTAAGAAATGTTAAATTTACAATTAAGATTTCATTAAAGCATTCAAATATAAATTGTTACCATGACAAGCGCACACCTATTTACATTACAATTACGTATGGAAATGATACTGTTTTAGTGTAGCAGTTATTTTGTTCTACTGTTATATCACAGATACGATAAATCACGAACAGTTATATTTTACATGCGGTAAATGCGGAAATAGAATGCAAGTAAAATATTTAATGTCAAAATTATTGCAACATAATAAAAGAACTCTAGGTAAATGAAAGTCTAATCATATGATAATAAGATTCAATTTCATACAAATAGCTCGTGTCGCTCCAATGTTATTGTTTTATTTGTTTCTCCTGTACAGCTCGCGTGGTGCAGTGAAATTTTATAAATTGTAATTTAGCTGGATTCGCGACAAATTTCAAAAATCTTGTTTTTTTGATGTCAAAAGGAGGCAAACGAACCGGTGGATCACCTGATGTTAAGTGATCACCACCGTCCATAGACACTAGCAACACCGGGGGAGTCGGAAGTGCGTTGCACTTTGTAATGCAGTTTTTTTATGATATTCATATACATTCCACTTAAACACACTAACTAACATTTGAATGCTAATATTTACTCTCTCGGGAACCTTATGGTCGCGAAAGTGTTATACAATTTAGAGTGACCGCATGGTCCCTGAAGACTCTCAATCCCGAAAGTAAAATCACGCAAATTCAATTTTTCAGTATTGAATAATTTGCACACATAAAGCAGCGTAATAAGCATTTACCTATACAGCCAGACGGCACATTGACAAATAGTATTCAGTATAGAATAGCATCTGAAAGTTGGTTACTGGTTAGTGCGGCGCCCGGCGTGATGCCTACGATGCTCCCGCCGACGCACGCCTCCACTCCTTCTGTTGACCACCACCATCACATTATATAACCACAGCCACGGACATTCCACAGTTAATATAACATCTCCACAGATAATAAATCATATATCAGACATTCCACAGTTAATACAACATCTCCACAGATAATAAATCAGAAATCAGACATGTATTATTCGATTAATATTATACCATTACCAAAACTTAAATATAAAAAAATATTAATTCCAAAACACTCTTAGGAGAAATATTTGTTATTTACAATTAAAGAATACAAAGATATGTCTACATATTTGAAAATATTTTTTATCTACAATTTAGTATAGAACGGATATCATCCACAAGACATATATATGAGTCGTTATATCAGCTAAATCCAATTTTAATCTTACATATAACAATTTTTTTTAAGATTTCCAATTTTTATACACCGCAAATGAAATTCAAATTTTGCCGTTTTTATGATTTTCATCAAGTACAATATTTGAAGACCTTGAAAAATATCTTATATTATTAGGAACGGCTAAAATTGGATTTTGCTTATTTTGAAATGTAACGACTAATATTACTGCATACATAAGTTTCAAAAAATAATAAGACATGATAATGGCATGCACTATTTGGTGTTCAGTCATAGATTTTACTATTTCTCACACTAGATATACCATGTATTTACTATTACTTTTTAGTTTTAAAATCTTATTTTATTTAACATATATTCATAACTAAATCATTATTTAATGTTACTTTTGTAACTATAAGAATATTAATTAAACTGTCTGTGTATTTACATTTGCTGTTAAGCTAATACAAAGACAAGCTCAATGTAGCAAAGTATCTTATTAAAACTTTGTCCAATTTATTCTCCAACTTTATTGCAAAAAGCTTAAAACGTGTAACAGAAATCATTGCTAAAATTTGAGACCTTAAAGCAAAAATGATACTCTACATTAATTTGAAAGCTTGATTTAAATTGGCTTAGTAATTTTCAAGTGATAAGCGTAAATAAACAAACAAAAATTTAAAAATGTCTTATTGCGCAAGCCGCTTATCCTTCATTCACCATTTTAGTTTTCAATAAACAGAGTTGTAACTTCTTCAATGTTTTTTACATTTTCATATTTCATATTTATACATACAAAAATATAAAATTTCGATAAAAAAGTGCAGTTTTTTATCATATTTTATAATTTGATCACCTCACCTTTTTTTAAATAAATGGCACCGATTTTTTCATGTCTCATGTATGCTTACGGAATTGTGAAAATCATGACCAAGGAATTATTCTCGGCTAATGTAGTTTCTATTTGTGGACTCATTTCAATGCTTTGATTTTAAATGGTAATTATATGAATCCGTCAATATAGTATAAAAACATATATGAGTATAAGTACATAGTATACAGCATGACTGGTTAAATAGTTGCAATACTCTCATAGTTTACTTATAACTTGCTTCTCGTTCTAAATCAATTAAAAAAATAGACGCCTAATATTTGACCTAATTACCTCGAGAAACACAAAACTGATATAAGACTCAACATCAGATGATTTACGCAAAAACGAACTGATGTAATAAATGATTCACTCCCTGTCGCGTACTCCGCACCGTCCCGCACCTCGACACGCGCCCCGCTTTCTTTTGTTCGATAGTGAGGCGTTCCCAAGATAAGCAGTTACGTAATTATTAACCTTGAAGAGCGCCCCTTGAATTTTGTTCATTGAAGCTAGGTGTGGTTTTTTTTACGTTTAAAAGTATCGTTCCTATACTTTTAAAAGTTTTAGAACAACCTTTAACTAAGCTGCTCTTTGTTGTTTATTAGTATTTGTTTTGATATTATTATTTTATCTGTTAATGTGACCATGAACCAGCCAACGATTGCAGGGTGTTAAACTTTAAACAGTCACCTGCTATAGATATAGATGTATAAGTATAATTATATATTGATATAATTATGTAGTATAAAGATATATATCTCACCGGTGGTGCATACGGCCGCGTTAGACTCCGGGTTGACACCGGCCACGGACCAGGGCCGCGCTTTACCAGCTGCGCGTGCGCACCCGTTCCCTACGCACACCACCACACGCCCCTTCGTTACGTCACAAGCTCGCACATCAAGCTTCACATTTACCACATTATTATAGAACATGCTCTCGATATATTATAATAATATTATGTTCATAGAACGAAATCAATGTTCTCTATATTGTTACTCCATTATTATTTGATTCAAATATATTTAAAAATACATTAATCTTTTATACTATGTAAATTAACAGATTAATTTGGTGTGCAACAATTAAAGTTTTATTTTTATGTTGTCAATTATAGAATTTATAAAAAATATTTAACAGAACAGTGATTTCATTAAATTCATCGCAGTGTTTTCACGTTCACAAAAGTCCACACAGTGTCGACACAATTGCTTGTCACGTGTATAATATATTAAGCCAGGATGCTATGTTACGTTATGGTTTAAGTTAATCTCACCCATGGTATTCACGTTATCGGAAGAGCGTGATGGCGGCGGTGTTGTCGGGGCTTTGCTTCCCACATTATCGGTTGATTTACATCGGGAAACTTCTGCGGTTGTCAAATTTTTTTAATGTTAATGTATTGTTATAAACTGCATGCGAACTCGATCCAAATATAAAAATGTGAGGTGTCGCGGGACGTTTGGCAGATGTGAAACATCGAAATTATTTTGTAAGGGCAATATGCCTATAAGGATAGTTTACCAAAGGAAATAAATACGGCATAATTAAAAATAAAATATTAATATTTTTTTCAAGAAAAAGATGACTATCTATGTAATAAACATTTAGATTCATTACATACAAAAATTCAAAATCATATAGCATGGTGACCTGAAGTGAAGTTGATCTAAACCGCCGCTATAGATATTTCACATCAAAAAGAATACCCATCAACGGAGAAGACGGAATACAATGAGCTTCTAAAAATAGCCCGTCTTGAACTTTGTCAAATCGTTCAATTAATAACTTCTGGCTTCCAGAATTTTCCACCCTTCTTTAATGAGGGTATAAGTGCCTCGGTGCTTGGAGGTTTTTTAAGACATAGAGCGAATACAAAGAGAAATAACCTTAAGATACAGTAAAAGGTGTAAGTTTGACTGTGGTGTAATTGTGTGATAGTGGAGTCTATTTGTTTTTTGTCTGTACGAGTGAAAAATAAGTTGTTATATATGCAAACATCATTTAATTTACTCAGTATAGTATAGTATAGTAGTAAGTATACTAAAAATATGTATCTAAAATTTAAAATAAATATACTTACCGCATTCTACCAAAACCGGCGTACTCTCACCAGATGTAACACTGTACCTGTTAACATCACAAATTAATAATATTTATATTTATTCTATAAAACTTTGCAACTTGATTTATACGATCGAGCGCTCTTCTATAGGCATTTTTCAGATGTACAATTCCGTAGTACGTTATATTGATGTATTTCATAAGGTTAAGCTAGAGTTACTATTATAAGCGCCTTTAGCTTCGGCTGCATCTCTTTCTTTATGCTCTTTACTTTCTCTATAGTGTTAGTGTGTAAAAAAAATGGTTGCCTGTTGTAAAGTCGGTTTACGAACGATAATTCTACGTGATAACTACTCGGGCGCATCGGCCGATGAAATGGAAGAGAGATAGATGCTATACAAGCCGAACGCTAAGGCCGATCGCTCTTCTCTATCACTTGTTCCGCGATCTCGCTTGCACGCTCGGCTCTGGCGGAACGTGACAACGAGTCATGCTTTTTCGTGCGTGCAGCCGGTGTTCATCGGTTTATAAGACATCACGTCAAAAACAAGTCACCTTTTTTCACGTTCATAACCTGAGTCGTGTGCGACACGGACAGAGGGATTTTGTATGTTGCGTTTGTAGTACGACGTCACACATGCTACCTTTAGTTATCAGACTTGCACGTTAAAGCTCTTCTATCCATTGACATATAAAGACCCAAGACACACAGTCTCGAATAAAAATAGCGCTGAAAACCGGTCGCAAAACCTCCCCAGTTATACATACGTGGTTATAGTTATGCGATATACATATGATTTTGCAAATTCAACCTTACCTTAACGATTTAAAGTTATTTATACAAGGACGCTAGCGACGCGACACTATTTGAAATTAGTGCATAATCCAAACGTATGTATTCATTTTCGTGTGCCCTCTGTGAGACGTTAAGTGTGCATCTTGGGTTTTTGTCAATGCTTTTATCTCTTTCTTTCTCGTAATATTTTATAGCAGTGTTCGTATGTAGGAAGGAGACTTACAGAGTGTCGTCGCGTTGTAACGTAGGGGAATGGGGGGAGTGGCGGTGGGGGGAGTGTGGGGAGGGCGAGGCGAGGGAGGAGAGCGAGTGCAGGGAGCGCGAGGTGAGGGGCGTGCGGCCGGAGAGGGAGGGCTCCTCGCTGCCGGGCGGGGTGCGACACGTGCGCCAGAACTCCTCGAGCCCCTCGTCCATCTCCTGCGACTGCTCGGTGATGGGCCGGCTCGGGGCGCGCGTCTTCGTACGACGGGGTCGACCTGTTCACATGTAACACTGGACATTATTACATGAAGCAACATTTTTGAAGTAAACTTTCTATGAAATGAATTTCTTTGAATAGAATCATAATTGTTGCAAAAAAATCGGTTATATATTATAATTTATACGTATAGATTTAAACGTTCGTTATTTGCCCATCCCTAAAATAATATTGATCAAAGTTTCACTACATATTACTAAACAAAGTGCTCCGCCGCGCCTGTCTGTCTGTTTGCGTTAAACTCAAATACTACTAAACTTGAATGGTGGTAGAGCCACGCTGAAAATATTACGGCTTTCAGCATGAATGGGTCGGCTTGCCTGGGGTAGTACCACCCTCTCATAGAAAACCGACGTGAAGTAACAGTGCTTGCATTGTTGCGTTTCGTTCGGTCAGTGAGAGCGCCGGAGGCCCATCTCCCCTCCCCTCTCCTCTCCCTCTCCCTCCCCTAACCATTCCGTCCAAAGGGTGGCAACGCACTTGCGACTCCTCTGGTGTTGTTAGTGTCCATGGACGGTGGTGATCACTTAACATCAGCTGACTCACCTGCTCGTTTGCCACCTATGACACACAAAAAAAAACTACTAAACGGCTTTTCATGCTTGATTAATAGATAGAGTGGTTCACAAGGAAGGTTTAGGTATATAATTTGTGAAGGTTTTTTTATTCTCAGGGCGCGACAACGTCCATCGTGCCCGCTAGTTACCGATAAATAGAGAACTATTTTAGAGTAGTATTATTACGTTTCTCCTTAATAGGTATAAACAGTATAAATTAACAAAATAAACCTTTAACGAGGTGTCTTAGAGTGTGCGCGGGTAAGTCCGCGAGCGAATCCGCAGCCTCTGCGTGTAGTGGCGGCAGCGAGAGCATCTCGTTGCTGGTGCACTGGTGCTCCGCCACCGACTTGGGTCGCACGCGGCGCGCGCACCGCTCCCGCCGCCGGCTGCCCAGCGGGGTCGCCTGCCACACACACATAATAAACAAACGAGTCGAGTTCACCTAAGCACAATTCAGCTAAAAGACAGTTCACCGAAGCACAATTCAGCTAAAAGACAGTTTACCTAGGCACAATTCAACTAAAAGTCAGTTCACCTAAGCACAATTCAGCTAAAATACAGTTCACCTAAGCACAATTTACCGAAAAGACTGTTCACCTAAGCACAATTCAGCTAAAAGACAGTTCGCCGAATAACCCAGCTTAAAGCCATAAAACTTAAATTCGTGTATTTTTATCATTTTCATTCATCATAATCATATCTTATCCTTGGAAGAAGTATAAACATGTAGCCGAAAAATTGAACCGATCGGTACAAGGATTCAACGAAACAAATATACTGGATTATTGACAGGGAATTCACTCGTAATATTTTATTTTAATATATACTTTAATAAATTCTAAATATTACATAAAAGATCTTTAAGTACTTAAATATTTTCGCCGAATTGTCTTTTTGGTAAATTCTGCTGATTTTTTTTTTTCGAACTGACTACGCTAATGACCTAGCAAGGTCTTAACAGCTTCACCGGTCTACTAAGGCGAGCGCTTAAGGCACTCAGCCGATTTTATTTGACCACTAGCTCAAGGGTGTAGTACGGCACACCTCGGCTTGGGTTGTTGCCTGATACTTGCAATTCGCGACCTATCTGAGCTAACCTAACTATTCATACATATATGAGTTGTTGAAACATATATGTGTACCAGGCATACATACCACAACAACTCTTATATATATTTCATATCGGGTAATTTTCTATAAACTCTTTCAGTTTGATAAGGGAAAAAAATAAAACCCTTCCACTATCAAATTCTGCTGACCCGTCTTTTCAGTGTATTGTCGGATACCGAAACAAACACTCTAAAAAACGACTCATATACAAGCAACACCAGCAACATTCACTTTCACTAATTCTAACTAGTCCTAACTTGCATTATAAACCAGCTTTTGCTCGCTGCTTTGCTAGTATTCATGTAAATTTATAGTGTATCCATATTTTAAAATAAATTAATCTCTATGTATGATACTTTAAATTATCCACGCAGGTAAAAAAAAGAACTGAGAATCCTAATAATTGAAAAACTATCTTCGCTTTCTAGTATACTGTTTACTTTGCCATATGTATTATTACGACCTGCGCTGAGTATTATAATCAATATCTCCAAACACTGAAAACGTCTGAACCAATCAATAATACCCGTTGAATAAATTAAACATTGGCTCGTTAATTCATGGGAAAAATGCACTCATTGAAACCTTATCGGTCCGACTATTGCAAGTAAGCAACAGGATTTAATCAATAATGTCTGGACCCATAACCCTTCTTAGAACGCGTTGCCGTACATCAAAGCTCTCAAGAGACTTCATTTCCACTCTCGGTTATATTATCATTATCATTACATTGTATAAAACAAAGTCCCCTACCGCGTCTGTCTGTCTGTCTGTTCGCGATAAACTCAAAAACTACTGAACGGATTTTCAAGGGGTTTCCCTAGTGGATAAAGTGATTTATGAGGAACGTTCAGGTATATAATTTGTCAAGGATTTTTTTTTATAATCAGGACGGGACAACGTCTGCCAGGCCCGCTAGTAATGTATATAAGGGCGCCACACCACGGTCAACGACAGTTCCATTCTGGACATCGAAACAAACACGAAAAGAAACAACCACAAGTTTACGGTGTAAGTACGATCATAAACTGACAGTGTAATAGTAAATTTCTAATTTCAATATTGTCTTTTAAAATACAAATGAATGTCCTTCAAAGCGAATAGCATTTTAATTAATTACCTACAGATGTAACAATATTGTTATCATCGTAATATCAATAACCAAAACTACAATGAAATTAGTTAGTCATAAAGTACATTTAGAAAAATATAATCTTAATTCTTACCAAATTCAAATAATCCAGTTTCTGTGTGTAGTTGGAAAATAATAAAAAAATATTACTCATTTCCATTTTCACTTGTAAAGCTTATAAGATACCGCGTTCATAAGGAGCACATCTAATAAAAATACAAATCAGAAAAAAATCGAAAAGTTGTTATTTAAAAACAGAAGCTCATAAGTAAAAAAAAAAAGAATTATATGTGACTTCTTCTTTCTGTCCAAACGTTTACAAAACTTAATAATGCAAAAAAACTGCAGATGCACCCCTCTTTCTTCAATTTTGACTGTCTATATATTTACAAAAAAAAAAACTTACTCCGGAATGTGAAATTGGTGTGAGTAGGTCCGGGATGCCACCCTCAGCACTGGGAACAGGGTCACCATCGCCGTGGTCGACATTTTCACACGCTTGTAAGGCAAGGCTTTCCACTGCTTGACTGAAAATTTACGCAAATACTTCAAATTATCCCCAAATTACAATGAACATAACATCATATTTGACATTGCAGGTACAAATAAATTACTATGCCCTACTGTGACGTATCCCATCATATAAGTAACGGATTCACGGAATCATTGTGATTAGAAACAACAAACACAATGTGAAGTTTCGTATCGTGTCGTGTTATTAGCCACGTGTTGTGACACAACACAAGAGTGTTTCTGCGCTTGTAACGGATTCACCGATGAACAAGGAACGATCGTACTCTTATAAGAAATACTGGCTCGTTGGGACAAAACAGCCGACATCTATATATACATCTAAATAAAATTGAAGAGTCTTGTAGGAAGACTTTTGTCAACGCTTCGTATAATTACACTTTTCTATAAGGGCTAAGCAATAATGAATAAATTACAATAAAAAAATAAAAGACAGTTCCCAATCAATTCAGACAAAACACGTAGTTCCCATGAAACCACAAAGTGAACTAGTAGATAAATAAAGAAATTGAAGGACCTATGGACTTATCTGAATGATATAAAAACATTGAACGTTTGTACGCTACATAAATGTGATCACACAACACATTATAATTTCATGAAAGAGTGTGTTGCGTCATGACACGACATAATAACATTTTTATACTTTAACTAGCGGACTCGCCAGACGTTGTCCCACCCTGATTATAAAAAAATCCTCGACAAATTATATACCAAAACGTTCCTCATGAATTATCCACTGGTGAAAACCGCTTGAAAATCCGTTCAGTAGTTTTTGAGTTTATCGCGAACAGACAGACGCGGTAGGGGACTTTGTTTTATACTATGTAATGAAGGGTGACGACTTAAATCTCAAACGATACGTCTATGAATTTTGAAATGAAAACTTTTTTCTTTAGCCCTGTTGTGATTTGAGACTAGATGAAACGAAAAGCGATATTGGAAAGAGACATACATACAAGAGAATGAGATCGCATAAATTATGCAGTGTTTCTTATATTCACAGTATCCATATTGCACTACCTAATACATGCTCTGGTCCCAGCATTGTACCTGTATATGTTAGTACATATATGTGTATGCCCGTGCGTATTACGGAGATAAAGTATATTATACAATGTTTATTATATTCGTGCTTTGCTCGTTGTATTTTGCACTACTTAATACTTGCTCTGGTCCGGGCTTTGTAATGTGTGTATATGCCTGTGTATCAAGGTGCCTTGAGAAAAGACTGTTCACATGTATCGTTTACATGAATATTGTATTACTTTTTAAAAGTTTCATTTCTACCACGGGTGAACTGAACGTGTTTTTTTTTTGTTACATTGACTTTACAAAATTGTTGTAACTAACGAGTGTAGCAATGCAAATGCGGCAGTGACCACCTTTGTACGCATATCCATTACGTGAGTCATCATTTAATACCGGCTTATATATACTAAAACACTACTACTTGGTTAGATAACGAAATATACACTGGCTTATATCGAAAATTAGTTGTTCACCATATGTATTTAATTGCCGTTTAGTAACATGCTATCAAATCTTTTTTATTAATTATATCCCTAAATCATGTTTGAACGGCTGGATGCATTTTAATGAAGAAATAAGACATGGTATACTTTTTATCGATTATCACTAAACTTCTGTTTACGTCCAGCAAATTGAGAGAATAGTTCACGATATCATTGAAAAAAATGCCTTGCAATGAAATTGTCTTAACAGCAAATACCAAGATCATTTTAACTTTCAAATAAGAAGATAATAATGTTACTGTATCTAGATTAAGTTTTTAAATTTATTATCTATAAAAACAAATTATTGACATTTAAAAGTAAATTTAACATTTATAAAAATATGTAGGTAGTCTGAATTTATAAATTGTTTTATGACACTTACTTCAATAAGTCTTGTAGCGTGGAGTTACAAGGTGCCATCGCGTCCCTTACTGCTTGTAGTGTGACTAGTTCGCCGCTCGAACCAGCACCGCCCATAGCTGCGAAAACTTCTCCGCACCTCTGTCGAAAACATACATACATATTTAACTTCTGTAATTACGTTAATTAGCAGACTAACGCTCATCGCGATATCGATTACTTTATTCGACGTTCACCTTTGAAACGTTCGTTTTTCTTTAAATTAACAACAAATTGTGAACACATAATTGCAGTCTTTTAGAGTGGATCCATCATAGTCGAACAATATTGAGGTGGATAGCCACCAGTTTAAGTTTGAGCACCCCTGCTCTAGGGATTAAGAAATAGGCAATAATAGTGAATGAGTAGTTTTTGGCGGGATTTTGGAATGTAATGTAGTGGATCTTATATTTCATTCATAATCCTGTATTGTTTGGCACCATATTTTGTAACATTGGTGGCGTTTTAAGTAATATGGTTTGGTTAACGATCATAGGTGAAGTGGATGGGACATTACACCATGGAGCGTGGATTCATACTTGCCACAAAAACTCACTGGAAGGTCCTAACAAGACAGCCACCATCTTGTCACTTCATTGAAATGATCGCAAGAAACTTGTGATTTGTATAATATTAACTACTCGACAATGGCAGTACTAATCTACCAGAAGCTTGGTTGCCACTCTAAAAAAATTAGTGAATGAATGTTACAAAGTTATGTTATGAAGGTGTATAAAACTATGATAAGACCAGTCATGCTGTATGCACCTGAGTGCTGGGCTACGAAAGAGACGGATAAGAGAAAACTACATGTGGCAGAGACGCGAATGTTAAGGTGGATGTGTGGTGTGACTAGAATGGATAAGATTAAGAATGAGTTAATCAGAGGAAGTTTGAAAATAGCACCAGTGACAGAGAAGTTGAGGAGTAATAGGTTAGCATGGTATGGGCATGTTATGAGGTGAGATGAAAACCATGTAACTAGAAAAGTTTTGAGTATGATGGGGGATGGATATAAGAGTAGAGGAAGACCGAAAAAGGTATGGATGGACTGTGTGAAAAATGATGTGTGTAAAAGGTGTGAACACTGAGATGATATCTGATAGGCGATAGTGGAAAAGGGAAACATATTGTGCCGACCGTACTTAGGTGGGATAAAGGTAAGAAGATGTTGAGAGAATGAACGAACCAGACTAGGCCCCTCTCGGCAGTGGCCCAAGCCTAGATCCGCTCCCTCGGCGTGGAGCCCTTAAGTACGCTGCTCGCGCGAATATACTCACACAAAGTCTTACATCACTGTAACAACATTACACCTATCACCTCCATACACGTGCACGCACACATGCTTACACATGAAAGTGAAAGGGTTTTATTTCATCCCTTGTTGAACTGAATTAGTTCAGACAAAAATTATCCGACACGAAATACATATAAGAATTATTGGGGTATATGTCCTTGGTACACATATATATCTCAGTAACTTACATACGTATGAATATGTAGCTTAGTTTAGGTTAGCTCAATGAAGTCGCGAATTGCATGAACTAGGCAACAGCCCAAGCCGAGATTTGCCGTGCACTCTTGAGCTAGTTGTCAAAATAATATCGGCTGAGTGCCTAAGCGCTCGCCGCGAGTAGTCCGGTGAAACGGTTAAGGCCTCGTTAGGCCAATAGTGTAGTCAGTTTGAAAAAAAAAAAGTGAATGAATGTTACCTGTAGATACTGATGTAGTAGATGGTGAGCGGCGGCGGCGGCGCGCTCTATGGCGGCGGGTAGCGGGGGTGGGGGGAGCGCGGCGGCGGCCTGCGCGGCCAGTGCGGCGGCCGCCTCGCCCCCCGCCCACGCGCGCTCCAGTGCAAGCGCGCGCAGCGTGTGCGACCCGGCCGGGTTGCAGTTGCCCGCTAACCTAAGCAACGTTACCAGAACATTCTACTTCACTTTTTACCTACTTTTTGAAGTGAGACTTCTTTACGCACGCTGGACTTGGCAGTAAGCTGATGAATGCGTGATGAGAGCGTTACGGACACGTGTTATCGGGCGAGGCGAAGGGAACGTTGAGAGGGAGATATAAGTTAGTGAAGATAGACAGAGACAGAGCGGAGCGCACGCACATTTTCTTTCTCTCTTTCTCTTATAACCAGTGCATGAAATATATATGTGTATCTCAGTCAGTAGTTCGTATGTAAGTATACCACACGACTGAAGTAAAACTTCTTTAGCTCCTTCTATATGTTTGTATATATATTAGGTGAAAAGTTAAACACTCGCAGTATTCTGGGATATGACACTTCATGGTCACATCATTACATAGTATAAAACAAAGTCCCTTACCGCGTCTGTCTGTTCGCGATAAACTCAAAAACTACAGAACGGATTTTTATGCGGTTTTCACCAGTGAATAAAATGATTCATGAGGAAGGTTTTAGTATATAATTTGTCAATGACTTTTTTATAATCAAGGCGGGACAACGTCTTCCGGGCCCGCTAGTAAAATAATAATATCAAAACAAATACTAATAAACAACCAAGAAAACCTAAGTTAAAGTTTGTTCTAAGACTTTCGAAAGTATAAACACAATCGTAATAAACCTAGGTACAATGACCGATGTCGAAAGCTACAATGGGTGACCCGGAGTTAATAACTTTCGATAATAAATCGGACAATAAACCCTTTTGTTTTGTTCCTGACGTTCTGGACTGACGACTGAAAGTGAAATCACCCGATGGTCATTGACATTATGCTTTAACATAAGACACGTAGAAGATTGTGTATAATTTTTGTATTTTTCTAAATAATTGGGTCAAATATTGACCACCTATTTTTTTATTGATTTAGAACGAGTATCGAGTGCAGACTATCCTGCATAAATATTGCTACTGTCTAAACATTCAGCATGTATATGTATATATCGGGAGAGCCACTATTGACCTGCGATACCGCGCTTTTGACTATATCGGGGGTGTTACTAATGACCTCAAATGCCATTGGTTGGAGGTATCGGCTGTTTATGTATCTTGCATTGTTGCGTTTCGTTCAGTCAGTGAGAGCGACGGAAGACCACCTCCCCGCCTCTCCCCTCCCCAACTCCCTCCTCCCACAAACACAGGCTGGCAACGGACTTGCGAATCCCCTGGTGTTGCACTCACTTAATATCAATAAAAATACTTAATTTTAATAAACTTTTATCAGGTGCCCACTTGTTCGTTTGTCTCCTATGATATAACATATTTATATACATTTATTAATTTTGTACAAATATTTAAATTTATTATGGGTTTTCATTGACACGTAACGACTAATGTTGTATCTCACTCTCAACGTTCCTTTCGCCCCCCCCCCCCCCCCCGAATCACACGTTTTCGTAACGCTTTCACCAGCTTATTCGCAGAGTCGTGCGTGCGTAAAGAAGTTTTACTTGAATAAAAGAGTACCTCTCGTGTAGGTCTCGCCAGAGCGCCGCGACGCGCTCGCTGGCGCCGCGTCCGCCCGCCGCCGCGTCGCACCCCGGGAACTCGACGCGCCGCACGCTCACCGAGCGACGCAGCGCCGTCGCTATGTCCGTCAGACCTAACGCAATACACCAACACTTTTATCGCTTATCTCAAACAACTTTACATCATTCCTGAAATATACATACACCAATAGTCTAGGATCCAGGATCCATTTTTACTATTGATTACTATCAAGCTAATTTCTCGTGAGTAGCTTTATTTTCATGAGACGCGCAAATTTTCTCTTACAAACATTTTAGATTATCGTAGTTAACAGTGGTAGCAGGTATAAAACATGTCGAAAAAATTGTATTACTGTTTTTTTTTTGGTTAAATCTCAAGATATTTATATGAATTATTCAAAAAAATATTTGTTCTATAAGAATAATTGTCTCCGTCCAACATGTATCGATAACAAGGTCATCGTAAAACTAACTTAAATAAACTAAATCTACTAAACTAAATAAAATACTAAATAAATTAAATCTAGTTTAATATTTACACTATTTCCCGAGAGTCGGGTGATTTTACTAATCACTGTTTATTTTTTTACATTACGTCTTACATTTACGTTACGCAGACGAAGTTGCGGGCACAGCTAGTGTAGTATAAAAGTCGAGTCGACATAGGGCGTTTAGAATAAAACAGTTATTGTAGACAGGGGTAAGAAACATAAAAATAAAATTGAATAAAAACCTTGTAGACTGAACGCGTTGCGGTCGATGTAGAGCGTATGTAGCGTGCAGTTGCACTGTAACGCCTTCGCGAGCAGCCGCGCGCCCGCGTCCCCCGCCACGTTCCCGCCCACGTCCAGCGAGCGAAGCCGCCGCGCCCCCCCTAGCGCGTTCAGCAGCCCGTACAGGTCACCCTGCACGCACCCACCGACCAACCAACCAACCAAATCATCCTCACACTTACACACAACTACATAAACTAATATAATAACCTCTGCGCACTGAACGTCTTACAGCCGGCACACAAAAATGAGTGCATAATTTTGGATTATGGATGGGATTATGATAGATAGGATAGGATTATTGTAAAAACAACTTTAAATCATTTAGGTAAGATGGACTTTGCAAAATCATAAGTTTATCGCACAACTATAACCACGTATGTATATTGGGGAATTTTTGTGGCCGGTTTTGGGTTTTTTGTTTCATTATGCTAATATTATACACATTATTAATAAAACAAAAAAATTGGTTGTCTGTAGTCTGTTTACCGACGATAATTTTACGTGATAAAGTCATAAGAAAAGATCGATGAGAAATTGCATACTTTTATGAATTGATTTGAATTATCACAAAATTGTTCAAAAATTGATAAAACAATTCACGTGTAGGTTTTGTGCTGCCGCTCTCTCTCTCTTCTACTCGGACACATCGGCCGATGGAGTGGAAGAGAGATAGATGCTATACAAGTCGAACGCTTAGGCCGATCGCGCCTCTCTATCGCTTGTCCCGCGATCTCGCTTGCACAGAGCGCTCAGGCGGAACGTGACAATGAGTCATGCGCGTGCAGTGCGTGCAGCCGGACGGAATCGATTTATAAGACGTTATCACGTCAAAATAGATTGCGATTTTAACAAATCAATCGTTACATTTCAAAACGAACTAAGTCCAGTTATAAGATGTTTATAAAATATTTTCAGAATCCAAAATTGACCATTAGTAAATCAAATTGAATTTAACTCAATACCTACACGTCAAGATTGAAAATCTAAAAAAAAATACAAAAAAAAATGTTAACAACGAATAAAATAGAACTTGGTTCATTTTAATATAGAACGACCAAAGTAACAAATTTCTCTGAATATTATAAGTACCTATAAATCCATTAAATATAGTGAAACATAATTTATTACTAAATATTAATTGTTCGTTGCCCAAAATATCCTCATGTAGACATTTACAAATACGATGAATATTTTTAAAATCTAAAAATTGCTTATTATAGAATAGTAACCATCACACTTTTAATACCCTGATTTAATATACTGTAAACTCTTCTTATGACGATTACAGTACTAGCGACTGCAAATTTTATTATTCGCGGGTTAAACTCTGTAAACCTTCACATAATTTATATAACAATGTGTTCTTTTTCTTAAATTAATTTTTATTTCATTGTCCCACTTTGGAACACGTATCCTATATTTGCTATACAACATACAATTCCGTGTTCACAGTATAAATATAGAAACCAAACCCCCCTCATAATAAGAGTTTACTGTATAATAATCTATATATATTTATTGCATATGCCATTTTGTTTACCTTAAGTTTACAATCGCTGAGGTCGAGAGATATTAATGCTGTATCTGGTTCTTGCAATACGTGGACCAGCGCCTAGAAATTTAAAAAGAAAACACATCACTTCCAACATAAACTGGGTTGAACTTGATAATTACAACAGGAATAAATAATATTTTTTTTAGAAAAGCAACGTTAACTTACTTGTATTAATGGCGAGGCATATGACCTCTTCCCCGTCAACCTACTGAGTGATAAATGTGTAATGGAATGATTCTTTCCCACTGCTCTCACGATACCAGATAACTCAAATTCCATACCTAGAACAACGTAAAATAATCAATATATCATTACATAGTATAAAACAAAGGCCCCCTACCGCGTCTGTCTGTCTGTCTGTTCGCGATAAACTCAATAACTACTGAACGGATTTTCAAGCGGTTTTCACCAGTGGATAAAGTGATTTATGAGGAACGTTTTGGTATATAATTTGGCAAGGATTTTTTTTATAATAGGGCGGGACAACGTCTGCCTGGTCCGCTAGTCACTTATAATTATCATGGTATTTATACTTCCACAATTGACTAATAAATAATTAACAACTGATAATTATATAGTGAAAAAATTAACCAATCGTATATATAACACCAGAAGTTTTAAAATTAATAATGTTATTAATGCTGTGCCCACGACTATGTTGCATGGAACCTAATGTAAAAAACGGTGACTAATAAAATCATCTGACTGTATTTAGTACATTTACTTATCTTCTGGTAATTACAAGGCGTCGTCATTAAAATTACAATAACCTTTGACAGAGTGAACCGATTTTAATGAATGGAAGACTAAATGTTACTCGAGGATATTCTTTATGATTTTCTTGTCCTGAGGTTTTATCGTGAACGCAGTACTTTAGCAATGAGGCGTGTTCAAACAAACAGACATTTCTATGGTAGAAATGTATTTTATTATTTATTCCAACACACTTGCAACAATTTTTTTTTCACTAAAATCTAATAAGTACAGACATGTTAGATTTTCATTATTATTATATGTATAGTTAGAAATATCTTTCAACTCAAATAAAGGGACAATGCTCGAGTGTGAGAGCTTTGTGGATGAATATACAGATTAAAGAAAAAATGAAGATTAATAATTTCTCTTTTATTAATGAAACTGTAATATGCAATTCGTGAAGATAATCAATAAATGAGTTACTTATTACTTAAATTGAAATAAATCTAGACTAGATAATTATCAATTTGAAATGAAAATATATGAACAATTAAAATTATCAATTAGTTATAATTATCAAAAATCGATAATAATCCGATATTTATAATAGATATCGATTTTTTAAACGCTTTCATCATTATTACATAGTACATAGTATAAAACAAAGTCCCCTACCGCGTCTGTCTGTCTGTCTGTTCGCGATAAACTCAAAAACTACCGAACGGATTTGCATGCGGTTTTCACCAGTAGATAAAGTGATTCATGAAGAACGTTTTAGTATATAATTTGTCGAGATTTTTTTCATAATCAGGGCGGAACAACGTCTGCCGGGTCCGCTAGTATATCATACAAATCAAATAAATTATACTCATTAATCTTCTTCTCTAGTATATTATTGACTATAACAGTAACAATAGTATTGAATTAGTAGAAATTTTCATGGAACGATTAAGACAACTAGTCATCAAGCATCATAAGGAGAATCACAGTAAGCCGATATTACAAAAAATAATAATTACTTGTTATTATAGTAAAATTGCGATGGACATCACGATAAGCAAAGTAATTGGTTATTGTATGTGGCAATTTAAAAATCGGCCCGTCTATTGTTTTTTTTTTTTGGCAACCATTCGTCTAGTAGATTATTACTGCCATTGTCGAGTAGGTAATAACATTACAAGTTACTTGCGATCATTTTAATAAACTAACTAACTAAGATGGTGGCCGTCTTGTTAGAACTGTCTAGGGAGTTTTAGTGGAAAGTCAGAATTCATACTCCGTGGTATTATTTCCCACTCACTTCACTTGTGCACAATAACCAATTATATTACGTAATACACCACCAATATTACAAAATAAAGAGTCAAACGGCAAGATTATGAATAAAATATAAAACCCGATACATGACATTCCAAGATCCCGCCAAAAACTTCAACCTATTGTTCTATAGGGCTGTGCAATGGAGTCTTATCAGTCATGGACCGTTTAGACGAATCAGCTTACTACTCTATTTCTTATGATAGTAGACTGGCTACTCGCTCGTTACGCTGGTAATTAAAAAAGTGGTAGTAGAAGAAAATAATTACTGTTATCAGAAAGATCCAATGATTGTAAACACCTGACGCCGTGTATACAGGACTCGAGCACGTGCGCCGCCTGTGACGAGGACAGTACTCCGGCAAGGTTCAGCTGAACTCCGGCTGCACTCTCATTGCAAGCCAGACCCAACAGTAGGCTCCTGGAAGCGAATTCTATTAATCAATCATCTATTATACAGGCTGAACGTTTAGACAGTAGCAATATTTATGGAGAATAGTCTGCACTCAATTCTCGTCCTAAAACAATAAGAAAAATAGGTGTGTAGTATTTCACCTAATTATCTAGAAAAATACAAAAATTATACGCTTCTACGTTAAAGCACAGTGTCAATGACCGTCGAGTGATTTCACTTTCACTTGAAAGTGAACGTGGGAACTGTATGAACCTAGGTTCATAGGTTACCGAGGTTTATTACGATTATGTTTATACTTTTGAAAGTCTTAGAACAATCCGTAACTAAGGTTCTCTTTGTCATTTATTAATATTTGTTTTGGTATTATTATTTTATATGTTAAATGTGACCGTGAAGTATTATATCCTAGAATACTGCGAGTGTTTAACCTTTCACTTGGTATAATATATTACTACAGGAGGTGCTCTAAAATGAACAATAAACGAATGGACCAATTAATCAAAAACTTAAGAATGCTTCTAATATACCACAAAAACTAATTGTCTTATCTGGATTAAAAGTGAGGCGTTTTTTAACTGTAATTTTATGAATGTAATTTTTAGTTAGAATTTACTTCATATGGGAAAGCGTACTTATATGTATTATAGATTCACTTCGCGTCTAGTGAGAACTTAAATCAAATTAAACACTTCGCTTTCAATTACTGTACGTTCTAACATGATAAATTTACAAAGATATCATACTCGCAGAACGATAGGCAGATAACTATTATGATATTAAGTTTATAATGGTTTACAAAAAATATGAATTATTTGGAAAGAAAATTAATGTTTTCCTGGACTCCATCCACAGAAGCATAATTAACGATTTGTTATAAAAAAAAACGTGTCAGAAACAAAATTCCTTACTTCCTACCTTCTTGAACTCGAAAAGTAATTCGATATGGAGATTTAAATTGTGTATATTTGTACATTTTCGACACATAAGCTAAAAGCGTTATGTCTCCATCGTGCGACTCTCTCTCTCTCTCTCTTTATACATATACAATAGAGATTTAGATAGAGATTAAAAATAGAGAATTTTGTATAATTTGTATGTCTTTTTTAGGAAATAGGCCCATTTATTAAAAATTAGATATAAGATAGTGGTTTATAGATAATATTTAAAAAATGATAAATAAAAATAAGTTTTAATGAAATTTCCACGCATTCAGTACCGATGTTATACAACCGGCTGCGCACGCCGCACAATGCTCGTATTTCGAGACTGGTAACATATACACTCGTATACAATAGAAAGAGAAAGTAACACAGAAGGGTATAATACCGCTCTTCCTTACGTGACGATTTCTAAAAGCAAACTACTATCGCAAGCCACGATAAGAAGTTTCATTGCATAAATTATTGCTACTATAAAGAAAAGACATAGCATATTTCTTTCTTTCTATTTATTTATTTTGGAGACTATTTTTTTTAATATCCCCTTTATACTTAAATAGTTATAATGATACTATTTGACATTTTAACTAGTAATTGTTTAGTGAGTAGAGACGTACTTGAGAGCGTCGGGCGGCATCTTACAGTATGAAAAGTCGAGGTTGGTGAGGGCGAGGCAGGCGGTGAAGAACTGCCGGAAGGAAGGCGGTGGGTCCTTGGCGCGTCGGGCACTCGACCAAGGGTTACGGCCTGCTGATAGTGTTGACAACCGCGCCGCACATCCTCGCAATAGTGCGCCCCACATCTACCCATAAACACTACATGAGATACTAGCCAGTGTTACCAGGTGGTAAAACATGGCAATTATCATCAGGTACATTGCGACCACCATAAATCAAGTGTAACACCCGTTATAATAGTGGTACGCTTACACGTGACGCGATCCGATATCAGCCTGTATATATACAATAATTAGTACAGAGGATCAATCGAATTCAAAAAAATAAGTAGCCTAGAACCATCTACGACCATCGAATGGTCATAGATACTCCTATGTAGATACGTTAAGTAGTATGATGGTTCATAGAATTTAAGAATCTAAAAAGTTTACATAGATTGTAAAATCATTCCAACCTCCTTTATTTTTGTTATTATTCTATAATAAAGAAATATATTTCCGACCCCATTAAATAGTGTATACTTAAGAGTTATAAGCCACAAAATTACAGTTATATCTGTCTCAATCTCTACCGATGTTTCAGTTTATGGATGTAAATTAAATTTATTCACTATTTATATAGGAGTACAGCAAGTTCTGACCTTACAAATGATACTGACTTCTTTGGTGGAGAGAATGTTTAAGTTAGATAAATGATGTTTTATTAGTGTTTTAATAACATTATGTATCCCGAGTGAAGTAATGCGAATGACTAGACAAAATAGAATTTATAAAAATCATACAATTTCATACTGCCGAGTCATGGATATTAAGTAGGACTGAGGTTGATGACATCAATGAATCATCAATTATAATAGAATGTACATAACCGTATAATTTATTAATCTAATTTCTAGTATCTTTCTAATTAGTTTCTTTAACATACATACATATGTGGAATGTGGGTTATTTTAAAATTAAACATGCAATTTTTAGTTTCTTGGATTTTAATGTAGGTTTTAAATTATTCTTGCTAAAAACTGAGATGTCTATGTTTAAAAATAGAAGCACATATTAAAATTACCTATTCAAGAAAGGACGTACTGTACTGATATCTATATCTATACATGTAATAAAAAGGAAGTGCCTGTATGTAATATCGAAATATTTTTTTTTACCAATTGGGTACGAAAGTATACACGCTACTGATACCAAAAATGCAATTTTTAAAATTTTTGTCGGTCTGTCTGTCTGTCTGTTTGTTCCGTGTAATCTCCGAAACGGTTAACCCGATTTTCACGGGTCTTTCACTGGCAGATAGCGGACCTTATAAAAAGTAATTTAATTTATTTTAATTAAGACTAGCTGTTAACCGCGGCTTCGCCCGCTGTGCTATCACCAAAACGGTTAGACCGATTTTCACAGAACATTCACTGGTAGATAGCGAACCTTATAAAAAGTAATTGAGGTTATTCTATTTTAGACCAGCTGTGACCCGCGACTTTATCTGCATAAAATTTTGCAAGATTTCAACTCAATCTTTATTTTTAATAAGAGAAATAATTATCAGCTTATTATTTACAATTCAACATTATAATTATTAATCACTTTAATTATATAGAGGTCTTCCTAATAAGATCTTGTGGATTGGATTTTGTGGGTGGTAGAGCCACGCTGAAGTTATTACTGGTTTCAGCATGAATGATTCGGCTCGTCCGGGGTTGTACCACCCTCTCACAGAAAACCCACGTAAAGTAACAGTGCTTGCCTTGCTGCGTTTCGTTCGGTCAGTGAGAGCGCCGGAGGAACACCTCCCCTCCCCTTCCCCTTCCCTTACTCCCCCTCTCACCCAAGACAGGTCGGCAACGCTCTTGCGACTACCCTGATGTTGTATGGACGGTGCTGATCACTTAACATCAGGTGACCCATATGTACGTTTGCCTCCTATGATATAAAAAACAAACCCTACATAATATATATTTATTGTTTGTATTTTAGTATTTTATTATTGTATCAATATAATGTACAGGATATTGTTACTTACGTTTTCTAATGTTGTCTCAGTGTTAGTTAAATTTAGGTGCGTCAAAACATTCGGCTGCGCCAGGAAGTTGTATAAATTCTGTAAACGAATGAAGAATTGTCACGCGTAAAATTAAGATATGTAGATATATTATGTGCCTCTATATGAGCTTTTATAAACAAAACAAAAAATAGACATCGTTCAGCTAAATTGTTGTAATATTAGTATTTTCCAAGTTTTTTTTTATAAAAACATACTTTTGTGTATAAGATGGCATTGATATCGTAAATAATAACCGAATGTACAGGCAATTTTCGAATTACGTTATTTCGAGTTATAAAAAAACATGTTCTCAAGAAATATTACCTATTTAGATTTACAACATGGGCAAATTTACTTGTCCTGTTCAAAATCGAATGGATATTTTGTTACATATGACCATTTACCAAAAAAAAAACAGTAAGTTTATATGTACGAAAATGAATTACTAATTTCATAAATAGGTACTTTCGTAACTTGCAATGAATCACAAAGTATATTTATGTATGTAATGTAATAAATATGTACATAAAAGATAACCCCAAGGTTTTACATAAAAATAGAAAAAAGTTACCTCACGTTTGGCAATCTAATATGACAATCTTTGAATGATGTCTGTATTTAATTTACCCTTACACCACAAATTAGAGTTCGCTGTATATTAGTTCATTTATTTTCAAAGTAAATTATGTAACTAGTAACTAGCTGTAGCTCAGCATAGCTTCAGTTTCGCTTGCGTTCATAAAGATTTGAACGATACTTTAGGAACAGTACTTTTTTTGTGGATGAAAGGTACCATTATGTGCTTTTCTGTACCCCTGACAACTTGTATGCAAAATTTCACGATGATCGGTTGAGTGGTTAAGGTGTGAAAAATAACAAACAAACACACATTCGCATCTATGATATTGGTTTAGACTACCTGATACCCACGACTTCTCCTGCGTTATTTATTACCTTAACAATATATTTTATGTGGAGAGGAAAAAATTGAAAGCAAAAATTATTATTTAGTAACAAAATTTCTTTGTAAACAATGTTTACTTTTCCTTTTTTGCGCATGCGCACACTGTCGCTTGTCCCTCTTTACTCATCACTAAACGCGGAGTGCCTATAAAAATCGTAGTATATTAAAACTTTTTAAATTTTATATTAAACGAAGATATCGCAATGATATATTTTTATATAATAACCAATTGTTTAAGGTGTAAAACAAAAAAAAATGATCTAAATATATCCAGTAGCTTTTTGTGATGCGCGCACAACGTCCATCTCTTTCATTTTATTGTTTATACCAGGTGTTAGGTTAGTCGCTTACAGTATTCGAAGAGATGATATTTCATGGTAACATTTAACATATAAAATAATGATATAAAAACAAATACTAAAAAACAAGAGAACAAAGATAACCTTATTTAAAGTTTGTTCTAAGGATTTCAAAAGTATAAACACAAACGTAATAAACGTAGGTACAATGACCGGTGCCAAAAGCTGCAAGGGGCGACCCGGAGTTAATAACCTCGATAATAAAGAGGGCAGTAAACCCTTTTGTTTTGTCCATGTCGCTCCCAGGTTCACTGTCAAGTAAAAGTGAAGTCACCTGACGGTCATTGACACTGTGCTTTAACATAGCATAGAGGATTGCGTATAATTTTTGTAGTTTTCCAGATAATTAGGTCAAATATTACAAACCTATTTTTTTAATTGATTTAGAACGAGAATCGAATGCAGAGTATCCTCCATAAATATTCCTACTGTCTAAATATTCAGCCTGTATAAGAAGATATTAATTAGAATATAGTAACTTACATGTACATCATCTTTCAAGTTGTTATGTGATAAGTCCAAGTGTGATAGTGTGGAGAGATGGCAAGGGTTGTCGTTCAGCATCGTCGCAAGATGGACAACCGTCTTCCCTGTGAGGCCGCACTGCGAAAGCGCAATGTACCGCAACCCGTCCGGATTGTTCGCAAGTCCGCTTAGTACACTAATAGCACCTGTTTAATATAGTGAAGTCATGTTCCACAATAAAAAATAACAAAGAAGTTTGTTTAAAATTATATGACAAAAACAATGTGTGAGTAATTAGTGATACCAGATGAAATGAGATACGCATTAAAACACTTATTTGAAGGTTAGTAGAAGTATAAAACTAAAATTATGCTCCACATCTCCAAGTACAATAATGTCGTTTATCGTTCTATTTCGTAGACCATTAGAAATACATTAAGCCAAGTAAATTAAAGTCTAAGTAATCGAACTTTTGTTTCGTAAACTTTTACACAAACATTTTGTTCGTAATTTACTTAATGTATATTCTCGTATATTTTAAGTTTATCCAAACATCTACATATTTACTGCTGATATTAAAATTTCTAATATTCACGATTTAGTCCACTAATAACGGGCCTGCTATTTATATTGTAATTTCATAGTCAACATAAATTTATTTTTGTAATCACTGATTATTTACTTAAGATACATACATTTACATATTTGGATTATTAAAAACTGATCACAGGATAAGTATCAACTTATAATACATTATATTGATAATTCAGAACAATTTATATCAATTAAATAATATATAAACTAATGAATCAGTGGTCTGGCAACACTGAAGATTATATCATTAAATGCAATCATGTAATTTTATAACAATGCTTGTTTTTCTTAATATCGTTACATTATTATTAAGAGTATTTTTAACTATTATAAATATCCGAAAAGGTTGACATCGGAATCCCTACAGTAGTACCAATTTTTAAGTTCAAAATGTAACACCATATTGACGAGGTAACATATCATCAAATATCACCAAGTTTACACTCCCATAATGTAGTGCTGTCTTTCCCTAGGTGCAGTAGACTAAAACGTTACAAGGGCTGTTTATTTGATAGTATGTAGTAGCAAACAAGCCTATAGCAATTTATAAACCATATTAAAAGCATTTAGTAACATACTGGACAAGTTTTATAGAGCTTTATGAGTCTTTGTTGTTAAGCTATTGCATAGCTTCTATCGCGGGCCTTGAGCGTGGGGACCGAATCCAGAAATTCCGTAACGAAAAAAACCTAACACACCCCACTCCGACCGGCACAGCGGTGATACTTTTTAGTTTTTCCATCTATCGATAAATACCAGAACTTTAATGACTTTTTGAAATATCACGCTTGTCTCTTTAGTTCAGCAACCCGCCTTTAGGTGGCATTTATTGTATTGGAAAACTACCGTAATCAGCTGTTTGTGAGAAAGTATATAGGTGTATACGTATTTATCATCTATGTACAACAGTGAATATCTGTACTCGTATAATTTGTGTACAAAGTGTTTTAAATATGAATAAACAAAGTGCATTTATTAATGAAGAAAGTCACGAAAAAATAGTGAAAGAAAATGAGTTAGTACTCTATATACATTCATTTTATTATTATTATCACAAATGCAGTATTATTTTTTGAAATAAAAAGAAAAAAATTAATTATTTTTTTTAATTTTTTTTTTTAAATACTGCATTAATAAAATAACTAAATAATTATAATTGCATAAGTTGATAAAAAATGCTATGCAACAGCTTTACCGCGGCAGTCTCCGAGTGCCACACGTCTTTTTTTTTATGTTTACTGTTAGCTGATGTTAGAGACTTTTATAGCGAACTAGTTGATGCCCGTAACTTCGTTTGTAGTATTTATTATCTTAAAACATATTTTATGTATAGAGGAAAGAACATAAAAAAAATTAAAAGCAAAACTACACTTTGCTTACAATATTTTTATGTAAACAATTTTATTAATCAAGTTTCCCTCTCTTGAGCATGCGCATCACATCGCTTACGCACTTCACATATTGTAGAATTCATATAAAAATATAAAAATCGCGACTTGTTAAAATTTAAAAAAAATTATATGAAATCCAGATATCGTGATTTTTTTTTTAAATAAGGAGTACCTACAATCCTCGTCAATCGTTTGGGCATTTCTGAACATAGCCGTAAGTTCGGGATTGCGCATGACATATAGTCAACAAGAGGTTAATACAAAAGAAACTTAAAATATTTCTATAGCAATCTAAATGCCTAAATCAGGCCTTTTTTGTGGAGGCACGCGGTGCCACAGGGTGCGCTTAAAGGGGTTTTCGAAAATATTGAAAAATTGCCACAAAATCTGAAGAAAAAACTATGGATAACTTATAACTTTCATAGCGTCAAAATGCTTAACAAAAACTGTATATAGAAGTGGTTAAACAATACCTTTGTCTTCGATGTGGTTCTGTGAGAGGTCGACGGTGTGCATGGCGGGCGGACGCGCAGCACGCACGAGCGCGTGTCCGAGTCGCGCCGCGTGCTCGTGCCGCAGTTGCGCCGCGCGCCACGTGAGCCGCGTGGGCGCGGGCTGCGCGCACCGCACGCCGCGGCACACGCTCTCCCACGTCTCGCTGTTCGCGCGGACCCCGTCCCCGCATATCCCCTCGAACCACGTGTTGTGTTGTACCGCCATCACCAAAGGTATTAGATCCCTTCACACACATTATCATTTTTTTTTTATATCATAGGAGGCAAACGAACAGGTGGGTCACCTGATGTAAGTGATCACCACCGTCCATAGACACTTGAAACACTAGGGGAGTCGCAAGTGCGTTGCCAGCCTGTGTAGGGAGGGGGGGAGGAAGGGGAGGAAGGGAAGGGGAAAATGGAAGGGGAGGGGAGGTGGGTGTCCGGCGCTCTCACTGACCGAACGAAACGCAACAATGCAAGCACTGTTACTTCACGTCGGTTTTCTGTGAGAGGGTGGTACTACCCCGGGCGAGCCGACCCATTTATGCTGAAACCAGTAATAGTTTCAGCGTGGCTCTACCACCTACCAAAATTTCCCTTTTGATATGTAACATCTTTCCTCTCGGTTGCTGGATATTTTTGAAGTAAAACTTCTTTACGCACGCTTGACTTGGAGAGTAAGCTGATGAGTACGTGACGAGAGCGTTACGAAAACGTGAGATCGGGCGAGGCGAACGGAAATTGAGAGGGAGATATAAGTTAGTGAATATAGAAAGAGAGAGAGTTACGTTTCGTATTATCAATGAAAATCTATAATCTAGATGTATATATATATATATGCTATGGGTTCATTACGATGTTTACCTTCACCAAAAGCTTCTGCTCAGTGGCAAGGATTCGAACCTATGTCAAACGACGCGGTGTCCGAACACGCTACTAACTAAACCATCATCACTTAAAACAAGACTTTCTTAAGAATATTTTCAGGCCGGGCTATGACATCCCCAGGTGAGTGGTGTGGCGTGCAGCGTACACTGGAGGGATACATTGGAGGGAGGAGGAGCGCGCGCGAGGTAGGGAGGCAGCCGTCGGGTCCACGGTCGCCCAGTGCCCACCGAACCGAGTGCGACGCTGTACCTGTGCCGTTGAACATGCTACCGCTAATTGTTTTCGCGCGTAAGCCCGAAAGGCTTACAAACCTTTACCCATATGTAATCTTTACACTTTCTCCGAACGTGAATAATATCATTTTGTATATAATATTGTATTCATTTCATGTTCAAAACATTTTTACATCTAATTATTTATATCATAGTTTTAATTTTTTAAATTAATCCTTATATAGAAAACGTTTTAATAGTTATAACTAATTGATAATACTGATTACCTTTGATCTAGATGATCGAAGTCTTTCAAATGCAACATTCTTATATCATGCGCCAGATATATTGTGTCAATATCCCATGCTACTTCGGCTCTAAAAATAAAACATTTGTTAGGTTAGTTATGGTAAGGTTTAATTGAACAATAATCTAGCTATAACAGGAATCACATAGATTGATGATAACATTTTCGTGACTAAACACATCACAAACATTTAATTAGGCAAATTCAGTATTTTCGTTATTATACCAGGTGACTGTTTAAAGTTTAACAGCCTTCAATCGTGTTATAATTCACAGTCACATTTAACATACAAAAATAATAACATTAAAATAAATACTAATAAACAACAAAGAGAACCTATGGGAACGATACTTTTAAACGTAAAATCACACCTAGCTTCAATGAATAACTTTTTTAAGCAAAGGACACCTATTTAATCAATTTACCGTTAGTAGAATTTTAATATTGAGACCTAGTTATTATCTGCCGGTGAACACCCGATGTGATACAGTAAATTCGGCAAATATTGTAATACATATATGAAATTATGAGGTGTGAAAAAAAATCATGCTCATTAATAATTTAAAAAAAAAACTGTTCAAATGTTATTAATTAATTTAGTTATATAATAATCTCAGTATTGCAGTTATTTCATAATCGGAAGAGGGGTCAAGCATCGGTCCTATTAAAGCGGAATATTCTAGGCTCAAAATAAGTTAAAACATAGTAGAAAGTCTGACAAATGTGTTTTAAAATTGTGATGTAAAAAAAATCGTACTTCATTCTCTAAATGGCACATTTCTTTAGGAAAGGTTATTCCAACCCAGTGCAGAATAACATTTAATAGTCTAGTCAACACATAAAAATGACAATAAACATCGAAAATTATCAAGAATTTTAGAAATTCGTCATCTATGTCCCTTAGTAAGACTCATTTTATATGGAAAATCAGTTAATAAACAAATATACATAAGATTACCTGAACGGTGTTTGACATAAATCACACATAGCAGCATACTGATTTGAGAAATCGCCACAAGCCGCATGCTTCCTTGTTCCACTAACATGTTGCAGAGGAAACAATACATTAACCTGCAATAAAAAATATACACAAACAATGAACTTAGTAGAGTGGTTAATTAAGCAATTGAGTTTATAGCACAGTTAAATTGCATGAGTATGTATTACAAGTGTGCACATTATATATGTATAGAGATAATTAGTGCGACACAATGTACATCTGATGAACTATTTAGCAATCAATAAAGCTATATAGGCTGTGTGTTCACATGCTTGAATAACATACTTGATAACTCGGATTTGATTCCCATAAAGAATTGAAGATTACAATGAATGAGAATAATGCAATGAAACCATAACTTGACAAAGCATTTTAAGTTTGATCCAGACTAAAGACTATCCTTGCTGTCTTTCTAGCAATTAAAATACAGTGAAAATTCTTTACAATGTCCTTTGTTAGAACGAAAAACTTTCTATAACAAAGAAATTAGTTCAATTTGGTTGGTTTACAACAAAACCATTAATTTGTTCTTCCCTCTGCACAACGAAAACTCTTTATAACAAAAAAATGCTGGGTCTCTTGAAATTCGTTATAAACAACTTATACTGTATGTAACTGTGATAAAATTGTTGTCTATTATAACAATAAAAAAATACAAAAGTCTTAAAAATCATGAAAATATATGGTAAAAATAGTAATTAATTCAAACCTTTGGTATGATGTCCACCATCGCTACGTTCGGGAAAAGATCATCAAAGGAGGCAGTCAGAGCATTAACAGCATTTATTACCCCTTCTGGAGAACCTTCTTCACCTAAAACCATTGATTATTCTGAGTATAAGACACAGGAATTCATTTTGCGTTAATGAAACTTACAATAATTAATTGTTACTTTACTGAACTGTTTACCTGATGACAGTGTATGACTCTGTTTTCCTCATAAATTACATAACATTAGAAATTTAATGATTGAGGAACTATATTATTTTATTCTTCAATAAAATAGATGACAAGCCTTTGATTCTCGGTAAATAGTAGTGAGTAACCTTCAATGACGTAAGTTTTTTTAATACATGCCAAATAATTAGCAAACAATAGAAACAATTTCTTACTTACCAATCAGAATGGACACGGGTTTATGTTCATGAATTAGTGTTATTGATAAATGGTTTGCTTTTTTGCTCTCCAAAGCTTCTATTTCCATCAAGTGAAATCCATAGTCAATCTAATACAATTAAAACAAGGTCAATATAATCCACGCTGTTGTACAAGGTTCCTCTTTTTTGTGATAACTACTAATTATCCAATGATGTCATTGTCATTCCTTTTAGTAAAACAATAAAAAAGCATCTCACATAATAGTAAGCATGGTTTTGTAATACAATCATAAATTCACTTATTTAAACAAAATAAACATTAAAAATCACTGGGAAAAAAATAAAATGCAGAGTCCATTCTTACCCGTGTGGGAATTTTAGCTGTTGTAATGAAAATTCTATAAGCTGTCACAATCTGCAACAATACAATGTTATTGTTTGATTAACAAATTATTATTTCCCTTTCAAATGATCAGTATAGGAAAATTGTCTTTAGTAAAAAAAAAATATAATCCGACTTCAATATGAAAAACCAATAAGGTACTAAAAAGTGAAAAATAACGAAATTAATCAAATTAAATAAAAAATACTGATATTTACCGTACCTAATTATAAAATATGTGCCCCGATTTAATCACTCAATTAACATCAATATTTTTTTAATGTCACAAAATTTTACACTAATTGTTTAATTGAAACTGTCTTAAAAGCTGAATGTCTTTAATTATATTTTTTTGCAGTTATATCTATATCGATACTATCATATTTAATTATATAGAATTATGGAATGATATATGTATACCCCAAATGTTTTCACAGGTACTTCACATGAATTAAATTTTATTTTATAATAGTTCAGTAGCTTCCAAGTGGAATTTAATCTAACAAACTTTCATGAAAGATTTATTATCTTATAGTAGCAATAGAATAGTTTTTAAATTGATTTTTTTTTTTTTTAATACAATAACTTCATAATTATAACAGTAAAAATTTAAGATAGGAGAAGTCATTGACCTTAAAGAGTAAAAAGAATGCATTCTAAATGACTGTACAATTTTTGAAATAGGTTTACTCATAATCAACTCAAAAATTTACAGAAACATTTTTTTCGAACATAATTTTTTTTTAAATAGGTAAATTTGTAATTGATTATTTATTGCATCTTTGATTATTTCTTCTACAAGAATCATATATTTGATTATGAGGTGTAAACAATTTAAAAAAATCTAGTTTTAAAAAACAAAAGCTGTCTTTAATACAATAAGTATAGGAAAAAATAGTTATATGCAATATAAGTAGTTACAGGTTACAGATTTATAAAATTTACATTTGCTGATAATCTAATTTTAGAGACCATGAAGTGAATGTATAAATAAATAAATAGTTTATTTTTTATATAGCATAGTTAAGTCTAAAAATAGTCAACCTCATAAAAATATACAGACTGACCCCTACATGTTGTCATTTCAATTGACCACAACAGGCTATTGCCAATCTAATTGACCACAGGGAACTCACACACTCACAATCCAACTAACAGAGCATGACACACCTCAATGACTCATGTTTATTGTTTAGAATCTTATCATAAATGATAGTGGATTTTAACTTTTGTCCATTTACCTATATTTCAAGTATATTTAGGTTTTTAAATAATGAAAATGACAATTTATATATGCATTTTTAATTAAGATTTAATATATTATATATCTTTACAATATTTCATTAAGATTATATATATATATATATATATATAATTTATTAGTATACGAATTTTTATATGCTTACCCTTACCTCTTAACCCATTTATATTATTAGTATAGATAACTTTGTTCAAATTGAGAACATAAAAAAGGTGACTTATTTTATTGAGACCCAATGCACTTAGACCTTTTTTGGATATGCCTATATAAACATAGTTATTATTATTACTTACCAGAACTTTGTTGTCTACTTTGTCTCCTCTTGATTCCATACGAATAAGACTTTTGTAAAGTATCTTAACATTTTTTCCCAATATAGTACTTATGCTTTCTGTAAAAATTAAATAAAAAATAATAGATTCTTCGCAAACTTCATTCTGTTGTGACAATCATTAAAAAAACCTTCAAAACATACCATTTAGCTCTGGAGATATTTGAGATTTTGTTGACATTTTTGTAATTTTTTTTAGTGTCATTACTTCTACAGAATACGTAACTTCCTGACGCAAACCACATACATAATAAATGAACAGTATGAACTAAACGAAAATTTATAACAAAGTAATTGCTAAAACTTAAAAATCTCACATTTCATAAATAATACAGATTATTGACCTAAATATCACCACAACACCATTTCATAGTACAATAGACACTAATACATAAGTGTGACCAGGTTTAAATCTACGATTCTGATAAACTGAACCACAGAATAATATTACACCTGGGGGAGTACTGAATTGAACTGAACCTATAAACATGTAATATGTGTTTATTTATACAAAAATTGTATGGATGTGAAACATCTATACGCGAGGGTAAGCCTGATTTTTGGTGTGGCGAGACGTGGCGACGCGATACCATGCGGGAGCGACTGTGCGCAATCTCTCTTGCCGCACTGAGCTTGCATACCTATAGTGTATACAGTGTTGTTTACTACGTTACATATGTGTTTCACATCTGCCAGGCGTCCCGTGACGACTCAATTTTTTTAATTCACTATTTTTATTGTTTGTCAGTAACCGTTATATTGCTTATATCGATGACTACGAATTATATAGGTAGCAAGTTAGTCTGTATCAAATTATATCATGTACTCATTTTGACAAACTTGTATAAAAAGAATAAAAATAAAAACAGTATAAAAAATCTACAATAACTTATTGTTTAGTCCAAAGAACAGATTGAATACATAAATGAAATTCACGGAACAAAGAAATAAGTGGATATGGTACATCTCATATAAACGGACGGTATCGCTGTAAGCAATCACACAAACAAAATGTACAACTACTAATGAAACACTGATCACGTTTCAAGAACAATATTAATCTAAAATAAATTAAGTTAACTAACATTCATATGTAAATTAAACTGTACATGTACCTAAGGCGTAGTTTCATTGTGTATAAAATAAGTAAAAAACGTTTTTAATTCAATGCTGGTTTTTAGTTATAATATCATTGCTGCTACGTGCTGCCAGATGTCGCATTTAAACATGCAAAGCATTATAAATAGAGTTTCATTATTTTTACGATTAACATTAACAATGCGGATATAATATCAGTCATTATATTATAATGACGATGCTATACAAATAGCTTCACTCAACAATAACTAGACATCGGGTCGGCGCGAAAAATATGTCTCGGTAAATAACAGCTCACTTGACATGTGAGCTTTTATTTTGTTTAGTTTGTTTGAATGTAATGTTTGAATTGAATGTAAGCACGTTTCACAATGCCACAGTGTATTCAAAAGATGCAAGAATAATACCCGAAAAAGCAATTTAACGGCCGGAGTTATATTTTAAGCTTTAAAGTAACAAATAATATCAAATTTTGAACAAAATTACCGATTTTAAACTGTGGTACAAATGTTTGGCCAAGGCTCACCAACTACGCACAAACACGCACAATAACGGAAAAAAGTACTTTATTCATTGCGCGTTAAGGTTGAATTCACACTAAATGTTGTTTAAGTGATGGGAGTAATTTATTGCTTGGCTCGTTTTATCGTTAGTATTAGATAATATTTTGAACATTTGACTTTATTACTAGGTGTCATGGTTGTAATTAGGTTGAACTTAAAACTGTTTTAAAACTTTTTTTTCTCCCTTTCTTAGTGAACAAATAGCTACATAGATATATATTTACGCGGACAGCAGTTAGCTTTGATTTTGTACGTGACCCTTTATCTAGTTATTGTTGATAGAAGTCAAATAGGGATATAAATCTTTTTATTACGAAAATTATGTTATTAATTATTTATTTAGTCATAATTTTTATTTTATTGCCTTAATTGGATTTTTTTGACGAAATACTCGACTCCTCATAAGAAATATGTCACACTTTACAAATAAATGAAATGTATATGAATATGAAGTTTCAGGTATATTGCTGCGGATGATATCGCCAGGAACAACTAATTTAAAATAAAATACTCTTAAGTTAGTTCTTATGACTTCAGCTATCTTCCAGTGAATGTCCCGGAAAAATCGGTCTAACCATTTTGCAAATTGCACAGCGGATGACGCCGCTGGTCTAAAATAAAATAGCATAAGTTACTTTTTGTAAGTTCAGCTATCTGTCAGTGAAAGTCCCGTGAAAATTGGTCCAACGGTTTTGGAGATAGCACTGTGGACGAAGCCCCGGGCAACATCTAGTATTAAATAAAATAGTTTATGTCACCCCCCCCCCCCCCCCGTAATTCCAGCTATTTGTCAGCGAAATGCCCGTCAAAATTGGTTCATTGGTTCATTTTTTAGATATTACTCGGAACAGACAGACATACGTTCCGACAAAAATGAAAAAAAATGTGTTTTTGTCATAAATAGTGTATATACTCTCATATCCAATCAGTAAAAAGTCATTAGTTTGATATCACATACAGACACTTCGTGTTTATTATATGTATAGATAACGTATTAATTATTATATAATAATTATCATCAGAGACAGAAAAAATGATAATTATTATAATATTATTCCACAATTTTTATTTGTCTCCGTTGTGGCTTATTAAATATGCTATAACAGCAATACTATTTTTAATTTGTAAATATTTTAGATATTTGAAAATGTTCATTTTCTTTACTAATAAATGTGGATTCGGTGGGCTAAAGTAGATACCTAGATGCAATTTAAAAATCTGTAAATCTACATTGAAACCTATAACACCAGCTATCCTGAAGGATAACAAACCTTTTATTTGTTAAGGATACATAAAGGGAATTGAGGTTATACAGCCATCTACTCGTATAGTATTTATTTTTAATTAAGTGAAAAATTGTCTCGTTTGTGTACGTCGAACTTTTTGTATATTAATTTATTTTGATCTAAATAGATCAGTCGCAATCTTCTCGATCGCTGTTTGGCGAGCGGGGAAACCGTTCCAGGGTAGCCCTCTGACGGTGATTTCTCTCGCCATCCGCCTCAACGGGAGTGTCAATTATTTATTTATCACCCATCTTTCCGATAGACGATCGTGGCATCTTCGGCGCTATCTGGCGGAGGTTTGGGTGACTTGGATGTCTGTTCAGCGTTCTTGCGTGGTTTTCTCTTGCGAGGTCTGGTCATCAACTTTATACAGCACTTGCAGGGCTGTTAGGCATCTTTCGATGGCTTCTAGGGTATCTGTAGTAGATAGTGTCTTCAGGAAGGCAACTCGTATTATCTTCGGGCTGGTGTCCGCGGTCAGTTCTGGCAGCTGAGTCGCCTCCGCCGCTTCGTGGTCTCCTTCTCGGGCCGGGGTCGTTTCCGGAGGCCATCAGGCTCCCCGCCGTCGACACCTCGACCATTGTAGGCGATGTGCTCGCGTGCTCCTTTTGTCGCCCGGTGTCACCCGTCTAGCCGGTGGTTCCCGCTCGGCGATTACGCTCCTCGCGGTGGTTCACGGGGCATATGCGGGCGTTATTTGACGTGTGTGGCCCCCGCAGTTTGCGCAGGACGCCGGTTGTGCTTTTGGGCGGTCGCAGTTGCTTGCAAAGTGCGGCCCGTCGCACCTCACGCAGGCTATCGGGAGGTGGCAGTGGTGGTAGGTGTGCCTGAAAAGCTGGCATTCATGGCACTATGTCGGGCCTCTCCTCCCACGCCAAGCCTCAATGGTCGTCTTCATTAGTAGGAGTTCATCAACGTTGTATATGGTCGGGATAAGACCTGGTGTTCTTCGTACGGAGCAGTGGTAGATGCATGCAGATCTTCCACCTCTTCCCTGGATGATTCGGATGTACTCCGGTTGGAAGCCCTTCTCTCGGAGAGCCTCAGTTATTTTGTGGGCTCGGTGCCCTCTGGTAGGCTGCGTGTCGCGACATTGAGGCTTCTTTCCGTGGGGGGCAAGTAGGTAAACCAACTCACCTCTTCCACTTGCTTCAGCTAGTCGTAGACCATTCGATGTTCATTTAGGTTCGCAGGAAGAAAGCGTACCCCGCGTTCATACGAGTGCGCATTCGGCGTGCGCTCCAGCATGTACGCCAGCCGCTGGAGATGCTCTGGCCAGTTGGGCAGGCTCTCCACAACGATCGGCGGACAGCGTTGTCGAAGTATAGCGTTCGTTTCCCCCTGGTGGTAGCTTTCGTGACGCAATTAATAATAAATATTAATTAAAAATAATTAATATTTGCAGCTATTTGAGCAGTCGAAGTTGATGGTTGCGCCGCTATCGCAGCGTAAGATCGTTGCGATTGCGCTGGTGCAGGCGCATGTGGCGCCCCGGGGTTCTCCGCGGGTATAGCGGACAACATTTTGGGTTCCACAGGCATTGTCGGCGATTGCGTAGTTGTAGGCGCTTGTGGCGCACCGCAGCTCCCGACTCGTAAAATAAGAACTCCCAGTTCTGTGGGCTGCTTCGGTGAGAGAGCAGACGTGGGCGGGCACTTGTGGCGCCCCGCGGCTCCCAACGGGTAAAACGGGAAGTCGTAGTTCTGTGGGCTGGTTCGACGAGAGCACAGACGTAGGCGTTTGTGGCGCCCCGCGGCACTCGGCGGGTATATCAGGTACTCGGGATTCCATAGGTTTTCTCGTCGAAAGCGCAGCTGCAGGCGCTTGTGGCGCCCCGCGGCTCTCAACGGGTATAACACGAACTTCTTGGTGTTCCGTAGCCTGAGTGGGCGGAAGGGGTTTAAACCTCTTGATCTCAGGCGTCTGGGCATCTGGCGTGGTTGGTCGTGATCGATGCACGATGTGGTTCGTGCTAGGCTCTTGCTGAAGGTCGTCGTCGCGTTTTCGGCGCGATGCTGTTATGAGCGGATCGAGCAGCTTACGCTGCGCTGGGGTGGTATCCGGGTGTGTTAAGATTCCGATTATGGGAGATCTCAACGCCTCCATGTCTTGCTTTAGGAGTTCGTAGCCCTCGGCATCGTCCTTCTGGATGCGCAGGCACAGCGCTATCCAGCGCTTCAACTTCTCCGACAAGACCCCAGTTGCAACTGGGTGAATACGATGTAGTCGCTTTCGTATGTCCCCATCGGAGTCGTTTCGTCACCAGACGGCGTCTGTAGCGTCTCCTCGGGCGCAGTGCGAGATTCAAGCTCTAGAGAGAGGGGTCCAGTGTTTGAAGCGGATGTCGTCGATGTGCATGGGTTTTCGGGTTTCTTAGGCAAACATGTGGCCATTCGTCGTGAAGACGCGGCGTCTGATTGGTAATTTTTGCCCCAGTCGGGAAGAGGCAGCGCTAGTGCGGCGCATCGTCGCGCAGGACAAACGTTAACTCGCGGAACTCAAGTTGGACGTCCTCGTGCGCGTGACGATGGAGTAATCCCTAAATAGATAAAATCGCTCCGCGTTTTTATAGTGTCAGAAGTGGATTCACTGTACAATTTCATTGTTTAACATCATAAAAATAATCGATTTTTCTTTATCTAATTGTTCTTGATATAAAACTGGCATCCCTAGAAAGAACAAAAGTAAAAAAATACATCTATGGTCAGTCGAATGTTTTTGTATAATTTGGTTTTTCTGTATATGTGTATTGTACATACGTTTTCACTGTGGTATCTGTGCAAAACGATTAAACAAATTAAAATCACTTCGATTATTATCTTTTTTAAACTGCAATAATGAATAAAAACTACGAAAGATGTTCCCATTGTAACCGACGTAAATGGCTCGCTACTGGTTGCCTTCGGAAATGGCTAAAACCAAATGGACTGGAATGTAAACATTTACAGCGTAGTATTGATAACAAAAGGGAATTTAATAATACAGATATTGTCAATAGTGTGTTTTTACCTGACCGGAAATCTTCTGCAAACACAAATAAATTTGTAAAATTTTGGAAAAGCAAACTCTTTATAACTGGTAGTGTCAGATCTTTACAAAGATATTTTGGCAATAAATACAATGATGACCAATATATGTGCAACACAAATAAAAACAATAGCTCTTCGTCATCATGGACGGATAAAAAAGATGCGTTTTTTACTGAATATGAAAACAAAAAAGATGAGAATAAACAAACAACAAAATGTCAACATTCTCACGAGGGTCACTCAGTACTTCGGGGGCATCATCAACATTCCTCTATTGAGACCTGCGCTATATATTGTCAGCTATCAAAGTAAGTAATATTTTGTCAGTTTGTTATAATATTTGATGATAATTTATAATAATACAATTATCAAAAATATTAATCTTATTTTTGTAATAACTTAATCACGTTTAAGTCAATAAATGTATTTGGTTTCTTACAAGTTTCAAGGTTATATGTACAATTTACTACTACCTCTGCATATTTTTTTTGCAGACATGGATGGTATTGGGGTGGCATTACATCGAGTGAAGCTGAAGAATTACTTGCAGGACAGCACGATAATGTATTTTTAGTTAGGGATTCATACGACTCTCGACATATACTCTGTGTGTCATTTCGATGTGTCGGTCGAACACTTCATGCTCGTCTTCGTCATGCCAATGGGCTATTTTCCCTAAATAATGAGACATTTGTCCCAGCAAATAGAATATCAGAACACTGTGCTGCAGTTGATGTCAAATCTAACTTATTTGAGATGCCAGTAAAATTAGCGAGACCTATGAACAGGTATTAATTTTGATTTAGATTAATTTTATAGAATAAGTTGTAACACTATAGATATATTCCATTAAAAATCATATTTTATATTTCAGATTTGCAAAACTAAACTCATTACAAATGATCTGCAGATTTGTCATTCGTCAAACTGTATCAGCCAGTGTTTGGAACCAGTTACCACTACCAGCAGATCTAATAACATATGTGTCTATGGGAAGTGATTATATAGTGCCCTCATAGCTAATGGAAAATAATTTGGTGCCTTCTCAGCTACTTTTACTATTAAAATCATAAATGTATTTGTAATATAAATGTTCATATTTTTTTTATAGTTTAGATGTTCTTATAGGCAATCCTTCCATCCCTTGTGTTATAATAAATATCAGTTGGTTGCCTTATATAACGTTTTTATAAATATTATATGTAAAATGTATAACACTTAAAATACAATTATATACCATCATGTCAATATTTTTTAACATCTAAAGGAAGAGATAACTAATTAGTCATTAAATTTTAAACTCATTTATTAAGTCAATTTTGTATCTCCTGCTTAATAATCAAACGAAGAAGGTTAACAAAGAAATAACTAATTCATTACTTGAGGGTGTTCATACCAAGAATATTTTTTGCCTGAAAGTAGAAAACATAATTACTTAAAGGTTGGTTACAATACTTATTATGAAATGAATATTATTGATTCCTTACTGTCACAAAAGCTGCAGTAAGAGTCTGTGGACCAGCTGTAATAGGGTTTAAGTTAATTGCAGTTTGTATAAACTGTGCATCCCTTATCCTTGAAGCAACAAAATTTCTAGTAGCAGAATTACCATGGCTGTTGTCACTCAGATAAAATAGTTCTGCTGCTTTGTATATACCAGCTAATCCAACCCTTCGTATATACCAATTAAACTAAAACATAAAAAATAATATTAATAGAGAATAAGAATAAACTTGGTGAGGGGTTTTATAAGTGTATCAAGGTAAATTCAGAAAAGAGAACAGTGTTCATATTAGTGAAGTAAAAATAACTTGGCTGTTTATTCCCAGCGAACCTTTTGTAGTAGGTATCAAATATGTACTTGCATGTATATCTGTGAGATACCTCAATATTCATTTTATATTAAAAACAGTTAAATTCTTAACATTAATATGATATCAAAATCCCCAATTTATACAGATTTTAAAAAAATTTCATGCATGGCAAAAGATAAGTTTGTAGGCACAAATAACTGACTAATTTTATTTAATAAGACATGAAAGTCTAGCTAAAAGAACAAAGAATTTTTTGAAGAATTATATGTAGGTGGTGTTAAAAATAAATTTATTGATTACAGAAAAATGTCATAGTTCTTGGGGTATATATACACAGTGACCTGATAAATGGCATTTAAAACAAATCTGATGGTTACAACATGACAGTAACAACTTTTTAGTATGTAAATTATATATTACAAATATCCTCATTTTACAGTTTTCTAACAACTTATTTTCATATATAATCAGAGATAAATATAAATAGATAAATATTAAATCTCTTATCCTTGTTAATTAATGTACAGAGTTTCGTTTCACTTCAAACTGCCAAGATTTTGAAATAAGGTTTGCAGTAAATAATTTGATTTGAAGCCCCAGATCATTTTTAATTGTTATGCTAATAAAATCGCACTATGTACCAGAATCACCTCTTAAGGCTAAGCACTGTCATCCTGAACATATAAGAGATTTTGTTGAGCATATTACAATAAATACAGAAACTGTCAACTAAAACACTGTTTATTACTACAGAAACATGCATAGCTAATGTTTGTTAAAAAAATATTATATATGGGAAATGTAAATATATTATGTCATATCCAAGGATTAAATAAAACAACTAACTTACATCAACACTTCTATCACCAGAATTGTAGCATATATCATCTACTAAAGATAATAATGTAGCTAAGCAATTGGAAACATTGTTTGGTAATGTTTGTATTGCCATAGCTTTAGGCCATGTGCTCCTATAACAATGGAAAGACATTAAAATACAGTTTTAAGATAGATAAACACTAAAATATACTCACTTATATGGATCAATCATTGATAATCTTGTCATTATAGCTTTCTCAATAAATTTTGTTGGTACTTGTGAATCCTTTAACTCTTCCTTGGGCCACTGTGTGTAAAAGATAGTTTGTATACAGTAGTAAATATTATGTCACATATTATAATAAGTGTTAAATAACTCACTGTTTTCATTTGTCCTACAAGCTGTTCATTGCATTTCATGTTAAAATAATGGACTAAATCGCCACCACCATTAGGAAACAAGCCATGTGTAATGGATGGGTATCCTGCTGCTTTAGCACCTGCACTCAAAGATTCCACAGACCATCCACTTTTGGGTACCAACTCTAAAGCTTTCTCTAGTATAAGATTTTTAACCCTTTCTTCATATTCATGTTCCTCATGTTCTATTGGTATAGTGAGTGTTTTAATTTCTTTTTCAGCAGTGTTTTGGCAATAATTTCGAATAATCCTTTGTGTAGGACTGATATGCATGGAAGTTAATGGCGTTACAAATCTTTGGCAAATTCTGTATGCTGTTAACAAAAAGCAAGTTATAAATAAACATAGTGTTAGAATAGATTGCTTAAAAATTCTGTATAAAAACTTGACTTCCAATAAAAATAAATAACCCTGTACAGAGTTATTAAATGATAATAATAGCTATCAATGGCATTTTATCAAGCCAATGTTTATATACTTAAGTATTTAGGAAATATTATTGTGATTAATTTAAAACACACGTAAGATAGCAAAACATCCTTTATTTCAAAATATTATTCATAATCCATTTTAATATCTGCAAGCCGAGTTATGTTAATACATTCAGAGAGACGTGCCACAAGTCCTTCAATTAAATGAAATGCATTTAATGCAGAATATATTACTTCCTTTTTCTTTTCTGTAGGCATATTTTCTAATAGTTGTCCTACAACTTTAATAGAAACTTCCACTTTACTCTCAGAAAGAACCTCTCCTTGTTCAATTTCTCTTAGTTTTTCCTCATAATGAGCTTTAGACATGGATAATCCAGTTCGTAATATATCCAAGTAATCCTTTTCAATTGTCTTTAAATAATTTTTGATCCCAGTTACATTTTCTTTATCTTTTAGGACAATGTATCTCAAGCAGTTTAAAGCCGCTATAATTTGGTCAGCTAGTTCAACAATATCTGATTCAGCTCCATGTGGCAAATGACAAATTTTCTTTATCATGCTGATAAGTTGTACACCAATGAAACAATCTGGCATTTCATTTTCTTTGAATGCATCGTTTAATGAATTTTTAAATAATGTTATAGCATAACCAATTATACCTGAATGGTTAGCAACATCTATTATATATTTAATTAACATACATCTTCCCTTATATTCAAACTTGTTTACATGAAGAACAATAAATTTTACAGCATCTTTCCGTAATGAAGCAAAGTTACAATAAATTCCAATATTTAATAAACTTTTGCATAATTCATAATGAACTGACGATGATAATATTGCGTGTGATAACTGATTAGGTAAATTATTAAAAATAAATGTGCACAATGCCATGCCTTTAGCTAATGGACCATATTCTGTAAACTGAAATAAATGTATAGCACACAACATCACAGTATTAGCAAGGTAAACAGTATTATACACTTGTGGCAATGCTGTGTTTGGTACTTCAAAATGTCCTGATAATGCAACATAAAACAATCCTGAAAGAGTTGTCATATTAATTTTCTCCTTTTGTTCGTAAGGTGACAAATTCTCATCAAAATTTTCAGTTTGCGGTTCTGATTTCTTATTGTCCTTATGACATAATACCACATATTCTAAAAATTTCAAGATATTCTTTTCTAACATACAAATGTATTTAATGATAATTTTGCAACTTTGCCTACCTTCACTCAGTTCATTTGTTTCAGGATCTACATCTATATAAAGTAAAGGTTTTCCCAATAAGTGTATTAAAAATGCAGTTAAAATTTCTTTAGTTTTTACATTTACATCAGATACATTTAATTCATGCACAAAAGGAGTATAAAATGTAGGCAATAATGAATAAACTTTAATGATTCTTCTTACATTGGGATCTGAATCTAATAGTAATCGTTCTTCTTTTTCCAAATCATATTCTGGTAATGGCAGGTTTTCAATATAAGTGCTAATAGAGTTCAAGCACCATTCTAAGGATCTGCTTCTTTTATTAGACAATTGCTTCAATAATTGTTGCAGTGGTGTTAATATTAAGCCAAATTGAGCATCATTCTTTGCAAGGTCAACTTGTTCAATGAATTCAAGGAGGGCCTCTGTTGGTTCCAATTTTTCTATTATAAGTGACAATAACTGTTCACATGTCCCGCATAATGATGGCTTGAGGATAATAGTATCATCCTGTACCTTTCCTATAACTACAGATATTAATTCTGAGCAATTTTGTTTCAAAGTTTTACTATAATTTTTATTATTCAGCAATTCGAGCGCATCTTTATATTTCCCAGAATCTAAATACGTAGAAACTAGAACCGCTACATCAACACTTTGTTCCATCTTTTGAACTTATTTTACACCCAAAGCACTTTGAAACTTTAGGGCCTCTGCTTTATTACTATTTTAATTCGTATTCTTTGCAGCACTTCAGTACCATTTCAATCTGTTAAAAATAAAAGAAAATTATCATTATTTTCAATACTTACAGCGAATGATCTTTCGTAAATTACTCATAGTTCTGATGTGAATGGTAACGAAATTACTTGAATATTCCAATCTTACGAGTTTTCATAATGTCAAGTGTCAACTAATAATTTCTGTGAAATGTGAATTAGGGTTTGACATTTTAACACATGTCATATACAGGTTATATATCACATGAAATATTCACACTATAAATTAATATCGTATATTATTATATTTATTTTATACACATACATTACATTTATATTATTCACACTATAAAATGTATGCTAAAATATAAAAATAAAAGCTACATGAATCTAAAATGGCTGTTACAGATCACACGACTATAATTTTACAGCATGCGGTCCAAAGTTTACAGTTCTCGAAATTTAAATACCAGCTACAGTTCACAAAGAAGACAGAGAAGACCCGTGTACAGTTCATCGGGAAATTTGATTTCATTTTATTCCATCGTGTTATGATAAAATTATATTTGTAGAGGAAATACCACCTACAGATTAGAATTCTTTGAGTTCAATTAGGTTTTATCTTCAATCAAAAATAACTAGATAAAGGGTCACGTACAAAATCGAAGCTAACTGCTGTCCGCGTAAATATATACTTATGTAGCTATTTGTTTACTAAGAAAGGGAGAAAAAAAGTTTTAAAACAGTTTTAAGTTCAACCTAATTACAACCATGACACCTAGTAATAAAGTAAAATGTTCAAAATATTATCTAATACCTACGATAAAACGAGCAAAGCAATAAATTACTCCCGTCACTTACAAATGAAAAGACAACATAAACAACATTTAGTTTGAACATGCAATGAACAAAGTACTTTTTCCCGTTATTGTGCGTGGTTTGCGAGCCTTGGTATTTGATATTATTTGTTAATTTAAAGCTTAAAATATAACTTATTCAACGTGTATTTAGCGAAAGTAAGATGCTCCGGTCGTTAAATTGTTTTTTCGGGTATTATTTTTGCATCTTTTGAATACACTGCGGCATAGTGAAACGTGCTTACATTGGCTGTGTTTCAAACAAAATAAAAGCTCACATTTCAAGTGAGCTGTTATTTACCGACACGTATTTTTCGCGCCGACCCTATATCAAGTTATTGTTGATCGAAGGGTTTTATATACTGCTTTTATGTATTTAAAGTAGTATTACACCGTGATTATATAAATCATGTAAAATAAATGTTAGTTCCTGAAACAATTAGTAGTCTACATATCTGCGTGCAACTGCGGTTCATAATATTACACGTAATCATTTATGTTTTGTTGGCTATCATTTAATCGATTAAGATCGCGTGTAACTTTTTTTTGCATCTTTGTTCGGATATTATGGAGTATGTATGTATGTATAAATAGTTTAGTGCCACTTATATACTACAAGAAAAACACGGATGAATATACATATTAAATTATAAAATATAACCATAAAAAATATGGTTAAATTAATGTACTCATGAAAAGTATAATCATCAACACAAGTAAAATAGACCTGGTTTTATAATAATGTATAGTAATATAATATATTATAATTATAATAATAAATAATGATTCGTTTTATAACGTTAATCGTTTTATAACTTACAACACCCATTCCTAGTAAGTACTTCTTACAAATTTTTATTTGCCTCTTTCTAATTGTCTATCACTCTCTGCTATCACGTGTACCAGAGATGTAGTAATAATATTAGTCCAATAGGACCAGCGAAGGAATTAGTCCACACTGTCAATTCTCAAGTTGTATCAGAGATGAATAAAAATTACAGTGATGTCAGAAGGTGGTCTCCAAAATAAAGGTTTATAAAATTATTATTTTTGATATTTATTTCGCGAAATATACTTGTTACCTAGTTTTATATGTATATTGTTATCATATTTACCTTAATTCGTTTTTTTTCTATAATATAAAAAAATATTGTTATACAATTGATAAATATCGATTTTTTTTTGAGCGATTTACATCCCTACAGACACCGTTAAACAGGTTTGCCAATTCATGCAGAAATCCTCAAACTAGTGAATTTTAATTCGATTGGGGTTTAGCTATGTAATAATAATAATAATGCGGGGATTTTTATGTTTTCCCATTTTTACGTTTGTATATTTCTATAGCTTCCTATCCTCCTGGTCAATTGTTAAATAACGAATAATTATTAAAATCTCAGAATTATCGTAAGCGATACTTTTAAATAACTCATGTTTTTAGTTTTTACTTTGAGTAACGCTTTATAAAATAACTAGCCAACCCGTGCACACTTCGTTGGGCGGTAATAGGCAATATCAAGCTACAACTTTTCTCTGGAACTCAATCATATATATCTCATAATTACGGCAGCGTTCGTAAGAAACGTTTTCGTTCGACCATTTTTCTCCGACTCCCCAGATATTACCCCCTACAACCTCACAAACTTTACCTCTTTATAATATTATTATAGATTATAGATAATATAATTAGTTAATAGCTTCTGCCCACGACTTTGCACGCGTGGAATAGTTATTTTGGGCTAAGACGCAGCGGAAGCTCTCAAAAGGAAAAAATACCCCGATTTTAAAACATTTTTCATTGTTGCTCCGCTGCTATTGATTTTAGTGTGATGATGTATAGCTTATGACACTTACAAATAACGTGGCTTTCTATTGGTAAAAGAATTTTCAAAATCGGTGTAGTAGTTCCTAAGATTACCCCCTACAATGTCACAAACTCACAAACTTTACTTCTTTATAATATTAGTATATAGATTATAGCCCCTGCCCGCGACTTCGTCCGCGTTGTAATAGTTACTACTCTGGGCTAACGCTGACACACAGCAGAAGCTCTCAAAAAGAAAAAAACATCTTGATTTTGAAACATTTTTCATCTGTGCTCCGCTCCTATTGGCCTTAGCGTGATGATATATAGCCTATAACCATTCTCGATGAATGAGCTATATAACACTGAAAGAATTATTCAAATCGGACCAGTAGCTCCTGAGATTACCCGTTACAACGCCACAACGTCACAACGTCACAAACTCACAAGCTCACAACGTCACAAACTTTACCTCTTTATAATATTAGTATAGATAATTCGACGAATCTTCTTTCCAACACAAAAGTAATAGTATCTTATCAATACTCACGAATGTTTAGAATTAATTTTTTAACATGACGTTGATGTTAATAGTTGTTGGGGTGCTATTTATGTATAACATACACAAACAAAAAAATGTATTCCTTGATCAAAATTCGCCATCTGCTTTCGGAGCAGTAAAACATCGCAATAAAAACCGTAAGACAATGATAAGACATTTTGTGATGCAGTCCTGGAAATTTATCTGATTCAAATTGGAAATCAGACACCAAGTACATAATAGACTGTGTTTCGGTAGCTGTACATGAAAGCCAGTCCCTGTAAACTTAGCTTGTTTCTATCATAAGCCACATCATCATTTATGTTATTAGTTATAGGTTCGTGTCACCGATGATCTCGGCATGCTCGTGACGTATTGTGCTTGCGCCAAACTAGCGACGCGTAGTATACCGGCCTGTATATATGTAATATTGACATTTTATATTGAGCCCGTGCAGCCTTTGATATATTGTTATTTGTTATTATATGATAATTGCTCGGATTGCCAATAGATGTGAACTCGAAACTAATGTTAATGATTTTAATTTACAAATTAGGAAATTTATTTAATTCAGACTATACTTGATTAAACATTTAAAAAAGAACACAGTTATTTCATTGTTTTGGACTTCACTTCTTTCGGCAGTCCTTATGACTTTTTCTTTTCTATGACGCTCATTTGCTAAGTTATACTCTTCTATATAATAAATGTATTAGAAATTTAGATTTTTCCGAAGTAGTTTTTCGAATGGAACATACAATAAAATATCAAACATAGCAATTTATACAGTAGATGTATTATTTTTATTAAAAAAATAACTAATTTATAAAAGGTGTTTTAAAAATATTGTTTTATTATGTGTATTTATAAATTATTCAAATAAGTTTACTATTTATAGTTTCAGAGTGTAGTATACTGATCAAAAAATATATCACGATGTTATTATGTTTAAATATTAGCCTATGCTGGGAGATTTTCGAAAAGTGTTGATGTTTCGGCGATGTTTGTCACATGTATTGTAGTAGTTTCTAGTAGAGCAGTTTCTATGATTTAAATAAAGTTGTCTGAATTCAAATATGTTGTTTGTAAAGTAAAAAAAATTTTTTCAATGATTTGATAAATCTATATACTTCTCTTTCTATCTAAGTCATTAGTAGTCCTAAAACATTAAAAAATTTAGTCAGTCAATCCTAAGAAATATTTATTTTCCGTTTTTAAATTTATTTTCTTCTCGAAACCTAATTAAAATAGAGATCTGAAACTTCAAGGATCTTGTAATCCTATTAGCGGTGACATATCCGATTCACTATTAGTCATATAAGCCAAAAAAAGGAGTCAACCTCGGAATGAGAAATAACCTTTATTTTGCCGATCTAAAGCTTGTCTCAAAGTGTCGTGAAATGTCGCGTCCGCGTCTAAAGATATCCAAAGTCAAAGATCACAAAAATGATTTTTTTTTTGTTGCTTTATTTTCTTCTCGAAACCTAATTAAAATAGAGATCTGAAACTTCAAGGATCTTATAATCCTATTAGCGGTGACATATCCGATTCACTATTAGTCATATAAGCCAAAAAAAGGAGTCAACCTCGGAATGAGAAATAACCTTTATTTTGCCGATCTAAAGCTTGTCTCAAAGTGTCGTGAAATGTCGCGTCCGCGTCTAAAGATATCCAAAGTCAAAGATCACAAAAATGATTTTTTTTTTGTTGCAAATAACTCGCTTTCTATGGGTTTAACACTATTTGCATGTATGATGAATATTGTAGGGAGTAAAGTTTTTTCTTACTTTTGCCTTAAACGTTTTTTTAGTTTTTGAGAAAGAAGGCGGATGCCAATATATCCAGATACCAGTTAGTTTCTCCTAAATGAGTTAAACTTCTGATAATATTGATTTTTTATTCAAAGTCAATTTTTCCATTATTGTTTCTTGAGGTAATTAGATGGAAGGTTTGTGAGAATTACGATATACTTCTCACCAATTTTGGAGAGTTTGGCTTAGATTTTTGCGGAATATTAACAACTTACATTGGCAATGTTGCGGCAAGTACAAACACAGAATAATATTACTCCTAGCGGAGAGTACAAACCACAGATTAAAAATACTCGTATAGGAGGTACAAACATTCTATAAAGGATTTGTGTCCAGTGGCACTCAAATTAATTACAAACAGTCCTTATTACGAATAACTTAATCTATAGTTAAGTCTAATAATTACTTGTAATTTACATTAAAAACATAACTTATATTCATTTAGTTTTGTGTATGTTTACGTTTTCAAATCAAAATAAAAAATGTCTACAAAACAGAAAAATATATTTTCTCGCAGTAAACCTCTCATGAACATATATAGTGGAGTCGATCATGAAGGCAAGGAGGTAAGTTTTATATTTGTCACAGTATCTTTATATTGTCGGACTTAACGAATAATCATTTAATCGAACTAAGTAACAGAATCAACTTTATATTTACATTTTGTTCAGGTGGAAGTGCGCGAGGATGCCGAACAATTAGTAAAATGGCATGAAATATCAGATGCATTAGTTGGAGCTGGATACTATCGAGCGCAGTTACAGGGGCTTTCAGCTTTTGACAAGATTGTGGGTGGTCTAACATGGTGTATAGAGTTATGTGATATTGATGTTGACATCAATTTGTTGTTTGAAGAGAATCTCACTATTGGAAAAAAGATGTATGTATTTTTAGAAAGTTTATTTATTTATTTGTATACTAATAGTTATAATTTACAATATAATTAATAGTTAGACTAGTAACTTCAAGCCATTTACTAGGTCTTGCCGATAAGTAACAAATTACAATGAGCTGTGTTTTAAAATACTAATAAAAGAAAACCAAAAAAATAGTATATTATTATTTACAATCGCTATTCTTAAGGAACTTTCTGCTTAAAAATAGTTACTCATATATGACTGCTGTGCTTGCGACTTCCTCCGAATGGAACTTTATGTAAATAAACCGTAATTAATAAAGTCATCTGAATGTATTAAGGTTATTTACTTATCTACTTTTCTCTCATACTTAAATCACATCATCATTAAAATTACAATAACTTTTGATAGACCAAACCAATTTTAATGAAATAAAGACTAAATATTACTCGAAGATGTGCTCTATGATTATCTCCAAGAGGTAACATAATCATCATGAACTTTTAGCAGTGATGCATATAGATACAAAAAGACAGAGATTTCTAAAAATGATTGAAACATATTTTATTACTTATACCTAAACAATCTTTTTACAAAAATTTTGAAAGTACAGACTGGTGTGTTACATTCTTATTATAGGTATAGATAATTAATTTTTTAATAATGAAATACTTATCAAAAGTAATTGAATGCTGTATTGTATTGAAGTGATAATCACTCAGTTGAAAGACGTTGAAGTATGTAAGTTTTAATCACTGCAATGTGTCTGAGGTGTCGGTGCAGAAAACAGGACAAGGTATGGTATTATAGCTTTTTCTAAGTTCGCCTGGCTTACCCAGCTTTCAATAAGTCTGCGTTGAAGTACCCTGAAACTGTTTTCTGGCAACTGAAATTGAAAGCTAGTCTTCTCTATGTTTATGATACTTTTACTATCTTTAAACACATACTCATTTAATATCAGATGAAATTGGGCTCAAACAACAAAGCCTACAAATTATTATTGATTTATTGTTTTTAGGCTTCCTAAGATTTAATTTTGTCTGTATATTTGGTTACTTAAAATACTTTCAGGTGTCATTTTGAAAAGATTTGAATATAAGATTAGTTGTTTTACATTGTTCTACAGATCATTGACTGAAAAAATTGTTAAGATCTTACCTACTATGAAATGCCCTTACACAATAGAACCTCATCAAATCCAAGGCTTAGATTTTATAAACATTTATCCATTGATTCAATGGTTAATAAAATACTCAAGTGAGTTCCGTGAAGCCAAGGAAGATGAATTAAGGAAGTTTGCAGTACTACAGTATGATAAATGTCATATTTTTGAATCGGACAGAGCTTATTTTATACAAAAAGAAAAAATGCTAAAAAATTTGTCATTTGTACAGGTAAGATAATAAGCATTAAAAAATATATATGTCAGTATTTTTATGTCAAGCTGGTGTTGGATTCAAAAAGGTATAATAGAGTGAATCAATATGTGAACAATGGTGTTATCTGGAATTGACACCACACTATGTGCATCCACTAAAAAATATTGTAACATTAGTGTATTTTAAATATCTGTATATTAAAAAGATAAATCTGTTCCAGTTTCTTGCCCATTCTCGCTCGATGATTGGGTTAATTTCTGGACTGGTGGTAGATTTGACACTACACCATGGAAACTTTACTAAGGCTTACAAAATTTTGAAAGTTTTCATATAACTTTGAACTCTTAAAAATGAGATAAAGTAGAGTAATTCATTAGTATACATAGTTTTTATATTATAGTTGATATAATATTTTATGTATAAATTTTTCAGAATTTGTATAAACCTTGTAGAGTTCGCAAGAGGAAAGGGGCCCTTCCTGGTAATGAACTGGAGCAAGTAAATGCTACACTTTCAGAGTATGATCAGCGAATGCTAATGCATGTGTCCAATGATAAAACTGATATAAAGAAAGATGAAGGACTGGATTTCTTGGTAACATTTCCACAAATATTTACTATTTATTACCTAGGAGAAGATAATAATTACTACTTTATTTAAATCACTTTTAACTGGCAAGTTTTGTTCATTCACAAGTAACCTCATAGATACAGAAATTGAATGATTAATGTCTTGAATAAACTTGAAGGCTTAGTTTTTAATTACAAATATGACATCATATCAACTAAGGGTATGAAAAAAAAAGAAGTTATTTAAGAATATATAGTATCAAATTAGGGATTTTAGAAAAATATGAATATTAACAGTAAGCCTGCCTGTGTAAATGATGTATTAACACTAGTGCCACTGCGCTTGATCACGTCACAACATAGCTCTACTTTCAACAAGTATTTATTATTACAATTTGAAAGTTCCAAATATCTGTGAATATTCAATTCTTCTACTTATATAGTTACTAGCGGGCACGGCGGACGTTGCCCCGCTCTGATAATTGAAAATATTTTAAAAAAAATTATATACCTAAACATTCCTTATGAATCACTTTATCTACTGGTGAAAATTGCATGAAAATCCTTTCAGTCGTTTTTGAGTTTATCGCGAACAGACAGACAGACGTGGCAAAGGGCTTTGTTTTATAATATGTTTAATAGAGAACTAACATGTTTTACCGAATAATCAAATCCTCGAATAATTAATTCAAGAACTGTTAATGTAAATTTAAGACACATTAAATTATGTTTTCGGATGCATTATATACGAAAAATGTAATCCTATGTTTGCATTTAATTAAGGAACATGTAAATCGACATAGAATTCAGTTGTTATTCTCAAGTTTTTAATTATATTTACTACTAATAACTCCTAAAAATGACTACTAAATTAAAATTACTATAACATGAAACACCCTAAACAATGTGACAGTAATACATATCTACATTCTCAAGTCTGCACACAAATAATTGTTATTTGATTTTATGGAGTATAAAACTTTCTAAATATAAGCTCCTAGCTATTGTCTGCGGATTCACTCGCGTTCATGTCGATTTAACGTAATTCGAGCAACATTACTTTTTGTGGATACCCCTGATAACATGTTTGCAAAATTCATGAGGATTGGTTGAGTAGTTACAGCTTACAAATAAACAAACAAACTCACATTTATCATATTAGTTAAGATTAGGATAGTAGCTGCTGCTATCTAAATTATCAATAGCGGACATCATTTTATCTATACATAATATAAAGCTAGAAAGTTTGTTTGGTAAACGCACTAATCCCAGGAACTACTGGTCCGATTTGAAAGATTCTTTCAGTGTTAGGTCATTTATCGAGGAAGGCTATATATCATCACACAAAGATCAACAGGAGCAGAGCAACAATGAAAAATGTATCATAATCGAGGTTAACATTCGTATTATTTAAAAATATTTTCACCTTCTATGTAAGTTAGAAAGTCGCGAGTTAATGTTTGCGTTAGCCCAAAGTAATTATTCCACGCGGACAAAATCGCGCGCAAACTTTTTTGGTAGGTGGTAGAGCCACGCTGAAGCTATTACTGGTTTCAGTATGAATGGGTCGGCTCGTCCGGTGTAGTATCACCCTCTCACAGAAAACCGACGTGAAGTAACAGTGCTTGCATTGTTCCTTTTCGTTCGGTCAGTGAGAGTGCCGGAGACCCACCTCCCCTCCCCTCTCCTCTCCCCTCTCCTCTCCCCACTCCCCATTCCCAACAAAAATAGGATGGCAACGCACTCGTGACTCCTCTGGTGTTGTTAGTGTCTATGGACGGTGATGATCACTTAACGTCAGGTGACACACGTGATCGTTTGCCTTCTATGTCATAAAAAACAAGAAAAAAGCTACTCGTCTATAAGATCTGTAACACAAAAATAAAATCAATATAATGTATATATGTTTTGATATCATGCAAATTGTATTTATATCGCTCTTTCAGTATGATTATGAGAGAACATTAGCTGATCCATCGGAATTGACAATTGCAGTAAGTGTAATTTATATATTAAATATTCCATGTTAATTACTCTACATAATGTGATACTAAAACATGTTTTAATATTATATTAGACTGATAGGTATAAAAATGATGACGGAACTATTGAAAATGGAGAAGATGTAAAGATACATTATGCAGTACTTCATTCTGAACTCACTGGTGAAGTTTCAAAGGAGCTTGAGGAGAGTGAAAAACAAAAATATGCTGAGGATGTTAATAAACTTATCACATCAATAGACACTATGGAGAAAGAAGTGGAGTTGTTCAAAGAAGAACATGAAAGGAGAATGGTAATAGCTAAAAAACAATACACAGATGTAGTTGCAAAATTGCAAAACATTACTTTTAAGCTAATGAAATCTGAAGACTGTAGGTGAGTATTTTATAAACAATATAGTGCCTATAAGTCTGGGTGCTCAGTATGTACAGTAAAGTAATGGTTATTAAGATAGTTTTGTAGGTGGTAGAGCTACGCTGAAGCGATTACTGGATTCAGCATGAATGGGTGGGCTTGCTTGTGGTACTACCTACCGCCCTCTCATAGAAAACAGACGTAAAGTAACAGTGCTTGCATTGTTGCGTTTCGCTTGGTCAGTGAGAACGCCGAAGGCCCAACTCCCCTCTCTCCCCTTTCCCTCCCCCTCCCTCCACTCCCTCCACTCCCTATCCCACCCCCCCTCCCCCATACACAGACTGGTAACGCACTTGCGAATCCCCTGGTGTTGCTACTGTCTATGGACAGCGGTGATCACTTAACATCAGGTGACACGCCTGTTCGTTTGCCTCCTATGATGAAAAAAAATTACTACAATAATTATTCAAGTTTTTATTAAAATATAACTAGCGGGCTGGCGGACTCTGTCCCGACCTGATAATAAAAAAAAAGTAAATAAATTATATACCTAAACCTTCCTTGTGAATCACTCTATCTACTGGTGAAATCCGCATGTAATACCATTCAGTAGTTTTTTGAGTTTATTGCGAACTGACAGAGAGACAGACGTGGCAAAGGACATTGTTTTATACTATGTAATAATGATGATACCTTGTCAAACTTCCAATGTAACTTTGTTATTATACTGCTATTTGATATAATATCTCCAGATATACCAAAATGGATATTGTGTAAATATTTTATCTGCTTACATATGTCTACATACCAGTTTTCGTGATTGATTAGCACGATAGCACAAAATATAAACCTTTTATGGTAATCAGTCTATGGGTTTATCAATATTATATTTGGTGTTATCCATCTTATAATCTATTTTTATATATATAGAATAGTTTATACCCGCGACTTCGTCTACGTTGTTCCTGTCTTACTTACTTACTTCCTGTCTCCTACGCATGCGCAACATATCGCTTGTCCACTTCTCCGTGGCAAGAAAGTACACATTGTTAAACGCATGGTACTTATAAAAATCAGTTTCCTGAAACTTTAACTATATATTGAATGTAGATAACATTATTCTTTTTTTAGATAAGGACTAAGTATCTAAGAAATACAACTAAAAAAAATTGATTCAAGTCTATCCAGTTTATGCGTTATGCGGGCGCAACGGCAGATCTCCCATTTATATTAAAACTAGCGGGCCCGGCAGGCGTTGTCCCGCCCTGATTATAAAAAATCCATGGCAATTTATATACCAAGACCTTCCTCATGAATCACTTTATCTACTGGTGAAAATCACATGAACATCCGTTCAGTAGTTTTTGAGTATATTGCGAACAGACAGACAGACAGACGCGGTAGGGGACTTTGTATACTATGTAACGACATGCCATCTGAGAGTATTAAACTTTTAGTAACATATGTTACATGTATTTGCCAACTTGCACTTGTTATTTTATTGTATATAATAAAGGATGTTCCATTTTAGTGAAAAAGATGTCAAACAGTTCTATAAAACTCTTAAGGAATTAGCGAGGGAAAGGAATGAACTAATTCAAGTAATACAAGCGAGGAACATAGAGAATACCAAACTTGAATCTGAATTAAAGTGAGTGTTTTTAATAAAATATTTTCGTTAGTCATGTATAATTTTTATAACATGATGCATGCATGCATGCTGTATGAGAGAAAATTACACGTGGCAGAGATGCAAATGTTAAGGTGGATGTGTGGTGTGACTAGAATGGATAAGATTAAGAATGAGTACATCCCAGGTGTTTCAAAATAGCAGATATAGCAATAGCAGACAGTTACAGAGAAGTTGAGGAGTAATAGGTTAGCACGGTATGGGCATGTCACGAGGAGAGATGAAAACTATGTAATTAGAAAAGTTTGAGTACGATGGTGGATGGATAGAGAAGTAGAGGAAGTCCGAAAAGGTATGGATGGAATGTGTGAAAAATGATATGTGTATGTGTGAAAATGAAAATGTGAATACTGAGATGACATCTGATAGATGAAATTGGAAAAGGAAAAAATGTTGTGCCGACTCCACTTGTGGGATAAGGGTAAAAAGTTGATGATATTGTTCTACCACAGTATTACTACATTTTCGGGAATTTCACAATAAAAAAGGTTCTAGTGTATAATAAATTCTTTATTTGAACATAAAATTACGAAATTACAGAGCTGCACAAGATCCCAGTAAAAAAATGGAAGAACAGCCGATGACTCCAGCTGAATTAAAAGAGTTCCACGAAAGGGAGCAGAAATTAAAGGCATTCATTACAAATATAAGATTAGAACTTGCTAAAGTGAATCGTGAAGTATTGAGATATACGGTGGCTGTTGATGAGATTCCGGGCACAGCTGAGTTATTGCAGTACGAGAAGAGATTTATAGAACTGTACAATCAAGGTAAATTATGTCATATACTAATTATTAAATGCAATTCCAACTCCTTAAAATAATCAAATACGGAGGTAACACTAAAGTTAATACAAAGGAATTGTTTCATTTATCTTTGTTTATTTATTATGTAGCCTTTTTATAATAAACGTTTGCTTTGGTAGTATCCTTTTTGAAGTCTTTACAGTATTACCGAATGCAATCAATTTTAATAATTATTGTGTAGTTAAGAGATAACATTTTTTAAAGTGGATTTTCTTATGGGAGGGCTTGGAAGTTTTGATCCGCAACCTTTTTGTGTGACGAAAAGTAGTGGGAGCAAACACTGTGTCGTGTAGAGTGTTGAAAACATTGGTTGTCGTCCGATTACCGAAGTTAAGTAACGTTGGACACGGTCAGTGCTTAAATGGGTAATCTCTTGGGAAAACCGCGTGACATTGGCTCTTTGCTGTACTTTTTAAATTGATATGTTTCCCTGTAATACAAAAGTTTCACTTTTATCGTGTGTCTTTACGACACATCCTGTTTTTTATTTACTGTACCTTATGAAATGTATACAAGCTTTTTCTAAATACACATTGCATTTCCATTGCAGTTGCTTCAAAACATAAGGAGACTAAACAGTATTATATATTTTATAATACTTTATATGAAGTGAAATTGTATACTTCCAAAGAACTAAGCTTGCTTAACTCAATATTGGATAATTATGAAGAGTGAGTATTGTTTTCAAATATATTTCTTAAGCCCAAAATATAACAAAACTAGAAACGATACTAATTCAGCCATATATTAAATGTTTTATCCAAAAGATTGTATGTTTGATATATTGTTTTTATTTCAGAGCAATGTCTTCAGTACGTAAACGGGAAGAATTCATGACACAGTTCGTATCAATAGTTGAATGGGTAAATCAGACTGTTAAGAAAGTCGAAGAGAAGTATAGAGTTGAGAAAGAGCAAAAGGCACTATTGCATACAGAATACTCACGATTAATGGACGTACAAAGGCAATACGCGACTGTATTGAAAAAATTAGCAGAAGAAAGACAAAAAATTAGCGGGTTAAAACACAGATGACGGTACAATACCGTGAAGAATTAAAATGTGCTATAATGTTTCGTAAATGATATTTAATATAATGTCTAGTCCACGATGGTGTATAATGAAACTATAGTAGCGGCGTGCTGTAATGGCCGTTTTGATGTTTGTCCGCTCATGAAGTTTCCTATAAATTAAGAACTACGTTGGAAGGAGCAAATTGCTGTTCTTCATTGTCCTTAGCTGTGTGCAGTTAGTCTTAAAATTTATCCAATGGAATAATTTTAGGACAAACAAACAATTTAGTGCATTGATTTCTAAATTGTATATGTATTAACGATGTGTATGTAACTACCACTATTTAAGTATATATAATATGGCCCTGCGAATAAATCTTTTCACGATTTTAAGAAAACAACGCCGTTTGACAGAATTCTAAATGGATTATAATTATTAGTGTATTTATTTACAACACAACTCGGAATTCATAATTCGAAATTATATATTTATATCCTATATACGGTTATATATGATCGTTGGCCAGCACAACTACCACCTCCGGCAAACTCGCTTCAATGCTTAATCCAGAACAAAGCACCATTTGATTATACTTTTTTCGAAAATAAATCGACATTGCACGTCACTATTGTAAATGTCAAAACGGCCATTATAGCGCGTCGCTATTATATACACATTATATTACACTTTTCATTCCATTTTAACTCGAACGTGTATTTTATTGTTAAGACTGAGTTGTTAAAATGTCACCAGTAACTATGCGTTTTTTATAATATATAAATGATAGTTTTTATAATATATAAATAATAACACATCACTTACAATATAAATTTATTAAGAAAATATTTGAAATTTTATCATTTAAAACCCTGTTATTACAATATCATAATTTACATATTACTCTGTTTGCAAAATAAAGAATTTCAGATATATTTATACAATGAAATAATCCCAGTACTGATAGGTACTTAAGATAAATACTTGGATACGTATTTACAGTATCCCAGCAAGCCCAGGACCTTAATTTGACATCACACGTAGGTCATGTGTATTTACGTAACACATATCTAAACTAATATTATAAAAAAGGTAAAGTTTGTGAGGTAGTAGGGGATAATTTCAGGAACTACTGGCCAGATTTGAAAAAATATTTCAGGGTTAGAGAGCTTATTTATCGAGGTATGCTATATACTATCATCACGCTAAGACCAATAGGAGCGAAGCACCAATGAAGAATTTTTCAAAATCTGGTTTTTTTCCCATTTCATAGCTTCCGCTACGTGTTAGTTAGCCCAATGTAACTATTCCACGCGGATGAAGTCGCGGGCGGAAGCTAGTCTATTTATAAAAACGTATATAACATACTAGCTATTCTTGCACTTGCTTGTACGCGTTTTTAAAAATACTTTAAAAATCGGCCAAGCCATTTTTGAGTCAAAAGAAAAAAATTAACGTCACATTATACCGTAATAAGTATAACGTCGTATATATCGCAAAAACAAAAAATGTACAGACATATTTACAAATTAATTAATATAGATGCTACGATCTGTGGGTAATGTTAAATTTAGGTCATGAGTTCACTCGGTGGGAATATATATTTAGCTATATCAAAGCGTGACGACATTACTGTGGGAATGTCCTTTATGAGAACTGGCGTGAGAGTGTGTGTGCCCGTGACTATGCCCGTGAGACGAAGTATTCGATTTCTTGTACATCGTAAAGGAGATTAGTTCGCGGTTCGCATTGGTCATTGCCATTGCGTGTGAAACAACATCGTAGCCCAACAATGCATGGAGACGGTTCACTACAACTAGCGTCAATCCTTTCTGAGTCACTCGTACCGTTTTTTCTAAGTCCGCCGATACCGCAACTGTCATGCCGAATGATGAGTTTAATTCCTGGAATGAAAATGTAGCGATTTACTTAATCCAATTTAAAAAGGTATAAATTATCTACTAAAATTACTTCAGTACAATTTAGAGACGTATCGATCTGCATAAATCTCCATTATTTTAAAAGATCTGATCTTTGTCAATACTTGATATGAAATAAACTATTCTGAAACGAACTTCCACGGTGTTCTTACAAAAAAGTTAAATACCTATTGAATAATTGCTTTAAACAGGTTTCGAAATGCACCGTGGTCGCTGAATATTCGCCATCTTGCTCTTTTGTCTCGCTTTGGTAACGTTAGGTTAGACTTGCGAAGAAGGATAACGCGAACTTGCCTAGGGCGAGCGCGGAGCATTTAATTCGAAACCTTTTTAAACTAAATATTTAACTTTTTTGTAATAACACCGCCCTAGTTTAACACTAACAATATTTACGTACATTGATGCCAGTATTAAATATGAGAGTCACAAATTGATTCTATGCAAACTGAGAAGAAATTTACTCTATCTGCTTATATAAATTTATTAATTTCATTTTCAGAAATATGAAATGATTACTGTTATTCCGTGGTTCAAAACGTTGTCTATGAAGTAATTATTTTCCACTTTTTGTTTTATATCTATATTTACTAAAGAATAAGTGACTGACTGAAAAGTCACGGGCTTTCATACAAACTTCCATCTCCGTTTTCACCTTCTTAGGGGTTGAATTCCCAAAAATCCTTCCTTAAATGCTCCCCTACAGTGTAAAAGGAACCCTAACCTCAGTGGTTTGAGCTGTGTGTTATTATGTCAGTCAGTTATTATTTTATATATAACTAGCGGGCCCGGCAGACGTTGTGCCGCCCTGATTATGAAAAAATCCTTGACAAATTATATACTAAAACTTCCTCATTAATCACTCTATCCACCGGTAACAACCGCATGAAAATCCGTTCGGTAGTTTTTGAGTTTATCGCGAACAGACAGACAGACAGATGCGGTAGGGGACTTTGTTTTATACTATGTAATGAAGTCTACAAATATGCAGGATGGCCACTCATCGATATTCAAGTACAACTGTATATATAGCCATCAGTTGGTGTTTTGGATTACAACATTGAAACTGTACTTTTCTAACACTACGTTTACAATCATAAACTAGTACTAATTTTTATTTGCACTAAAACTTGCAAAAGACTATTCCGAACGTGCCATAATCGTAAACTAGAACTGACATTGTTTGAAGCACGTTTAACTTTGCTCTTTTGTTCACAAATATATGATAATAAGCACATATTGATTATTTTAGTATAGACATGTTTCGTGTTCCCATTTCTGAGATATTATCTTTTCATATAATACTGTTTGCTTACAATATCATATCATATCATACTAGAAGACTGGTTGCCAAAAATGGAATGGAAAAAGAACTTGTAATACTATTAACTACTCGACAATGGCAGTAATAATCTAAAAGATTGGTTGCCAAAAATAAAGTTAAAAAAAAACAATGATATAATAAGCAAAGTTAAGTAAATTAAAAATAAACGTCAACTTATCCGAAGTTTAGCAACAACAAATATGTTATAATACTGTCTCAAGCAAGAAAACATTTTTAACAAGTTTTATAGACAACTCTTGACTCAAATTTCAACAACAAGTCTTAAAACGTATTCAGATAATAGGGGAATATAGTGATGTAAATAAATCAAGTGGTGTATAAAATATGTTCACAAGAATTCTCATCCAGAGACGTATTCTGACAAATTTGTTTTTATATTTGATAAATTGTACTAGTGGCTTATTCCAAATCTATGAATATGTGTAGATCAGTTATGAAAATCTTGTTACATAGTTAAATTAAGTAGGATCTTGCTGTATATTATAGTCCTAAACAGGTCTACCTACAGTTTCCTCGTATAAAACTTATCGCAATCATATATTATATAGCTACTTAGTAAAACAAGTTAAACATGTAATGATTATTACTATTGATAGTGAAATAATCCACACATATAAAAGCAACGACCGTCTTTTCATTTGCTTACTTTTTTTTATCATAGATCCTCTGGTTATACTTTAATTCATTTATTTTATTCTATGTAAATAATTGAAAGAGAAAATTATGATAGAAAAATTTTCTAGCTGTGAGTTCTCTTGCGTTACGCTGTTTAAAATTTGGGGCAGTTGTGTAACTTAGTTCCGAAAAAAATGGAAACATAAGAATGCCGCTAACAGGTTAAGTATTCATAGATTATTATGTACTAGAAGCCGCCCACCACTTCGTCTGTGTCTATCATTACATAGTATAAAAAAAGTCCCCTACCACGTCTGTCTGTCTGTTCGCGATAAACTCGAAAATTACTGAACGAATTTTCATGCGGTTTTCACCAGTAGATAAAGTGACTCGTGGGGAAGGTTTTGGTGTATAATTTGTCAAGACTTTTTTTTAATCAGGGCGGGATAACGTCCGCCGGGCTCGCTATTTTCTGTTTAAAAGATTATACTTCCGCGTAACCCTATATGTTTTTAAATTACAGTTAGGCTAAGTTAGTCTTTATAGCATCAGCTATCTGCCAGTGAAAGTCCCGTCAAAATCAGTCCTACCGTCTCAGATATTAAACTGAAAAAACGGACACACTAAGACTTGTTTTTATTAAAAATACCATATATATTTTAACTAGCTGATACCCGCGATTTCATCTGCGTCTTTTATTACCTTAATGTACTTTACATACAAAGGAAAAAACATAAGCACCAAACCGCTTACCCCAATTCTCCACGCCAAATGAATACACATTCCCTGAACATGAATACTGTTTATAAAAAATGTTAGTTTCTCATAACTTTATATTACACTAGCGGGCCCGGCAGACGTTGTCCCGCCCTGATTATAAAAAAATCTTTGACAAATTATACACTAAAACCTTCCTCAAGAATCACTTTATCCACTGGTGAAAACCGCAAAAAAATCCGTTCAGTAGTTTTTGAGTTTATCGCGAACAGACAGACAGACAGACACGGTAAACGACTTTGTTTTATACTATGTAATGATATCCATTTATTAAAAATCTGTTAATTTGACATTACAAAATTAAATAGAAACTTCAATTTGATTTATCATCATTACATAGTATAAAACAAAGTCCCCTACCACGTCTGTCTGTCTGTTCGCGATAAACTCAAAAACTACTAAACGGATTTTCAAGCGGTTTTCGCCAGTGGATAAAATAGTTCATGAGGAACGTTTTGGTATATAATTTGTCAAGGATGTTTTTATAATTAGGGCGGGACAACGTCTGCTGGATCCGCTAGTCTGAATATAAGATAAATACTTCGCTATCATCTAACCACCTAACAAACTTTTAAAAGAAGCGTCACAGTACTGACTGGTGTATTTTCAAAAGCTCACTTAAAAGCTGTATGTTTTGAAAACTGTCCGAAATGTTGGATGATATGCAAAGTACAATCCAAGAACAATAGTGACTACCGAAAGATCGACAATCCACAGCGAATAGTAGCCTTCATTCCAGTTTACAAACCTCTCGGCTACTACACTGTCTATAAAGGCTGATCCCAAAACGCGAAAAACTAAAAGACAGTCACCATGATGTTCACAGTGGTTATGACCTAGCCTGGTACCATTCCCTCCCGTACCGTAAATTTCTAACAAGTATTACGAAGGATCTAAAATTTGTAATGTTTTTCTCAAAGAGTCTAAAGCTTTCAAAAACCTGACAACTGAATCGTAGCATGCACTAGTCAACAGGGGCACTTAAAAAACGACCCCCACTCTATAGGTTTACCGTTTAATATCTACGAAAGATCGTTTGCTGGCATCAAATGTAATGATGATTACGCTCTACACAATAAAAATATTTATAATAACATCCGCTAGGCCTTGATTATTTTTAACAGCAAAAATAATATTTTGATAAATTAAGATAACCTAAAAATGTTAATCGTGGATGTTCACTATATCTTCTTACTAAACTTCAAGCTAGTTATGTGTATAATATTTACAAACTGAATAACGGTCTTTAAATGTTTTTTTCTTATAAATAAAAAGAAGAATAATTCGTATGATTGAAGATGACAAAAAACTTTATTGATAACAAAAATTAACTACGGGGTTTGCAGTGGGTGTAGAGTATGTATTACATGATACGATATATATCTAGGATAGGATATGCTTGTATAGGCAATTGCTAATAAATCCATATTGTTAATGTCTGTTTAACTATTAAACTTACACAAAATATTAATTATGATTATTCTTACTTTGATAAAATACTAAGATCATATACTTATATATATTTGACCATTCTCTACTATTTTAATAATTAGTTTAAATAAAATTACCCTCACTAAAGTTGCACGTTCCTCGCTCTTTAGGCCATACACAGAAACACCATCATCCTTTGAAAGATGCGGTGCGCTGAGGTTGCCCATTACCATAATGTACGGCATTTTCTGTTTTATTACTTTTCACTTAGTCTTCAATAATGGTAAAAAGTATTAGTCCATTTTATAATTAAAGCAGTTAAGTTTTAAGCATGAATACAAGGTAACTGAGGTTGAGAACACGCGGTTGGCGCGGCGCGGCTGTGCGCTCTTAGCCGCAACAGGTTGTGTTCACGTGTGAGTGAACTCCAGGTATATAAGTTTACTTGCGTAGGTATAGCTACGTTATTCACAATGGGCAAATATGTGTGAGTAAGTGTGTTTTAATATGAATTTAAGTATGTAGTTGTACGAGACATGACGTTGTGGATCGTCACATGGCCTTCACGGGTGCTTGCACTGTGCGTGCATCGCGTATTTATCGAACCACACAATAATTATAAATCAGATTGGCGATGTTTTTTTAAATAAAAGTTTGTCTCAAATTTCTAAGTAATATTATTATTACTTATTACCTCCGTTGTGAATATACTTAGATGTCTGTCATTAATTGTGGAGAGAAACAACTGATTTGTCAAATCTTTGTCAAATTTGAATTCCGTAAATATAACCTATACAGAGAAATCGCAGGTTTCGTGTGTCGCATTTTCAATTACATTAATATAATACGTATATTTATTTGTAAAAAGGATGAGTCATTCAATGAGCAGTCCAAGGAACATACAATTAGGTATCATCAACATAATATTTCGTAAACACTTTAACACGTAAATTTTTAATATAACATATATATAAGATAATTCGTATTTTCTTCATCGTTTAACATCTGTATTTCCAGGAAAGTCTTGTGATCGTTTGAATTCTTTGGGTTAATCATTACGATACCTAAATATAGTAATTGATGCAGGATCGTAAATGAATAGGTACCAGGTGTAGAAACTCTCAGAAGGTGAAGGCAATTCTTTTCTGCAGTGCGGGGTAATAATGTTTGGGGGTGCACCTCAGGGTCTGCAGGACGATCGGTAGTTGGTTATTGAAATAAGGATAAGAGGTAGCAGAGTAATACTTGCTTCCGCGCGCTGCATGGGCTATAAACGGCGTTGCACATCGAGGTTCTTTCAAAATAGTCTTATGTAGTACGCTGAAATCAGTTATAAGAATAAGGATTTTCAGTCAGCTTAATTTCTATTACCAAATTTTATCAATTTTCTACAGTTTTAAGCCCTACAGCTATTTCACATAGGTACTCTACTCGTTTCAAAAGTTTTTGTTTTGCTGATTGATGTCTTATCGCTAATTAACATGTATCTTTATCCGGGTATATAATACACCATTTTCTCTATGAGACATTGATGACTGTGGAACAGTTAATACTAGTACAGTTATCGAGACGATTATTAATATACAACTAATTATTATATACATAAAATATACAACTCTGTATACTAGGTAATTATCTTAGCCCATGTTTTATGATGAACCTATTTTTACAGTATTTGATACATACCAAAAAGCTCGACTTGTGTTTGTGCAATCGATAGCAGAGTTAGCAACTAGAGCAACGAATGTAAAATGTTTGGAAAGTGCAGGGGTACTTGGTTAGTAAATGTTGATGTACTAATGATGTGAATTGTGACCGACTATATTCATCATCGAATTTGTATCCTTATGTCCTGTTGTTTTTAATATATAATTTGTCTAATGCATATACAGTAGGGCGTTTCAAAAATATATATATATATATTTTTCCTCGGAACCACGCTCAAAAGTTTCGTTTTAATGCCAAAATAGGCCTCTGAAAATATGAGCTATTAATATTTAGGTAGTCCGCATCGCACTTTTCGATTTCCCATAAGAATAACACAGGAAAAAAGTTTTTTTTTCTTTTGATTTTTATAACTAATGAACGATATATCGTATTGCAATACCCATTCATTATTTTTATAGATAATTTAACGCTCTACAAAAAAGGTCTGAAGTCAATTTTTGATAAATCAACTCAGTCAAAAGTTATTCAAGATCAAAATTTTAACTTACCCTCAATTCAGCTGTTTTATTGACTGATTTGGCAGAATATTATGTTTTTAGAAAAATTGAAACCAAAACATTTTACAAAACATAAATTAGACTTCTGAAAACTGTTAATCTTTATTTCCTGCTTTATAGTAAATGTGGACAGGGTACTTAAAACGAATTATCATTGACAGTTAACACGACATTTGAAAATTCTGGTTGTTGAAAATTAACATCAATCGTTCAATTGAGATCATTTTTTTAACATTAGTTAACATTAGTTTGAAGTTTTTTTTAAAACTGTTATGGCAATTAAAAATCGAGAAAGTTCTTCACCAATGCGTCAACGGTATGAAGTTACTGAAAAAAATCTAGAATCTTTATTACAAAAAGATTTGAGTGACTTAGTCTCCAAAAATTCCGTAGAGTTGTTCAGCAAATTCGAATTGCCATGCGATTTTTTGGAAGATGATGTTTCAACATGGTGCAGTAATGATTCATATAAGGAATGTTTAGAACATTTTAATACCTTAAAAGTGACAAATGACGTAGCTGAACGAGGGGTCGCTTTGATTGAGGAATACAACAACTGCCTCACAAAAGATGAAGAACAACTGCAATACTTATTGCAAGTAGTTCGCGAACATCGGCTGAGATATCCTAATTATAATAAGACAACTCTACAGCAAGATCAATTTAATGCAAATGTATAAAGAATATTTTTAGATAAAAAAATTTCAAATTTAATAAAAGTAATATATTTCTAAATTGTTATAAGCAATAAAAACTTAAAAACACTGATAACTTTTCAAAACTTACATAAAATTTCAGCTATTTTCAAGCGCAAATTATATAAAAATATTTTTTCAATAAAATTACAGCAATATTCGAGAACGAAAGATAATAGTTGTAATTTTTTTTAACTCTGAGAACTTAGAAATAAACTTTTCGTTTGTTTTGAAACCCGTAAACTTATAAATTTGAGAGTATTATAAAAAAAACAGCTGAATTGAGGGTAAGTTAAACTTTGATCTTGAATAACTTTATTAAAAATAGATATAAAGAATAGATTTATCAAAAATTGACTTCAAACCTTTTTTGTAGAACGTTAAATTCTCTACAGAAATAATGAATGGGTATTACAATACGATATATCGTTCATTATTTATATAAATCAAAAGAAAAAAAACTTTTTTTCTGTGTTATTCTTATGGGAAATCGAAAAATGCGATGCGGACAACCTAAATATTAATATTAAGGGCTCATATTTTCAGAGGCCTATTTTGGCATTAAAACGAAACTTTTGAGCGTGGTTCCGAGGAAAAATAATATTTTTTTTTAAACACCCTAATATACAGCTATTTATTTATCAAGGAGAATTTATATTATATTATTATCCATTGTTATATACATTTTATACTAGTGGGCCCGGCGGTCTTTGTCCCGCCCTGATAATAAAAAACACATTGACAAATTATATACCGAAACCTTCCTCATGAATCACTTTATCTACTAGTGAAAACCGCATAAAAATCCGTTTAGTAGTATTTTGATTTTATCGCAAACAGATAGACAGACAGACGTGCAGAGGACTCTGTTTAATAATTTGTAGTGTTAATATGTGTTGTTGATTTCCGAACTCGTGATACTAATTCCACGAGTTTCCACCAATAACATTTACATTTTGTTTGAGTTGATCAAAGAGCTCTTGGTGTATGAAGTAACTACTTAGTGAAAGAGCCAAACCTTTAAAATTTTTTAATGATGATTGGACATATTCCAATGCATTCTTTTTTACATACAAGTAGACCTTCAAATTTGAAGACATGTCGAGGAGCCGGCAGCTTAGGGCGAATCCCTCTTCTAGTTCAAGCTTGTAATGTCTTAAGCCACGCTACTACACACATCAAAAAAGTCTAAGCAACGTGCGTGATATTACAAATTTTACCATTTATATTAATTAATTTCTAAGTATTTACTCAAACAAAGTGCGTAGGTAAGTAAACTTTTTTGTTATTGATGACATACTGGCCGGTTGTAAAAAAAAAATTGATTATGTTTTGTTTTTTCATAAAATTCAAATGACTGCGAATTTGTTTGAATTTAAGTGCGTTTTAATTGCTACGTTTAGTCTTGATTTTATAACTTTACCAACCATTTAAATAAAGTTAGCGACAAAACTGAATTGTTAGATATTCTTTACGTCATGAAGCGACGTCATTTGATGGCAGATGAAATGCGAAGAGCTGTAGGGATGTTGCAAGCGGGAAGTAATCAATCTCAGGTATCTCGACATTTTGGCATTCATAGAAGTGTTATTTGTCGTCTTTGGCAGCGCTACAATAATACAGGAGAACCCGCTGAACAGCATCCAGGCCGTAAAAGGAGTATAACCACTCGGCAAGACCGGTACATACAACTGACTGCAAGACGCCAGCCGATGTTAACCGCTCGAGAGATAAGTTTGAGGCTACAAATTTCAAGTGGTGTTGATGTAAGTCCTCAAACTGTGCGAAATCGACTGCATGAGTACGGCCTACGAGCTCGACGCCCAATCAGGTGCCCACCGATACGTCACGGGAATCGCGCTCGTCGATATGAATGGTGTAGAGAACGCATAACATGGACCCAGGAACAATCGGATAAAATTATGTTTTCCGATGAGTCGCGATTCGGGTTTAAGCCTGATACAAGAAGGGTGCGAGTGTATCGTCGGCCCGGAAATACTGAAAGGCTCAGGTGCGTTCAGGAAGTTCATCCATACAGCGGCTCAACAGTTATGTTATGGGCGAGTATTATGAAGAACAGGCGAACTGAGCTCGTTTTTGTAAATGGAAACATGAATGCTGAAAATTACATTGAGGATATTCTCAGAACTTATGTCTACCCATTTGCACAAACCTTTGGCTCCGATTTTAGGTTAATGCATGACAATGCGCGTTCACATACAGCTCGGCGAACCAGTGAATACTTTGCAACGGAGAACATTCGGGTATTGCCCTAGCCTGCACAATCGCCAGATCTCAACCCCATCGAGCACGCATGGGACATGCTCCAGAGACGTGTTTTGAAGGACTTGGACGGAGCGACAACAACCCAACAGCTGAAGGATTTGCTACAATTACATTGGGAGCGAATACCGCAAGATGACATAAACAGTCTCATTAATTCAATGAATAATCGTTGCCGACAAGTTCTGAATAGCAGAGGAGCCTATACTTTGTATTAAATTGTTCTATTCTTTCACAATAAATACATTTTCTTTAGAAATTTCATTTTGTAAGAAAAAAGTTTAGTTTCTTATGTATCTTAGTTTCTACAGTATATTCTAATATTGTTCATTTCTGTTATTAAAAGAACTTATAAAGACAACAGCTGTTATTTTTACATCATAGAACCCTAAAGATATTATTTTAAAAATAAAATACAACGTTATAATGTGAAGAACCATCCTAAAATTTTAATTAGTACATGTTGCTTAGACTTTTTTGATGAGTGTACTTATGCGTGCGATTGTGGTTAATCCGTTCTATAAAGAATTATAATAAAAAATACATTTGTAGATTTGCTGCGTCCATTACTATCAGATGCGTGTAGTACCGTTCGCCAATGTGCGGTGGTAGCAGTTGCTAGACTTGGGGAGCATGACGAAGGTGTTGCTAGGAAAATCCTCGACGGGGGCATGACTACAATTACTCTTGAAAACTTAAACAAATATAATGTGAGCTTCTTATTAGCTGTTACGTTTATTGAGATAACTATTAAAGCTCTTTAAAGCATAGGCATATTTTTTACTGTTTAACAATTTTACAGGTCTACTACAAACGTTCAGCTTTATATTTAATGAGAGCTGTAGCTAAGTAAGTGCATTTGTTGTAATAAAATATTGACGAATAATCACACGATTCAAACTGGTACTTTTTATCCTTAGACATAACGAAGAATTAGCTAGTGCCATAGTACGGCTAGGAGCGTTAGATCATATTGTATCATGTTTGGAAGATTTCGACACACAGGTAAAATATATTTCAACGTTAATTTAAACACGTGATTAAGTAAGGGCTGAGGTCAAGGCTGCTTACTCATCTTTGTTATCTTTGTAAGTATTAAATGGAATTTAGATATCATATAGTGATTAATGTGATCATAAATACAATTTTCTCCATTGTCGATCCGTTTTATTTATTGTTCTTTTTTGCCTAAGTTGACCTATATTGTAACAAAAACACAAATTAAGTGTGCTTTACTCTTTGGAAATCAATATAGACAATGAAGAAATGGAAGTTAAAAAAATGTTTTCTATTCATAGTCTGATAAAATTTTATATACCTGTAACATAGTTTATATCGAGATATGTATATTTTTTATCGTGTATTAAAAAAAATAAGAGTAAAAAGCGAACGACGAAAATATTTTCGTGTGGGTGGCACTTAGCTGTGCATGTTGGTAGACTGGATATTATTGTGATCATTTTGACTTTAATGCAGAATTTCCATTAGTTTGGCTATTATATATAACACTAAAAATAATCATGACTATTATCCATAATATACAACAATTACAGTAGTAAATTTACTATTTAAATCATCTGATTATTATCTATACTTCTATACTAATATTATATAGAGGTATTATTGTGTGGTTATTCTTTCTAGGTCAGTGTTAGATAGCTAATTTATCGAGGAAGGCTATAGGTTAAATATCATCACGCTAAGACCAATAGGAGCGGAGTACCGAAGAAGAATGTTTCAATATCGGGGATTTTTTTTCTTTTAAGAGCTTCCGCTGCGTGTTACTTAGCCCAAAGTAACTATTCCACGCGAACGAAGTCGCGGGCAGTAGCTCGTTATTTATACATGCACAAACTAATAATTAAATATAATATATATTATTATACTTAAGTCCTACTATTTTAAAAGTATTACATATCAGGTCAAAGAAAATGCAGCTTGGGCTCTAGGATATATTGGAAAACACAGCGAGAATTTGTCTGGACTGGTAGTCGATGCGGGAACATTGCCGTTACTTATTTTATGTTTCCAAGAACCTGAAATAAGCCTTAAACAGGTATGCACTATACATAATATTTTGTAATTTTTGTTGCAGTCCATATTTATTGTCATTATTATTTTAGATTGCAGCAGGTGCCCTTGTAGACTTAGCCCAATACAAACCCGAAGCATTGGTCAATACTGGCGCTATTTGTCACCTGGTAAATGCACTCAATAATGAAGATCCTAAGTTAAAGGTATGTGTTATCTACCAGATGACTGTTTAAAGTTTAACACCCTTCAATCTTTTGGTAGTTCATGGTTACATTTAACATATAAAATAATAATATCAAAACAAATACTAATAAGTAACAAAGAAAAACCTTAGTTAAAGTTTGTTCTATAACTTTTTAAAGTATGGGAACGATAGTTTTAAACGTAAAAAATCACATCTAGGTTAAGTGAACAACATGAAAGGAGCGCTTTTCAAGGTTAAATCATTACGTAACTGTTTATCGTTGGAATGCCTCACGGTCGAACAATGGGACGCGGGGCGCGGGTCGAGGTGCGCGGCACGGTGTGATTCATTGCTTTCCTTATTATTACACCAGTTCGTTTTTGCGTAAATCACCTGATGTTGAGTGTATATCAGTTTTGTTTTTCTCTAGATTATTAGGTCAAATATTAAGCACATATTTTTTCAATTGATTTAGAACGAGAGTCAACTAATGATTATCCTGTAAAAATATTGCTGGCGACTGACCAGTCGCGCTGTATAATGCAAATACAATTCATCTGAAGTTTAACCGCGTTAAAGCTACTGATCGTATAGGTATAAATAAGACTATGACCATTCGATGTGGCATTTTTCATACATGGTTCTAAGCTACTTATTATTTTGATTGGATTCGATTAACCTTTGCTTTTTTTAATGCCTAACGAAACGGGCAGGAATAAGCTAGTTTTTTTTTAAATAAAACGTATCGTTTATGACATAAACAATTGTTGAAGTTTAGAAGTCTACGATTCTGGGCATACTATATTCAGCACTGGTTGAAAAGTTTAACTTATCGTGTATTCGTTCAATAACTATGAAGCATTTTCCGAAAGATGGGAACTTATTTGGAAGAATACGACATTACTGCTGATTATTTTGTTGCATATTGTTGTTGCGTAGAAAAGTTAATATAATAACGTTACGAAAATTTTCACAGATATGAAATATTTTAGATAATGCGATACAAGAATACATTATCACACATTGTGAATTATTTGATCGGTGGAATATCTATTGGATGGCCGCAGATTCGAACTCCGTGTATCAAAGAATTTCATGGAATTTGTCTAAATATTCAAATTAGTAGCTCTAACGACTGACGGTGCAGGAAAAACATCGTGAGGAAATTTGAACTTAATAAATGTTCAATCATATTTGGGAAAAAAATTAAATTATAGATTTCTTGATATTTGAAATCGTCGTGGGCTGGCGTGGTTATTATGTTCATACCTTTCTTCTAGAAGACACCTTTGTGAGACTCTTACAGGCTTGGCGTATTTTATTTCTCTCTAATTTCTTCTAACATTGAAGAACTATGTATATTATATGTGTATTTTTTATTTGAAACCAAAATAGCAACGCCTTAGGAAATTTTTATGTGAAGTCGCTATATAGTGAATTTCTTAGAATATTAAAAAAAACCTTGTATACCATAACGTTCGGTTAGAGTATTAAATCCTTTTATATAAAAGTCTAATAACACGCAGCGCAGCACATTATGTGCGTTGAGTGCTATAGCTGGTGCACGGTCAGAGTTGGCGGAAGCTGTGGTCGCCGGCGGGGCACTGCCGCCAGCGCTTTTGCACATGGGCCATGACGCCGCGCCAGTCCGCCGAGCTGCCGCATCTCTAATCAGAGATATCGTTAAACATTCTGTTGATGTAATCCCATAACTTATATTTTGTTACTATTTCGCTGTATACTATATCCTTGAATGCCCTAAAAAGAAAAGAAAGAAGATCTTTAGCGGTTTTACTTAAAGTATAACTAATTTACTAAATTAATATCAGTAGCTATAATGGCAAAACTGCCATATAATATTATTCACATACGTGGGATATAACATGGGATAACTGTACATGAGATGTTCTCGTATAAGGAGGTAACTTTAAGTAAATAGATAGTGATATATAAATCTTGTAATAATGATCCTCCTATGCTCCTCTCGAGCCGGGGGCCTCTATCTTTTTACCCGCCCTTATTGCTACGAGACTGATCTTATCTAAATAACCCTTACCTAATAGGTGCGTTGTAAAGCATCGTCTTTGAGATTAGATATTAAATTACTTATTCTTGCGAATGAGTAACTACTTATGTGCAATTATAAATAAAACTATGTTGGGTGTATAAGCTATCTAGAATCTATCTTATATTTAGTTATAACTTTTTCGAACTGTCTAATTATTTTTTCACACATTTCTATTTACTATACTATTTTCTATTAGCAGCTTATTTTCCGTATGATGATATGGTTTCAGTTAGCACAATTAGTGGTAAATACTGGTGGTTGCGGTCCTTTAGTGGAATTATTAGGGGAGACTACTAGTGGTGCTAGAATTCCTGCATGCATGGCACTCGGTTTCATAGCCGGGCAGTCGGACCAGCTAGCAATGGCTGTTATCGAGTCCAAGGTTTGTTTTATATTACAATAAAAAAAACTAACTTGACCCTATTGAACACACCTGTGTACGCTATGATTAATTTATGAGACTATTTTGTTAACCTCATTGATTACATATGTCTCAGCGTTATTAATATGAATTCATAATAATTAAGAAATATTGTCATTTTCAACAGTACATTAAATATTTCAATATAAACTAAAAGGCTTGACCTATTAAGTGTAGATTTTTCCTATGTCGAAAGTGATAGTAGGCCTATAATATAGAGTAGGAGTAGATAGGGTAGACGATATTGAAGAAAATATTGTTAATAATATTATCAAGAGTACACACCAAATATATTACTTTTAATATCATACGTCTACAAAGCCATTGGATGGATTTGTATTTATAGCCAGGCGTTCAAATAATGTTTTTTTTTTCAAATAACATCACTACATATATTGAAAATCTGATTTGTAAAATAAAATAGAATGCATTAAAAATAATTAAAAAAAGATCTCTGAACGCTCTGACTATCTTTAAAGAGATTATTATATTGTCTTTATCCCTTCCCCAAGATCTTATATATCTTTATATCTATATATGAAATAAAATTAAGATATCTGTTATTAGTTCGGGTATTCTAGGCTAATGTTCGAAACGGTTGAACTAATTTTGATGAGATCGCTGACTGCCCAATAAATGACGTCAGAGTCAGAGGTAAATTAATATCATTAAAAGAGTTAAGTAGCACTGATAGAAATAAAGGTCATCTAAATATAACATCAAAATCGTTTTCACAACTAGATGCTGAGTCCCTGGTACCATATAGTAGACTTATATGTTAAAAAATAGAAAAATAATGTTACAAAACAATAAGTGATGAAGTTGAAACGCGGTTATTATATTTTTTAGGCGATTCCGGCATTAGTAAAAATATTGGATAATACTGAAGGTGAGGATGCGGAATTTTCTGCGACTGCCTGGTCACTTGGTCATATCGGCAAACATTCGCCACAACATAGTCTAGCAATCGCCGTAGCTAATGTGTTCCCGAGATTACTCCAGGTGGATTTACATGCACATATATTTGTATTCCTCGGAGATTTTATGTATAATATAAATTGGGTATTATCAGCAACAGATATAATGGGCCTTGTCTCTATCTATTATGTTTTATTTAGACCTAGTTTATAGTATTGTCTGTTCCTAATATATAATGGTTGTGTGTACAAGCATGGAATTTGGGCTCGACTCGTAAGTACGCGTCTCTACTAATACCGCCATTCACATACTAGACACGTTCATAAACAAAATATTGCAAATAAAGAGTTTCTTCCCTTCTGTGGCCCCCCCCCCTGGAATTAAACTTCTGAAGAGGCCGCGGGCCCATTTTCTCGCCTTATAATATGGTCGGCTCTATTAATCCACTACTAACCTATTTCAAAGTAATAGAAGTTATTCAAATTTTATTTGCAGTAATATGTCTCGCTATTAGAAAGCTATTGTTCATTGTGAAGGATGTGGTTATGAAATACAATGGTAATGAAACATTGCATCTCAGCTCTCAGGAGTGACGACAGTCCATTTTATAGACAACTAAAGGCTGCAACGATTCTTGCTACACTCTTCTTATAAAACAACATTAATACCATTGCCATAGACTCTATGGGTTTGATAAGTAATTTGAGAAACTTAAAATAAAATAACATTTCTCCTTCAACATCAAACCAAAAATAACTTTAGTTTTTTTGTTAATTTACAATAACGACACTATATGTAGGTGGTAGAGCCACGCTGAAGCTATTACTGGTTTCAGCATGAATGGGTCGGCTCGCCCGGTGTACTACCATCCTCTCACAGAAAACCGACGTGAAGTAATAGTGCATTCATTGTTTCGTTCGGTCAATGAGAGCGCCGGAGGCAGCCCTCCCATTCCCTCTCCACGCAAACATAGGCTAGGGCAATACACTTGCGACTCCTCTGGTGTCGCTAGTGTCTATGGACGGCGGTGATCACTTAACATCAGGCGACCCGCCTAGTCATTTGCCTGCTATGATATAAAAAAAAATTATTAAAAGTCATTTATAGACACACTAGCAATTTTCTGTGACTTTGCAGATATTTTCTATGATGTAATTATTTTTACTCTTTATATCTAAATTTTATTTTCATACAAACTGTCATCCCTGTTTTCAATGTAATTTCCAAAAATCCATTGTGCTTACTTACAGTGCAAAAGGAACTCTCATGCAAATTTTTTCAGCCCCATTAATTTGGGCTATGCATTGATATGTCAGTTGGTTATTCTTTTATATGTAGAAAAATATATAAATATCCTCATATAAAATGTTAATACTACCTATATATTATACTGAAAATCTTTAACCTATTTATGAAGTTATATATTATGTACTTTTTCTTGCAAAATGTATGAGACCTGTTTTATATTATTTATCTTATTACTGAGAACTGAATATTAAAAAAAACAACTATTAAATGTGAAACAAGGTAGTAAAATTAATCAAAAACAGTTTTATATTCTTTACAGCTGTATACAAATCCAAACTCATCAGGAGAGGTCAAAGCTCGTACATCATGTGCTCTGAAACAATCACTGCAATGCTGTTTACATCGACCAGCACTAGAACCACTTCTTCATTCAGCACCTGCTTGTATCCTCAAATATGTATTAGCACAATATGCAAAGGTTTGTGTTTATTATAATAACATATTTTTATAAGTCACACTCAGATATAGCACCGGCCTTGCAACTCCAGTGGTAGCAAGCTCTAGTACTGAGCCGACAGCTCAAGGATTCAATGTTGGTATATAAGATTTTTATATATTTGTTAATATTGTTGGTTTTGAAGCACCCTTGTATGAGATTTAAAGAAAAGTAATACTAGAGTTTCTTCACAGCTTTATTTATAATTAACCTTATGCCCATAGAGATCACATTTATATTGTACAGTATATCAGTAATAATATATTAATAAACTGGTCCATCGTCTAGGTTATCATCTTCCTCCTCGTAGTCTTCTCCATTGTCAAAGTAATTATTTGCATAATCTGTTCCATCATCAAGTTCATCCTCTTGTTCTTGTTCATCTTCAATTTCTTCTTCTTCATCGTTATCGTTGTTTTTCGGTTCCTCACTATCGCCTTGGTCATTGTCTTCATCAACTTCTCGAGTTTCCTTTTTTTCTAAACTTTGCAATTTTTTTGCTATCTCTGATGGATCGTCCAATTTTCGCTTCCGTACCGTTCTGGTAACCCGTTTTACTTGCGGTCTTAACTCTGATGGCATATTAATCCAAACGCAGTCCAGCACCCTGCCCTGCTTTGCATCGAGAGCTAGCATTTTGTACTTGTCTGAATAACGTTCGATACCATCGGTTTGAGCTTTTGCTTTGACATACGCTGGAGACTCGTGTAGATATTCAATGAATTGATCTTTTACAATAAGCATATAATCGGTTGCAGCATCGCTACTCAATGGAAGGGGCTTCGCCTCAAGTTTTGGAAAAAGTGGTGGCGGTACAAGTATTTGTGCATTGTTTTCGCCACGAGCAATTCCCAAAGCTTGTATTTGATCATGTGTCAATGATAAACCACTACCACCACGTCCTCGCCCTCTCCCTGCCATAGCAAATTACTGAATAAAATTCATTTTTACTAAATAAATACAAAAAATAATACCTAACACAACTATTTATTTTTTAGTTTGAACATATAAGCCAATGTTGCTAGATGAAATTCGATAATTTCTAAAAATTGTATAAAACATAAAAGTTACAAACTTAATTAGGAGATTAAAGGACTGCATATCGATAGATTTTCGAAACGTTACTGTAAACTCCTCTTATTTATAGGGGATAGGTTTAACTTGCTTTAATTACATCCCGAATACGGAAACCATGAATACGCATTGGCATTTTGTATAGAAATATAGATGAGACGTTCCAAACTTACATAATAAAATAAAAATATATCAAAATAAAATTATTGTGAAAAACACTCTTATTTATTTACTTAGATTATGTGAAAGTTTAAAGCCTTTAGTGATTTCAATTTGTTTTACATCTTTTAATAGGTCATTTAATTTCAGATGCATAGTTCTTCAATGTCACAAGAGGGTTATTGAGAGCATTGTCAAATACTAAAACAGCCTTAACATCCTTTTTTTTTTTAATAAGTTTCAACTAAAAGATTATGACAATTTCGAAATTAGTCAAGTAAATTCATATGTGATAGAGTTGATTATAATAATTAATTATATTACTTGTACGTAGTATCGCGGTTTATGTTGTAGACCCTTGCGACACTCGGCAATTTTGTAACTTGAAATTTGCGCGACGGTGGCCTTTACCAAGTAACAATTAGGTTTCTATACAATTTTAAAATAATATGTTTATTGCGTTATTACTGTTTAAGACATACACTGCTAATTTTAAATAGGCTAATAATCATTTTCAGTCTTGAATACCTACAAAAAGGATCAAAAATTTTATATCCGTGAATAAGTGGAGATTATTGTATTAAAAAGAGTTAATAATCTATACATATAATAAGAATGTAAATCTAACGTGTCTGTACTTTTCGATTTTCGTGAAAAAAATTGTTGCAGGTGTCTAAGAATAAGTAATAAAATACATTTCAATCGTTTTTAGAAATGTCTGTCTGTTTGTATGAACACGCATCACTGCTAAAATTCTGGGTTCACAATAAAACCTCATCAAGAAAATCGGGTTCACTCTATCAAAAGTTATTGTAATTTGAATAACGGCTCGAGTTAAGTACGAGAGAAAAGTAGATAAGTAAATGGACTTAATACATTCAGATGATTTTATTCATCACTGGTATTTTACATAGGGTTCCACGCAGATGAAGTCGCAGGCACAGCTAGTAGAATACCAACCTGTGTTCTTTATTATCAAAGGCGTTAGATTTAAGCAAATCATTTATATCATATGTGTCGCATTTATAAAATATGTAACAATATGCAAACGTTTTTTAAAATGCAATTAAATCTCAATTATACAGACATGACAAGATTTTGTTACCAAATTTTAGTTTAGTTAGATATGTAACACAGATGGCAACCTGTTTAAGCATGTATGCAAATCAATATTCTATCATGCTTTTTTTAACTTTTTACAGGACCATGTTCGTGACCTACATCGTTAATACTGTCTCCCTGTTTTTATTATAAGTAATTTTACAGTATTTTATGATTTGGAATGCTTATCATTCTTATATAGATACTACCAAATGACGCCAGAGCCAGACGTTTGTTCGTGACGACTGGAGCCTTAAAGCGAGTACAGGAAATTGATTCTGTTCCGGGAACATCGCTTAAAGAATATATTAATGTAATAAATAGCTGTTTCCCTGAAGAAATTGTAAGGTATGCGTTATTTGTTTATATTATAATAAAGTGTAAATAATTTTACAGACTAATAGATAGAGATAGTCTTTTTACAATAAACAATTAGGTACATAATGCCTACACATTCACGATTGTGTAGGAACATTCACATTCGATAGTGATAGCGTTTCGCCTTGGTTACGCACCAAGTCATGAGATGGACAACAAAACTTCAGTTTACTATTTTGTAATAAATTAATGTATGATACAAAAAGTTGTTAATAACATCCATACTCTTAGGCTTCGATTATTAGGTATGAAGTTACCAATATAATAAAATTATACATTATTAATTATATTTAACTTTATGGAAATGTGCTCTTTTCACTGTGCTAATCAGGTATACGTAAATATTTAACACATTTTTAGTTAATCATTTGTTGTAGGCCTACATATTCTACTACGTCCGCGTGAAATTTCAATTATAAACACAATGATTAATAAAATCATAGTGTATTAAAACTCGACATCGACGATTTCATTGGTCTCACCCTTTGTTCTCCGAGACGCAGCGTGGCACTACAGATATACATCGCATGTATTTGAAAAACATTATAGCTACGTTAATTCTTGACCAATGCAAAAAAAGGAATGTTAGTTACAGACATTAAAATCGTTCGCATATTGATCCACCCTATAATAAGCCTTTAGGCATCAAAACCAGCATTAGAATTTCAGTCTTAAAAATAAGTTATATACGAATAAATACATAAGCATACGATGGTCAATATTTTACTATTGAGCTACTATTTTTAAGACCGAATAGATATTGTTATGTACATATGTAAGTTATTTCAGATACTACACTCCTGGTTATTCGGATTCTTTGCTGGACAGGGTTGAAGCTTATATTCCTCAGGTAATGTTTTTTTTTGTATTTATTTTTGGCAACCAATCTTTTAGATTATTATTACTGCCATTGTCAAGTATTTAATAGTATTACAAGTTCTTCTTCTATTCCATTTTCGGCAGCCAGTCTTCTAGTAGACTATTGCTGCATTGTCAAGTGAGTATCGATATTACAAGTTTCTTGATATAATTTCAATGAATGCCATTGTCGAGTAGTTAATAGTATTTCAAGTTCTTCTTCCATTCCATTTTGGCAACCAGTCTTCTAGTAGACCATCACTGCCATTATCAAGTGAGTATCGATATTACAAGTTTCTTGATATAATTTCAATGACCTAACAAGATGGTGGCCTTCTTGTTAGAACTTTCCATGGAATTTTTGTGGCATCTCAGAATTCATGGTCCGTGGTATTATTTTCCATTCACTTCACTTATGCACAATAAACAAACTATATTATCTAAAATACCACCAATTTTACACAATATAGAGTCAAGTAACACAAGATTATGAATAAAAAATAAAATCCACTACATGACAGACCAAGATCCCGCCAAAAACTCCCTCAGGTAATGTTTATGATTTTTAAAGCTCACAGTGTATAAATATAGACAGATAACGAATGTAATTAATAAATAGACAAAGTAAATCTTTATCGCAACAGTGTAGATGCCAACGATAGCTATGCATCAATAATCAACTACTCTCCTTTTTATACCTATACATTGTTCCACAATGCTTACTTATCTGCATATTACGACAACACCGTCCGACCAATGCTAATTTTAAATAACGGATATCCATAGTAATTTTTTTTTTTAATTTTACTACTATCTCTTAATTATTAGATGTCATAGTAATGTTGACCTAGGTTATAAAAAAAAAACAAATTAGTATTTAACCGGACCAATACAATTGATGTGTATGTGACTGTAAAATATACTCCTTGATTGTATTTCAGATTCCAGAACTTTTTACAGATAGAATTCCCAGTGACTGTCAAAGTGAGTTGAGAGCAGAAAATGAAAATTAGCTGTGTTACAGGATATTTGTTGGATTTATTAATGCGTTTAATAAGATTTATTTTTCTTTACAAAAGTGCTGTTCTCATTCTTTGTTCAAAATCCAAACAATCTTTTGTACTTGTATAGTTCTACCGCCAATGTTCGATTTTTCTATCACCATCGACTGGTCATGAACTCTGAAACTGATATTCCCGGTTTTTAATATATATATACATTCATAAATCTATTGTTGTATAATTACCCGTAATTGCTGCCAGCCAGAAGGTTTAATAACTGTATTCCTTGTGTATCAACTTCGTAGAACTTCTCTTGTTTAATGAATCTTATATTAAGCGCCGTGAGTTGACCCTCCAATGTCATCAGATCTAAGGTATTAAGACCCTATAAAATGAAACTAACATAAAATTGGGTCAATTAATAACAACTTTCCAAATTCCATGCAATTTCCTATATATATTTTGTTTGAAAACATTCTGATAAGAGTCTTTTAAAACCATACACTATAACTTAAAATATGCGAAAAATGAAAATTCTTTGGCAATTATGAAAGATATAGTCTGATGAAATATGAATTATAAAGAAAAAAAATCTAAGGTTGTTGTTAATCTTACTTAATGTTGTGGAATGATTTTTCGAGTTATGAGTAAAAGTTGTCTACATGTATATATACAATATACAACGTATAAATTATACCTCCTTTATTCTGCTCGACTATACTCGGAGCGCTCAAAAAGGTTGGCGAGGACTATATATAATAAATAACCAGGTTTATAACAAAACATCAGCGAACTTATTGATTAAAGCTATGGTTCCCAAACTTTTTTACTCCACGGCGCACTTTCAAGTTTGTTATTTTATCACGGCGCGTTAACCTAGCTAACTACTATACCTACTAGCTAGAAATACGTACGTGATACTAGTTAGATAGGCAGAGATGTATCTGTGTGCTGGGAATTTAATGGTGTATGTTGTAACTATGAAAAAGTTAAGCTACCGGAACAAAGTTACGTGGAGTTTCTCATGGCGCCCGTTTTTACTTTGTACAGCGTACCAGGGCGCCGCACACATTGGGAACCCTTGGTTTAGAGAATATTTTGTGAAGTCCACAATCACTACAAACATTACTACTGCTATTTTTTTGTCTTAATACGGCGATTTGTGTTGCCAGAGTAAAGGAACAAATATTACAGTATAAACAATAGGATTTAAACTTATTATTACACATACATTTAATAAACATTACAGCAAAAATAAAAAAGGGACGTATTTATTTATGCTCAGATATGAAATTTTAATAAGTGATTGACCGTCATGAATTAAACAGTTTTCGTGGCTAAATGAACGTGACGCGCTTTATTCGTAAGCACTAAACAGCTGATGACAAGGATATATTCTCAATAAAATTACCGGTATACGATGTTAAGAATTGACTTCATGCACCTTATATATTCCATACCTGCACTTTACAAGATGTGCACCCAGTAGAATCCATTTCTGTTACTAGTATGTAGTACATTCTGTTTAACAGTCATTACATGACTGAAAATAATTGAACCCTGTTTAATGTTATCATTACGATTTCCTGTTAGTTGTGGTTACAGAAACAATGATAAAACAACAATTGATTACAAATACAATAACTTTATTATAATAAAATACAGATATATCCCAATAGCTTTGTGCCCCGAGGACGGCTTCTGTTTTCTATTTTACCTGTAAAAATAATATTACTATTAGCATTAAAGATTCGAAGAAACTTTACTAACACTTTCATTAATTTTCAAGTCAGTTATTTTTTTCTTCAAAATTTTCAAGATATATGCTTGTCTTTTAAATTGATTCATCACTATACTTTAATGTAGGGACAATTCTAAAGTCGGGTCAAAAAATCCGTTACATTTGTAAATTGAAACTTTTAACTTTAGCTGCAGAATATTCCAGTTTATATACTTTATTTTTAAATCTCATTTTATTGCACTGCCGTCGCTCATTTATTATTGCCGAAGAGTCCCATGAAAAGAGATATACATATAAATCTCTATGCGATTTATCCTTTAAGTAATAACAGTTTTCTAGTATTAATAATTATCATGAGTTTGTTTCCATGATAACAGGGATGCATATATTGGATGGATACAATGCAGGGATCATTAAAAAAAACCTAGATTTCTTATAACTTTGTATTATACTATTTCCATAATATCTTATAGATGTAGTTTACTGTGGATATTAAAAACAGTGTAAGGAAATATAATTTACCTCTTGTTATGTAATCGGCACTCAACACAGGCATAGGACGTAATCTAAAAAACATATATAAAATTATGATATTTGTGAGATAATAATTACATGATGGTCTCTATACATGTGAATCAGTTGTTACCATACCATATTATCCCCACGATTTAGTGAGCCAGGGATAACTTAGTAATCATCATAGTTTATTTTGATATATATTTAGTTGTCTAATAGAATATCTAAGACTAATATACCTATAAGTGCATGTAATTTTAAAATATATATTTACCTTTTTCAATATAACTCTTTGGAAATCACCAGAAAAGAGATCTGAAAATAAATATTTTAATTAGCATTTTTGTTTAACTACAAATATTGCTTAATAGTATATAGTAAACAAAAATATCAGAGTTACCATACCATATCTTTCCCCACGGGTTTGTGAGACAGGGATAACTAATTTGGATCATCACTTTGAGAAAATTTATATACACTAGTGGTTGAAATTGGAACCAAATAGGTGTACAAAGTTTTTTTCGCGCCTTAAATAGCTAGATATTATATTATCTGTATTCCTTTTAGATTATTTTTTTTAGAAATTGTCATATTTGTTTTAAAAATAATGTAGATGTAAGGAGCATGAACATGAGTAGACTAATAAGTACAGGCTTCCACTCACGGACATATTTTTTTTTTACCAAAACCATTTTATTGACAATACTAAATAAAGCTTGTCAATAGGTGCTAATAACAAACAGGAAAAAAGCTACGAAACTCTTTTATCTTCACCTATGTATTTATAATTTTATTGAACTTTAACACCAACTTTTTACTAAACATACATACAGTTTAATTTACCTAAAGAAACCTAAGGCTCTAAGAAGCTCCAAATACATAAAAAAAATTACCCTTTTCAGTGTAGTCCTGCGGAAATCCAGAGGTAATTAAATCTGAAAATAAATAGTTCAATTGTAATTTTGATAATGATTAGAAATATTATATAATAATTAAGTGAGAATATCAGAATTACCATACCATATCTTTCCCCATGGTTTTGTGAGACAGGGATAACTAATTGGGTTCATCATTTTAAGAAAATTAATATAGTTTTATAGAACTTGAATACCTAAGTTTTTAATGAAAATATAAAGAATCTTACATTTTATGAAGTTTCTAGTAATCCAGTTATAGCGAGGTCATCTTCAGCATCACGGTGTCTCATTTGTATAAACAACTATAATAAAAATAAATATTTTTCACTACTTTAAGTTTACTAAAACAGCAATTTCAAAATTTAGTGCCAAATAAGATCAGTTTAAACTTTTTTCATCAAGATTCTATGATATATGCTTGTAAGCCATCATTTCAAATGTTTAATTGGTTATACAGTAATTTCAAATAAGTACACACCAGCACTTTGTATCAGCTGAATAATACATTGTTGATCCAACACTTGTTACTTTTGTTCAGTTATCTGAAAATAAAAGATTAAAAATGAGTACTTTATTGTTAAATAAGATATTAAAGAGTAAATAATTATATATTATCAGTGATATCAATCAACATTTATATTTTCTGACTGGGGCGATAAATTAATCATCATTACAATTACTGGATATAAAAAATTATAAGTTAAAAAAAATCTACGGCACCTTTACTAATTGTAGTTCGGTCTTTTTTTTTTCGAACTGACTACGCTATTAACCTACCAAGGTCTTAACAGCTTCACCGGACTACACTTTCTGTCTCATTTCGTCACTCCGTTTAGTTATCTGAAAATAAAAGGATAAGAATGAGTATTCAGTTGGTAATAATATTCACAAATAAATAATTTCATATTATCAGTGATATCAATCAACATTTATATTTTCTGACTGGGGCGATAAATTAATCATCATTACAATTATAACTGGATATTTAAAAAAAAATTGCAGTTAAAAATAAAATCAACAGTACCTTTACAAATCATACTGATTTTATCTCATTTTCTCATAAATACTAGAACCTGAAAGAAATTTTATTTCTGTGATTAGATATCTTATCTTTAAAAGAAAAGACAGTATTAAATATACAGTTAATCAGTAATTATCAATCATCAAATAATCAGCTAGGGGCGATACATTTATTCATCATTAGAATAGTAATTATATTTTGTTTAATCAACCCTTTGTCATGTATGTAAAAAAATGAATTATTAGGAATGAAGTAAATTTTTAAGTGATAAACATGTTGCGTGAATTGAACAAACTACACTTGACTCAATCTTCCTGTGGTTGCCGTTGAATTTAATTGTATAATAGACTAGCTTCTGCCTGCGACTTCGTCCATGTGGAATAGTTACTTCGGGCTAACGCTAACAAGCAGCGGTAGTTCTCAAAAGGAAAAATAAACCCAGATTTTGAAACCTTCTTCATTGGTCGTCCGCTCTTAGTGTGATGATATATAGTCTATAGCTTTCCTCGATAAATGAGCTATCTAACACTAAAATAATTTTTTTAATCGAACCAGTAGTACCTGAAATTAGCCGATTCAACCAAACGCTCCAGTTTTTTTTTAACTGACTATGCTATTGACCTAGCAAGGTCTTAACAGCTTCACCCAAACCTTCCAGCTTTATAATATTAGCATAGATAAGGTATCAGTTATTTTTCTAAGTTCTTTCATCACATAATATTGAAATATATCATCTATCAGTACTCACAAATTCGTAAATTGAGTTCTAATGACTTCTGCATAGTAGGATCCATTTAATAAAACAAAAAAAAAAAAAAAAAAATAGGTAAGATATTTTTAAATGTACATCTGGATAGATATTCAACAATTAAAAAGACCATGTAACAAAGTCAAAACGGATTCTTTATAACAATGTTCAGGATTAAAAACTAAAGTTGAATTTGTCATATAAGTAAAGGAACAATTAAAATTTTAGTAATGGTTTAAGATGAATACAAAATCATACACAAACCAGCTGGCACGGCAGACGTTGTCCCGCCTTGATAATAAAAAAAAAAACTCGAAGTTAAACATATTCTGTCGCTGACTTTTTTGTAGGCATTATCAAGCTCTACGACTTTTCTCTAAGACTCAATCATATACCTCTCATCGTTAAGGCAGCGTTTGTAAGATACCGTTTTCGTTCGACCATTTTTTTCTACGGCTTACTTTGCAAATCCGACTACCACAAAAGTCTTATTTTTCGGGTTAATATATAGCTTATGACACTCACAAAGAAAGTGGCTTTCTATTGGTAAAAGAATTTTCAAAATCAGTTTAGTAGATCCAGAGATTACCCCCTACATCACAAACTTTACCTCTTTATAACATTAAGTATAGATGATAAAAGACTAATTGATTAATGTGCACATATCGCCAATAGCACCATAGATTTTCCAGTGTAGACATATTACTATTGTAACATTCAACCCTTAAATGTGTAAGTATATACTTAGACATTTTACACAGAATGTTTTTATGTTCCTATCCAGAGTCAAGCATGGCAGTTTCATCTGTGCATACATCGGCTTTGGTAGGGTGGTCATCTCAATGCTTTTTGTTTGCTAAACAATTGAACTAACATATATATTAATCTGGAAATCAAATGATACATACTTTCTGGTGTTAGTTCTGCTACATCTCTTCAATGTGTTTTCTCTGCATATGAACCTATATAATAAAAAAATAAAAATAATTTCGAGTTGATATCTACACATAAATAAATAGATATTATAAATATCAGTCAAGATCAATCATCAAAATCAGCCAGGGGCGATACATTTATTCATCAGTGAAATAATTTTTGTTTTTATACCATTGGCATACAAAAACCCAAGACGCGCACTTAACGTCTCACAGCCGGCACACAAAAATGAGTGCATAATTTTGGATTATGCAGTCATTTCAAATAGTCTCGCGACGCTTGCGTCCTTGTAAAACAACTTTATACCATTCAGTTTATGTTGAACTTGCAAAATCATAAGTTAATCGCGTAACTATAACCACGTATATTGGAGAATTTTTGCGGCCGGTTTTGAGTGCTATTTTTATTCGAGACTGTGCGTCTTGAGTTTTTATATGTCAACGTTTTATGCAAACAATTTTTATGAAGTGTAAAAAATGTGTCAAACTTACAAGATTCAATCCTCCTTACAAGATTTTGTCTGTAAAGAAAGAATAAAAACGTTAACACCAGTAATTAAGATGAATATCATATTATAAACAAAGTATTATATTTAATCTGTTACATTCAACCCTTAGATGTATAAATATGTATTTAAACATCTTACACGGAATGTTTTTATGTTCCTATCCAGAGTCAAGCATGACAGTTTCATCTGTGCATACATCGGCTTTGGTAGGGTAGTAAATTCCTGTAGATTAAAATATTAGACTGCTAGCACTAACATATTATTTATCTGTGCATATTTTCATAAGTTATTATAAACCAATATGGTGATTTACTCTATGATACCTAGGTATATTATATTAAAAATGATACAGTAACCAGTAATTAGATTAATAATTATTGAAGGTGACAAATATATCAGACGTCTTTCATATTTTCAATATTAAAGGTGGAAAAATACAAATATGAATATTGTTCATCGGTTTCATTACTTACTTCAGTTCATCTTGTCTTATATCTCAATGTTGAAGCGCTGTCACACCTAAAACAATAGAAAACATAATAAGCACACTGTTGAAGATATCATTTGGATAAATAAAGCGGGAAATCTTCAGTGAATTGGTAAGTTTGTAATCATAAATTGATCATACGAACGAGACTAAAATAAATAATTCATCATTTTGTAAATATAACTGTTATTTATCTGACTCACATATTTCATACATTCACATAATAATGTGAATTCTAAATAAAACGATTGATATAAACCCTTTGCACTTGAAGTTTTTTCATTCGTATTACCAGCAACTTGAAACCGCAATTGTCTGCCGTTATCTAGAGCATCCACATGCTCCACGCAGGAAGGAGCCACAACTATCATTAGTCACTAACAATTTAAATGGCTCTGCTCTGGAGCCCTTCAGTGCAAAGGGTTAATAAAACATTGTACATTTTACTTAATAAATGATACTACTCACCTTTTCTCTCTATGGTTTTGTAGTCATCTTATTCTGTAAACAAAACAATATTTGTGAATAAAAATAGACATTCATACAAAACTAATTGCCATAAACGTTTTCATCAGCAAGGTGGTGTGTTTTTAATCACATACATTCATACGAACGAGACTAAAATTTATATTCATCATGATAACCATGTTCAAATATATTTTACATTACAATGCAATAACATTACTTTATATAAAAGAAATATATCCTTATCTATTATGTCGTTGACATAATATCCTAACTAAAAGTAATGCCAAGGTTCATTAATCATTTAATAAGGATCTTGGTAATAATACTATATTATTATACGGGTTACTTAGAAGCCCGAGTTACATTACAATTCACAATATTCAATCAATGTTAACTGATCAATCTCTGAAACAATATTTTAAGATATTAGGATTTGCTTTAAATGTATTATCTTAGATTTATTTATATAAAAGAAATTACTAAACATGGCACAATCCATAGAGAAATATCAATAAATGTGATGTTAACTTACCATAAAAGCATTGCAGTGTCCTACAGATGGCTGATTTTAACTGAAAAATAAAAAAAAGTAAGTAAAGAACAAACACCATGTGTTCTAAAAGACTAACAAACTCACCTATACTACACATTAGGGACAATGTATTAGGACTAAACAATAACACGATAACTTTATGCTAAAAAGTAATTCTTTAATTTTCTTTTAATCTGTCCCAATCACTTAACACTGCTTTCAGGCAGAAAAGAATTACTTCTTTGCTGGTTTTTTGCTGTCGGGTTTCTTGCTGCGTATCTTCTTAGGTGCGCCTTTGGGGATTCTTTTCTTGCCAAAGACACCACCACGAGCCGCTTTCATCTTCAAGCTCTTGAACACAGCTGTTCTCGCGCGGTTTCTCTTTACGCGGGCCGACGTTAACTTGAATCTGTCGTAGTCGGTCATCTGAGCCCTTTTTTCTTTGTTGGCTAGTTTCTGTGCCCATTGGCTGTTAGCCCATTTCTCGTTTAGCTGAGCATCTGTCCACGCTTTCCTGACAATGCGCGTGGGTGCCGTGAAGGGGTATTTCAGGCGGAACTTTGTTAGATGGAGCTGGTTGAGGCGAATCTGTTGCCGGGAAACACCGCTGCCTGGACCGTCAATAAGCGCGCGTGTTTGGTCAATGATATCTACTACGCTCACCAGCTTTCCTTTTAGAGGGCCATCCGAAACCAGGGCGACTCGCCCTGGCTCTACGTAACGCGCAAAAGGCATGATGTCCTGTAAATAACAAAAAATTTGTCACCTACCAGTAATTCAACAAAATACACAACATCAAGTCGCTGACACTATTACAATTTTGTCACTTATAACATAAATCCAATTAAAATATAATTAAAAAAAGGGAAAACACGTAGTATCAATATTACTGCGTGGTAATAAAATTAGTAAAGTTACCGAAAAAGTATAGATTTACAAGGATATAAATATTCTAACCTCACAACAACCTCATACAAACAAATCACTCTTTAAAAAGAAACCTACTCTCGGAGTTACCAACACTCAAAAATATTTACCCGTAAAGCAAGTCGAAAGCCCCTAAAAGCATTTCAATGAAATTCCCTCTAAACTAGAATAAAAATATGAAATATTAAGTATTTAAAAAAAAAATATTAATACCTTTTTTTATGCTCTAATATTTTTCAGTTTTAATTATGAAACCTTTTTTAAAAATTAAAATGATTCCAAGAAATTGCCAGATGACAGCTAATTTTAGTAGTAAAAAAAAAATTGTGTGATTGTATAAAATCATGATGCAAGTAGAACTTTTTTTTGGAAAGTTATTCAAATCGAGTTTTTAATCTTAACGTAATAATTGTAAAATGGGAAATCAATATTAGGAGAGATATCCAACTATACATTTTAATTCCAATCTGCGTATTAGAGTACGGAATAAATAATAAATACAATCATTCAGATGATAGACGTGTGTTAAAGAATGAACGCAATATTTATTTAAATCACTGAATAATTTTTAATTGAGCCATGGGAGCTGCCATATTGGCCTTGTGTGCTCTGCCTAGCACCTTTCATTTTACTCCTGCTCCACGTCTGGTTATAATGCGACATGCGATAGATGGGCGAAAAAAATTGAGGAGATGGAAAAAGTTTCATTTTAAAATAATAATTCGTTTTATAATATTCTTTATTTACAAGCTTTTTAATATTTCGAATATTATTTTATTTCATTTTCTTCTGGTTCTGACCTTTTTAAATCATACATTTTTATATTAAGTATAGTTAACAATCTAGTGGAAGGATTAAGTGTTGGGCATTATTCACCAATACATAGCTATGTAAATCTGACTATTATCGAACTTTGTAGTATTTCAATAGAAGACCTATTTAGCAACTTAACATAGAAAATACTATAAATAGAAAATGCACGCTTGATATTTGCAACACAGGTCACAACATATATATTGTTAGATTAGCTGCATTGAGTTATCTCAGGGTTTTATGCATGTAAATAACAAAGTTCCCTAAAAATATAAACCCTTATAAAAAATCCCAACCCACTCTTTTATCTCCTAAATTTGGGGGAAACGGCTAAATTGGCAACCGTGTGTACTCTTTGTGTTGCCACTTAACTATGAAGTAAACTAGCAAACAGTAGTTAAATAATAATATATAGTTATGTATATACTTTAACATCAAATAATTATATATTATTTATCCTATATTTTTAATTTACGAATGTCACTTTGAAGGCTGATGTCTTTCTTATACGAGTTTTGTTTCGCATCCGCACAGTACTTAATTACAAGTTTTTTAGCCTATTATAAGTTATTTTACCTGACGATAAGCTTTAACTACAAATAGTTCCAGTGGCCATTAGGTAATAGGGAATAGTTAAATCTAAACACAAATTGATTATATCAAACGTTAAAGTGTTACTGTGTCTGTCTAACTTTCATTCAATTTTTCAGTTAGGCTTGATATCATACGACACGAGACAGTTGTTAATTTAATATTAAAGTAATTTTATAAGAAAACATAATATTACACCGAAAAACTATATACGTAGGAAATAATCGAGGAATAAAAAATACTATGATTATGATTATAAGAAATTATCGCGCGAATAATACTAGTTGTGTTGTTCCCATGAATTTGCATACTTCTTTCTCATTACGTCCTTCAAATGCAGGCTAGTATATCTTTTTAGAAGTTGAGCTTCTTTCAAATTTTTTTTCAAGATTTTCTTGGTGTTTTATTATTATATTATTGTTCCTAATTACGTATGAACATTTTGATACCTTTGAATATCTTTTCGAAAATTGACACCTTCTTATAAGTACTTTATCATTAAGGACAATTTTAAATCTTCTCTCACTCACAGCGATCTTATAGTCAATTAATATGAATATTCTTTTTCTCACTTGTCACTTTGCACCTCTGTTGTTGGATTTAATCAATATTACTTTTACTGATCATGTCATTAAACATTGGCTACAATGTCCAACCTTACTTATAGAATTCGCCCATATCTAAAATTAAAAATCTAATGTTCTTTTATAACGCAATTTTGGTGGATTGGTAGATAAAGTATCATATATAACGCGACTGGTCGCCAGCAATATTTTTACAGAATAGTCATTAGTCGATTCTAGTTCTAAATCAATTTAAAATTCCGCCTTCCGCTTCCCTTTGTTTGACCGTGCTGTATTCCGACGATAAGCAGTTACATAATGATTAACCTTGAAAAGCGCCACTTTAATGTTATTCATTGAACCTAGATGTGATTTTCTTACATTTAAAAGTATCATATTTTTAAAAGTTTTAGAGCAAATTTTAACTAAGGTTCTTTTTGTTGTTTATTGGTATTGGTTTTGATATTATTATTTTATGTTAAACGTGACCATAAACTATCAGAGGATTGAAGGGTGTCAAACTTTAAGCTTTCGCCTGTTTATTTATTTATTTTTTGTCTCGAAATGACTACGCTATTGGCCTAGCAAGGCCTTAACAGCTTCACCGGACTACGACACCTGGTATATTTAAAGGTTATTTGTGAGAACACCAGAAGCATCGACTGGTTTCATTTAAAAAGTTTGGATTCGATTCATTTTATTAAACTCTATTTTGTTAATGCAAATAACGTAAAGTAGAGAATGAAATCAAAAGAATTCATTTAATATTTCAGAAACAATATCATAAAATAGTAAACGCTCTAATTACATGTCCTAAACGTAAACAGTAAATTTACTTATAGGTACATGTACTAAGCTATACAGTGTTGTTAGTCTATTTTTCTAAGTTTTTATTACACATATTGCCGCTCTCATTGCAAATTTACTATAATACTTTTTTTTTTTTTTTTTTTGTGCGTGGGGAAATCCCTTATGGATACGCCACCCTCCCGGGGGAGAGGGTGGGTTATGTCCGACTCGCACGGACTAAAACCCCACGGTGTACCGACCGATCGTATTGTTGAGGCGGCAAGGGATCGATCTATGCTTCTCCCCTTGGAGAGCCGCCTCAACGATCCGCCCGGCGGAAGGTGACCGCCGGGCTCCTGCCTATAGTGAGGCAACCGGGTACACACCGGCTGCCCCCCCTCGTCCGCCGAACCTGTGCAATGAGGAGATGGGCCCCCCGGCCCATCCCCTCAGGTCCAGCTACGGTGGCGGGAGGAGTCGGGCAAAACGCCGCCTCCTCCCGCCGGTCCTCCGTCGGCGGAGAGGGCCACTTAGAGGATCTACCTCGCGAGCCCTCTCCGCCGCCTCCTTCTGCGAGATGACCTCCTCGCAGAAGGAGGCCATAGCTCGCCAAGCCTGTTCGCTGCCGAGCATGGCCGAAACCACACTCGGCAGCGACAAATTCCCCCCTAAATTCCCCACCACCGCAGCCAGAATGCGGCGCTGCCCCTCCCACGCAGCACACTCGGAAAGAGTGTGCTGCGCGGTGTCCTCATCAGCGCCGCACTCATGACATGCGGCGGTCGGCTCCCTGCGTGCGATATGGTGCAGGTACCACCCGAAGCAACCGTGCCCGGTGAGTACCTGCACCATTCGGAACGTCAGGGAGCCCCACTCTCGTCCCATCCACTCCCGCAGGACCGGGCGGACAGCGTCCACTGTATAACGCCCATAGCGCGCGTCCGCCAGGTCCTGCATCCACCTCTCGACCGCCACTCCCCTGAGCTCCCGCCTCTTGACTTTAACTTCTCTGAGAGCCGGAGGCTCTCCACTACGTTTTCTCGCCGCCGTGTACTGATACACGGCGGCGATGACACCCGCCTCCAGCTCCCAGGGTAGGGAGCCGGCGAGCGTAAAAGCCGCCGCCGAGGACACCGTGCGGTACGCCCGGACCGCCCTCAGTGCCACCGTGCGCTGCGCTTTGCGTAGCGCACGCACGTTGTCGGCACCGAGGGGTCGGCCCACACTGGTGCCCCGTAGGCGGCCATAGCCCGCACGACTCCCATATAGAGTCGGCGACAACCAGCACTCGGCCCTCCTATGTTGGGGAGCAGCCGGCCGAGTGCCGCCGCCGCCCCAACAATTCGCGGTCCGAGCCCCGCAAAAAATTTACTATAATACTAGCCGACCCGTGCCCACTTCGTTGGGCGGTAATAGGTATTATCAAGCTACAACTTTTCTCTAGAACTCAATCATATATATCTCATAATTAAGGCAGCGTTCGTAAGAAACGTTTTCGTTCGACCATTTTTCTCCGACTCCCCAGATATTACCCCCTACAACCTCACAAACTTTACCTCTTTATAATATTAGTATAGATTATAGATAATATAATTAGTTAATAGCTTCTGTCCGCGACTTTTCACGCGTGGAATAGTTATTTTGGGCTAAGACGCAGCGGAAGCTCTCAAAAGGAAAAAATACCCCGATTTTAAAACATTTTTCATTGTTGCTCCGCTTCTATTGATCTTAGCATGATGATATGTAGCCTATGACACTCATAAATAACGTGGCTTTATATTGGTAAAAGAATTTTCAAAATCGGTTTAGTAGTTCCTGAGATTACCCCCTACAACGTCACAAACTCACAAACTTTACTTCTTTATAATATTAGTATATAGATTATAGCCCCTGCCCGCGACTTCGTCCGCGTAGTAATAGTTACTACTATGGGCTAACGCTGACACACAGCAGAAGCTCTCAAAAAGAAAAAAACATCTTGATTTTGAAACATTTTTCATCTGTGCTCCGCTTCTATTGGCCTTAGCGTGATGATATATAGCCTATAACCATTCTCGATGAATGAGCTATATGACACTGAAAGAATTATTACAATCGGACCAGTAGTTCCGGAGATTACCCCTAACAACGCCACAACGTCACAACGTCACAAACTCACAAACTCACAAACTCACAAACCCACAAACTCACAAACTTTACCTCTTTATAATATTAGTATAGAAGACAATATAACTCACATATGATAAAAAATTAAATCTCCACGTGTTTAGCATTAAGGTTACATTATACATTCAGAAGCGCACGACATTCATCTCCACAGATTATTCGTTTCCTCCAATTTAAATACTCGCACTCACTCGTATACAACGGAAAGAGATAGAAAGAGAGAAATGCGCATGGAGTTAGCATAATGCTTTTTTCTTACATGACTATTTACTATTAGTCAACATCTTCCTCAAGTCGCTTTAAGAAACTTCGTTATAAAAATAAGTCACAGCACTGAAAGATAGTCTACTTTATTAAAAGTATCGTGTTAATAATTCATGAGATTATCGCCTAGAAATATATTTACGAACTACATAGATGTAACCTTTATGACCGTGGTATATTATACTGTGCTACACGTGTCACTAACAGTTGCTAAGCAACCAGAAAACCATAATAAAAGTGATAAAGTCTGGAAAAATGCGATTAAAATATTCAAAAACAGTCCTGGAAGCACAAGTGAGATTTAAACAAATATGTTTAAGATTGGCATATGTCTTCTGTGTAATTAAAATTATAACCCAGTCATATTGTTTAGACAGTGATTCTATATCTACTATAAGTACACGTTATTATTACGTCCACTTGATTACATGTACTGTTATCTATATACTATACTGGCAGGCCCGGCAGACAATGTCCTGACCTGTTATAAAAAAAAAAACGTTGATAAACTATATATCAAAACCTTCTTGATGAATCACTTTATCTATTGGTGATAACCGCATGAAAATCCGTTCAGTAGTTTTTGAGTTTATCGCGAACAGACAGACAGACGTGGCAGAGGACTTTGTCTTATATTATGTAATGATAATGATGATATATGATTAAAATATAGTTCCTTTGACATTCAATTACGTCAAAAATAAGACGCGCATAGCAAAGTGATCGAGCTAGTGACAAATATAATAAATGCACAAAAGTATTTTTTTGCATTTGCTTTTACAGGATTATGAAAATCCCATCGCAGATATCTGCTGGGCCCCTAACAATGTGAAACTTGCAGTAGCTATTCAGGAGCGAGTGGTGCTTCTATTTGATCGCGACTGCGTTCAACGTGACAAATTTTCTACTAAGCCGGCGGATCCTGCGGCCGGGAAGAAGTCCTATTATATAATAAGTGCGTAAATCTAGGTGGTAGCATGGTAGGTGGTAGAGCCACGCCGAAGCTATTACTGGTTTCAGCGTGAATGGGTCAGTTCGCCCGGGGTAGTACCACCCTCTCAATCATGTACGCGTGGAGGCGCTGAAGCGAGGACGACGAATGGCGCCGACGACTTGAGCGGCCGAGCTCAGGCGTGGCAATTATTGAAGCCGTTCGGCCGGTCATGGTCGAATGGCTGACCAGGCGGAGTGGTACCCTAAGCTTCCGGCTGACACAGGTGCTCTCGGGGCACGGTTGCTTCGGGAGCTACCTGTGTCGCATCGGCCGAGAGCCAGCAGCAGGGTGCCATCACTGTGGCTGCGCGACGGACACCGCGCAGCACACACTAGCAGTTTGTCCCGCCTGGGACGTGCCACGCCGCGAGCTCTTCGCGGCCATAGGCCCGGATCTCTCGCTCTCGACTGTCGTCTGTAAGATGGTTGAGAGTGAGACCGGGTGGAACTCCGTCGCCTCATACTGCGAGGCAGTTATGTTCGCTAAGGAGGCGGCGGAGAGGGAGAGAGACCGGACCACCAGGCTCCTCTCCCGCGGCCGACGAACACGGCGGCGACGGGTCGGAGATGATCTAAGACCGCCGTAAAGGGCATGCGGGCGACGTGACGCGGGCACGTCCGTTGCCCTGCACTATAGCAGGCCAACGTGGTGGAGGCGCATCGTGCCGCGCGACTTCCACAGTTCGTCGGGGGGGGATGTAACACCCGCTCCTCCCTGAGGGGGTCTACTATTTTGACCCGGTCAGGCTGCAGAAGAGGCCCCTTATGAGGGGCCGACACCTGCCGGGTGAGCAGACGCAGTGCCGTAGGCAGTTCCTGCTCCCCGGCCAAATAGGTGTAAGGAGTCACCATGGGGTTTAAAAAAAAAAAAGAAAAGAAAAGTACCACCCTCTCACAGAAAACCGACGCGAAGTAATAGTGTTTCTATTATTGCGTTTCGTTCGGTCAGTGAGAGCGCCGGTGGTACTCTCCCATTCCCTCCCCCAAACACAGGCTGGCAACGCACTTGCGACTCCCCTGGTGTTGCGAGTGTCTATGGACGGCGGTGATCACTTAACATCAGGTGACCCGCCTGTTCGTTTGCCTCGTATGATATTAAAAAAATCTATATTAATAAAATGATATATGGTATGCCGTTGTGCGTGCATCACGCAAACTGCAGGATAAATTTCGATAAAAAAATAGTTTTGCTCAACATCTAATATTATGTACTTTTTTATGTAATAAAAAAATATCACGATATTTTATATTGACTTTGTGCTATATGTGTTTTATTAATTATAAACTGTATAAAAATGTATATAGTCATTAAAACCTATAAATATAAAAAAAACGTTTAAAAATACGTACAGTTTCCATACAAAGAATTTTACATATTACATATTATATACATTTACATATTATATAGTAGAATATCTATAACTTTGTTCTTTTTGTGTAGGTTTGTCATTTAGTGAAAACTCGGAGTTACTAGGTGTTGCACAAAGTGACAACATGGTGTTTGTGTATAGAGTGGGTTCCGACTGGAGCACAAAGAAGGTTATATGCAACAAATTTCCACTAACGGGCTCTCCCGTGCGGCTTTTACCTGCCGATATTGGATTCTATACTGGCACTACCGATGGAAAGATAAGGTATGTGCATTTTTTATGTCTTTCAGTTATGTATTACCAACTGCCCGCCCAGCTTCGCACGAATCGGCCGAGTGCCTTAAGCGCTCGCCTTAGTAGTCTGGTGAAGCTGTTAAGACCTTGTTAGGTCAATAGCGTAGTCAGTTCGAAAAAAAAACAGCTTCGCACGGGTGTACTAGCGAATAAAAGGAGATCAAATCTTACAGTATGATCATGCAATGAAATATAAAGGCAACAACTGAACAGCAATCTGTCAATTCTGTCAATATCTTTAAAGATTAACCTACTTTCTTCTGTCTTACTCATCCCTATTTTTTTTCTAACTCACTCACTTCTTATATGGAAATCTTTTGATACGTTTTTTTTTCTCTAAGATTTTTTAAACAGTTTCTGTTCATACAAACCTTACCTTATATCGGAAAACAATAGCACGAGCAATGTTTATTAAGGTAGAAATAGGAACGGCAGAACGGCTAAAAATGTGACCAATTTTGGTTAATTGTTGTACACGGGGATGTATATGTCATTACATATTTGTAGCCTCCTAAAATTTACAGTAATATTATCAGGAATTTTATAAGATTGTCCCATTTTAATACAATAAAATAACGAACCGAAAATAATTACTAAAAAAACACGTGCAGAGCCTCTGGCAGTTGCTAGTCTCTACGTATAAATGAAATTGAAGTGTCCGTGGTTTTACAGGGCCAATCTCGGAAACAACTAAACCGATTTGGAAGAGACTTGTATCAGTATATTATATTGTATTATATGCATAAGTTTTCAGGTTCTATCATATAATTCAGGTTAAGTATTAATGATAACAAATTTAACAGAGCTATTCTGAAATCGGCAAAAGAGTTGGAAGGGAGTACTTACGTAGTAGGTACATAGTAAGTAATACGTACTTTGTAATTAAAACAAAATTATCTTAAAAAAATATATATAACCTACAATTAATTCTTATAAATAATACTACAGTCCTCGTTATTGTTTTTGGCTGTTCTGAATATAACCTTAAGATTTGGCCTGCACGTAATATAGTCAATAGTTTAATACAAACCAAAGTTATATCATTAGTATCGCAATCTAAAATAGGTATTTCTTTATCCTTAAGATATCTCGATGTTATACATTTAATGTAATACGTACTTATACCTCAATTAATGTCCTGCGCACCTAAATTCGCAGCGGTCAAAAAGTTTGGCGTGGATATGGGGTATATTTGGTTATACGAGTATATAGTATGCAATAACGTTTATAAAATAGAATAATACATGGTAATATATATGATTAATTGTGGTTGAATAGACGTTTAGACTGCAAGAGTAATAAGAGTACCAGCATGTGGACAGCGAGTGCGTGTTGCGTAGCCCTGGCGCGCGGCTCACAGCGCACTGAGGAGGGTGAATATGCTATATGCTCTGCGCACGTGGACGGAACTATTTATCTTAGCGGGCGACTATTGTTGCGAACCGCATTACCTCCAGCCACAGTCGCAATAGTTCATCCTTATGTGCGTATATTGTATAAATATTAACTTAAAAATAAATGAAGACGATAAAATATTTCACTGCTTTTGTCTCATATATGTCTCAACCAATTTTATTTTGTTTAAGAGCTCGTTAGTGCTTAAGTTTTACTAATAAAAAGAATTGCGAATATATGCAATATTTATACCGATCCACTTTTTGTCAAAAAACATTTCAATAATGTTCTGAACTATGGTCGAATTTCACCCACTGGAAAACCATTACTTAAATTAATACACTTTTCATACTCGAATCTACAAAATTCATGAAAGTGCTGAATCGATAAGTTATTGAGTATAAATCAACGAAATAATATATATTTTCAGTAGATTTACATATAAAATGTAAGTACTACTAAACCTTATTATTACTTAGCTGGTAGTGGGGTCGTGCGACGGCCGCGTGTGCGTGTACGAAGGGAGTCGCGGAACACTTGTCCGTACTTTAGAGCCGTCATTGCCATCACATGTTGCTCGAGATATACTCACCGCTGAAACCAGTCCTTCTGCACAGGTAATCCGTTTTTATCAGTTTTGATGATCATTTTGCATTTCTTAATACAACTAAATTTATACGACCCTGGTTCCAAAACAATGTCTAATCTTAAGCTGAAAAAAATACGTGCGTGTATCAGTGTACACACGTAAGAAGTGAAACTTCTTTATGACATCATTTTTCGAAAAATGATCTACTATATTTACAACTTAACAGAAAAAAAAACGGAATCTGATCATTGTGAGCGCACCTTTAGAAATAAACATGGCGCGTAACGGAAAAACGTACAGAAATTAAGATGGCGCGTAACCGAAAAACGTTACATACGTTTTTACATGCTCTAAAATTCCTCCCTGCGTCGATAAAGAAGTTTCACTTCAATAAATAAAGGCAACCTAAAGTAACATATTCAATAGATAAAACTAATAAATATACATAAAGCTTGCATCATTTACGTAGCGCGTAGCGAGGTAGACGAGCGGTACGTGGCCATCGCGTAGTCGGACAGTTCAAAGCTATGCAGCATTAATCATAAAAGTCAATAACAAACACTATCTTGTTTATATATTTTTGGCAACCAATCTTCCAGTAGACTATTACTGCTATTATCGAGTAGGTAATGATATTACAAGTCTGTTGTGATCATTTCAATGTTCTAAAAAGATGGTGGCTCGCTTTCTTTTTTAAATCATAGGGAGGCAAACGAACAGGTGGGTCACCTGCTATCAAGTGATCACCACCGTCCATAGACACTTGCGACACCAGAAGAGTCGCAAGTGCGTTGCCACCCGTGTTTGGGGGTGAGGGAGTGGGAAAGGGGCGGGGAGGTGGTTTGTCCGGCGCTCTCACTGACCGAACGAAACGCAACAATGCAAGGACTGTTACTTCACGTCGGTGTTTCTGTGGGTCGTTTAACGTTGTGTAAAATATTTAAAAATGTTTTTCAAAAGTTTATAACTAAATAGCAGTACTTTTTCAAAAATCCCGTATCCCACTGTTGGACGTGGCTCTCTTTCCCACACTAAGAGTAGTGCTCTCCGGTAATCTACTGCATATTTAGTATGATGCTCTGAGGTCTGTGCTAGTATATACTAATGCTTAGTAAATTTCATTTATGGTATAATTTAAAAATTACTGTTTTATATACAGATCGTAGCGTTCGGTGTATTCGACGGATGTTTGATCGGCGAGATGAAAGAGTCCGGGATGCTGGATATATCGATATTGCCGATACCTAATTTGTATGCAGCTCGAGCACTCGCTTGGAGCGGTGATGGAACCAAGTTAGCAGTAGCCTCACAGACTGGTGCTGTAATCGTATTAGAGGCAGTGCTAAGGTGAACGTTTCATTTATTATAACACATATTTATATATGCGTCGAATAAAATCGACAGCGTCACAATAGTGATAAAAAATTATATGGATATTTGAAAACACAAAAGTCTGTTGTTGATCTTGTTGACTTTCAGAAAGCTAAGTTTAACGATAAATGATAGTAAAGTATTTGCTATGATTATTTGTGGTTACAATTGAAATTTATCACATTTTTATAAAATGTCCGACTTACTTTGCCGCTTTATATTTTATATGAATTATGTTACAATCTATATGATACTAGCGGGCCCGGCAGACGTTGTCCCACCCTGTTTAAAAATAAATCCTTGACAAATTATATACCAAAACGTTCCTCAGGAATCACTTTATCCACTGGTAAAAACCGCATGAATATTCGTTCTGCTGTTTTTGAGTTTATCGCGAACAGACAGACAGACAGACGCGGTAGGGGACTTTATTTTATACTATGTAATGATATATAAATCTTAACTAATACTATAAATGAGAAAGTGAGTGTGTTTGTTTGTTATGCTTTCGCACCTTTAATATTATGATCAAAATGTAATTTTGCACACACGTTAGCGTTAAAAAAAGTACAAAGGATGTCTATCATTAATATCGTTAATACTGGAACAATACATAACAATGGAACTTTAACCCACTATATAACTACCTCAGTGCTCATTTACACTTATAAGGTATTAATGAAACAATGACTTAAAAAAATATTATAAGGATGCCCATATCGTCAATATAATTAAGTTTTTGTGACTATATAAAAATAATCGCTTGTCTGTACCGCAAGAAATTGTATTATGGAACTCTCAACGTAATACGTTTATGGTTTAAGATCTTATTAGAAAGACCTTTTCTATCTTCAAAGTTACTATTAATTATTAATGTTGAATTGTAAACAATAAGTTGATAATTATTTTTTTAATTAAAAACACAGAATGAGTTGATATCTTCTATAGTCTTGATATCTTGTTAAATTTCATGCGGACGAAGTCGCGGTGAACAGTTAATCTAAAATAGAATAACGTCAATTACTTTCTATAAGTTTAGCTATCTGTCAGTGAAAATCTCGTGAAAATCAGTTTAGCCGTTTTGGAGATAGCACTGCGGGCGAAGCCACGGTTAATAGCTAGTGTAAATTAAAATATACTAAATAGCTTTTTATAAGGTCCACTATCTCCCAATGAAAGTCCCATGAAGATCGGTCCAACCATTTTGGAGATAGTAAAGCAGACGAAGCCGCCGTTAACAGCTAATCTAAATTAGAGTAGCCTATATTACCCATTGTAATTTCAACTATCTGCCAGTGAAATTTTCGTCAAAATCGGTCCAGTCGTTTCGGAGATTACCTGGAACAAACAGAGAGATAGACAGAGAAAAAAAATAAATTAAAATTGCATTTTTGTCATCAGTGGCGTGTATACTTTCATATCCAATCAGTAAAAAATGTTATTTTGATATGACATACAGACACTTCATTTCTTTTCTGTGTATAGACTAGCGGGCCCGGCAGACGTTGTCCCGCCCTGATTATAAAAACATCCTTCACAAATTATATACTAAAACGTTCCTCATGAATCACTTTATCCACTGGTGAAAACCGCTTGAAAATCCGTTCAGTAGTTCTGGAGTTTATCACGAATAGACAGACAGACAGACGCGGTAGGGGACTTTGTTTTATACTATGTAATGAAATGATGATATAGATTAAAATTAATTTTAGCTCATTTTGAAATGTAACGATTCAATTGTTGTTCAGACGTTGGGTGTGGCGTGAGAGCGTGCAGGTGCAGCACGTGAGCGCGCGCCGGCTGCTCCTCACGCGGCTCGCAAACGACGCGCCCGCGCTTACCGTCACCACCAACCACGCACCGGACATATTCGGGGTCAGATTTATAGGTAACTATCTTTTTTGATAGTCCTCGTCAATATTTTTCACCGCTCAGAATATAGCCGTAGAACGGCTAAAATTTATATGGTAAAATATTTGGATTGGTCCACAAAAACTAAGGGAATATATAGATAAACGCGTATAGTGATTTCATAGTTTTTACTCATTAATAGTAACTATTCGTTGTTCAATTTTGATTTATTTTCAGGAAACGACTGGTACGCGGTATGTCGCACTAATAGTACGTTGATACTGTGCGATATTGCTCGAGGATTAACCAGTGAGGTAAATAACTATTGCAGCTATTTTTATTTGATCGTTATTGTGTTTATGTGAGTTTATTTGTTTGTTATGCCTGTTACTCAACCGATCATCATCAGATTTTGCATATATGTTATCAGGGGTACAGAAAAGGCCATAGGGCACCAATTATCCAGAAGAAAAGAAATATACTAATACTAAAGCGAACGAAGTTGCGAGCAAAAGCAAATCTCAGCATGAAAATAGCCCAAACGTTTATGAGGCCATGAGGTTGAAAATGTTCTTATGGTCGTAGATACCGTGGAGTGGGAGCGGAGAGCGCGTGTACGCGGCCGTCGGAGGAGCTTGTTTGATACATCGAGCCGGCGAATTAAGCGTCGTTGAATATGGACTTGATGAAGTCTTGCACACAGTAAGTCGTTATAAAAAGTCCGTATAAAACAATTATTTAAAAAATAAAAAAGTGTGTGTATACTTATATACACGCGTTAGAAGTTATACTTCTTTAGCGTAACAAGATAAAAATCTTTTCAAAAATTTTATCTTTCGCCTTATTTACGTTTGTAGAAAAAACGACTCTAACAATACAAAAAAGGTATTTAATACATTAAAAGTTTTAATACAAAGAAACAAAATGTTGACTATAGCTAACTACAGGGTGTCGGTTTTTCGTGACGGTGTGCGCGCGCATCGTAAAAATTTACTCTCATCATTTTTCCCTAACGTGCCAAAAGCAGTATAACTTAAAAAAAAATCTTATGGTCGAAATCGGTTAGAATTAGATTATTACTAATATGTGTAACTGTTTATTCAAAAATAACAATGATTAATCATAATTATTGTTCGTTATTAACACTTTGACTGCGACGTTGGTCATATATAATCGGTCACGATTTCTCTTATGACGTGACGGTGATCGTTAGTAACGGGAGCGCTAGATCCTTGTACAATTGTTAAAATAAATCCGTGAGGTTATAGGATTACAGCGTGGAAGTCAGAGTGTTAAGGGGCAAAGGGTGTTTAGGTGTAGTTTTTGGCTCAGATCTTAGTCTGTCATGTATTTTTATTATTTATGGATTTTATTATTTATATTTTACTAGCGGTCCCGGCAGACGTTGTCGTACCCTGATTATGAAAAAATCCATGACAAATTATACACTAAAACGTTCCTCGTGAATCACTCTATCCACTGGTGAAAACCACATGAAAATCCGTTCGGTAGTTTTTGAGTTTATCGCGAACAGACAGACAGACAGACGCGATAGGGGACTTTGTTTTATACTATGTAATTTATAATCTTGTGTTATGTGACTCTATATTTTGTAATATAGACAGTGTTTTACGTAGTACAGTTTGGTTATTGTGCACAAGTGAAGTGGATGAGAAAAAAAATAGTGCGTGGAGTAGCTCCGCGCGGAAGAAGTGAAACTTCGTAATGTGGAAATGAAAATAGGAAGGGGTAGAAATTGATACTTAGTGAAATCATATTGTTTCTTTAAGACAAACTTTATTAACGTTGCTTACAATTCACAATTGATCGCATCTTTTAATTATCATTCTCGAGTGGAGAAACGTCCAAATCCAAACATTTACAATGGGATTATGATAACTAAAGTCGGATACGAAATGTTTGATTATTTTTCTCGCTCTGTTTCTTTCTATTCCTCCTCCCCAGGAGCGTTGAACGTTTAACGCAACAGTGCTTTCATACCCCCTCCATGGTAGCGTTAAACGTTTAACGCAACCTTGTTGGAAGTCGCATTAGAAGTTTCACTTTAATAATAACATGAGCATAGATTCTGACTTGCCATAAAAACTGCCTCGAAAGTTTAACTAGACGGCCACCGAATTAGTTCATTGAAATGATCACAACAAACTTATAATATCATTACCTACTCGATAATGGCAGTAATAGTCTACTGGAAGATTGGTTGCTAAAAATAAAATAAATAATATGTAGGTACGCACAGAACGCGTGAATCCGCACGTAATAAGCGTTCGTATAAACGAAGGTGGCGCTCAGCACGAAGGAGACCGGAAATTCCTTGCTTATTTACTCGACAGGCAGACTATTGCTGCTGTCGACCTCTCAACAGGTTAATATACTCTTTTACTATATATTTACTTCTACAAATTAGTATATATTTTGTAAATAAAATAATTATAATTACTGCGTACTTGTAGGAAAATAGTTGGATCACTAATTAAACAAAAGAATGAAAGAATATATGTTCAGTTAAGATTTATTGTCAAATAGAGCACTATTAAGCTCGACACCTTTCAATTTGGTCGACATTTTTCCTCGTTTAAAGAGGGGTTTGGGAAGGGGAATGGGTTTAACCATTAAAAAAAAATCGGGAAATATTCAATTTTTTCTCAATCAAGAGTTATAAGTTAAAAAAAATTGTCTGAAAAATCATCAAGAAAAAAAAATGAATTGCTCAACTGAGCCTTATTATAACGTATTATTAGGTAAGTTTCGAAAAAAAATGTTTTTTGTCGCGAGTACTACTAGGGAAGTCGTTTGCACGAAGACTAAAAATTGGTTGTCTATAAAGTCGGTATACGGACGATAATTTTACGTGATAACGACTCGGACGCATCGGCCGATGGAGTGGGAGAGAAATAGATGCTATACAAGCCGAACGCTTACGCCAATCGCGCCTCTTTATCGTTTGTTGCGCGCTTTCGCTTACACACTCGGCTCAGGAGGAACGTGACAATTAGTCATGCTTTTTCCTGCGTGCAGCCGGCGTACATCGATTTATAACACGTTATCACGTCAACAAATATATCTTATTTTTTATAGAGTAGCGCATTTATTCTTTTACAAAATTGTCTTATGGCTAACTTACAACTAGCCTGCAACCACCAGAATACTACGAGAACGTACTTATAACATAAATAGCTAACGTAGTATCTGACTTCTTAGTAGACGCACTCCTAAATTTACACTTTTGGTATAGGGCGTTTTTATAACGAGCCAGTATACTACTCGTATACTAGCATTTATCTATTCGTATTACTGTCAAATGATTCTCTAATAAACAAATAGTTCATTGTTACAATGGGTACACACGGGTTAAAACCAATACAGGTCACGGAAACGTCATTGGATTTTTTTTCTGTTATTAGAACACATTGGGAAATTGACAACTTGCACTGGCACTAGTAAACCTTAGTAGTCTTACAGCTGTACTAAAATGTATACTAGTGGTATAGTAGTACAGTACACTAAGACTACTCACACCTTAGGCATATTAAATATTTGAGTCAATTCTACCCGTGAATTTATTTGATGCAAATAGTGTTGTCGATTCTAGTCATGTGTAAGTTTATGGTGCAATATCTATCGTAACAAATAGGAGTTCAGCTCGGACAGTGGTGGCATGAGGCTCGAGTCGACTGGCTCGAATTGAATGAGAGTGGACAACTTTTACTGCTACGAGATACACGTCGTCGACTTGCTTTGTTGAATCTGTCCTCCGGTGATAAGGTAAGCATGCGATTCGAAGTATATTATCCGCTTTTCCGAACTTATTTGCAGTAATGTTTGTCTGAGAAACTGCCTGTTTGAAGAAAAGATGACACAGAGATGCCAAACATATGTACAATACTTAAGGATGAGCTGTGAATCCATATTTTAAACAAGTGTATTTAAAAGCATTAAATTTTATGGATTATGGGATCTTTATTATAAAGTGAGTGGGAATTAAGAAAAGACTTATTGGGAAAGAAAGGATATCGCGAACGCAGCTAATTTACACATAAATCTATTACACGGACGTTTGATATATACCTAATGTTTTGTTATGAAAATTATGACAAATGTTTAAATATGATATAATTGTTGGATAATATTTAAAAGTATATAATATTGTCTATTTAACAGTTCAAAGCAATAAAAACTATGAATACGTATACGATATTGTTTACAGGAGATAATAGCGAGCGGTGTTGGTTTCGTGCAGTGGGTCGAGAACTGTGATGCTGTTGTCGCTCAAACTCCGACACACCTTCTCGTTTGGTGAGTGAATTGTTAATAATTCTTCATAGCTTTAGACCAACCTTAGTATAGCCTTTTGTAATATGCTTCACTATGTTCTTAGAGCTGTATTATTTGACAGAGAGAAGATTAAATAATTCTGCGATCATTCATATATTTGTTGGTACATGATACACCTACCTTAAACTTGTCCCTAAGTATACACTTTTTCCAAATCCTCATCTTCTTAGGAGAGCGTCTCGAAGTTTGTTACAATGAAGAGTATTTACTCAGTGTATGCACGTATTACATACAAGACTTCTTATCACCGCTTAATCTACTGTAAATTATTCATAGAAATTTATATTTCTTATAAATGGATTTTTAGCTATATTTTTGTGACTAGTATAGACTAGTCACAAAATAATATAGATTCTGATGACTTTTTGTATTGTTCATATCATCTGGTGATAAAATAAGTGGCTAATACAGCATTAGCGGTGTATTAAATCGAATCGCTATACAGGTGTCTGATAACGATTTTTGAAGTTATATGTTGATCGCTGCGATTCGGTTTTCTTGAAACTCGATATTAGAGATGATACGACGCTATAGTATTTACGCGCGTTTGGGGTCTTTAATAAATAAATATTTTAAATCTTATAAGTTATCAGTAGAATGTGATATAGACATCAGAGAACTTTTGTTCACAGTCTTATCAGGTTTATTTCCTATGTTTTGATTAATTTATAATTATACTATAAGAGGATTATAAAGCTAGGAGTTAAAGAGATATTTTTAATATACTGTATTATATATAATATACACACGCATGTTTTAAATAGTACGCTGGTTAATTTTCACTACTATATGTATTAAACCCCTTTATGTATTATTATATATATATATATAAATATATATATATATACATATATATAAATTATTTACACGGTTCAGTCTCTATACTTTTAAAATACAACAAATCAACCTTTGTAATTATTTCTTTATATGTAAATAAAATGATAAAAATGTATTAATCAAAGTATTCTACAAACACTTCTACTACATTTTTATTTCGAAGACTATGGTCAACTTGCGCTAAATTCAGTATTTGTGGGAAATTAAGTGAGCTGGTGCATAATTCTTATGTTATTCCCTTTTAGTTAAAAGCTTGTATTGTACAAATAAATCTGTTTTCATATTAAGTTCCCCTTTTTGGATTGCATTCTTCTAAACATGTCCCTCGGTGTTGTTGAAATTCTGTTTTTGTATTTCATTACATTGTCATTTCAGTGATAATGAATTACTAAAATATATTGTTAAAGGTTCAATGAGTATAGTTTGCATATGCGAGTTATCTTAATTCTTTGGATAACATAAACAATAGCAATTTTGGGTTTCTTTTGTTTGATTTGAAAATTGGTTTCAAAAAGGTCAGTTGTTCTTGCGATTTGACAGGTACAGCGCATGGGATGCCACCAGCGTAGAGATGTTAGAGTGCGGCAACGGTATTGCAGAGGAAGTAGTCGCCCGTCGTGTGGTTTTGAAAGGAACCCATGTCTCTCATATTCAGCTAGACGAACACCGACTGGCATTTAGTTTGTATCACATAGAAATATCGCAAGCTTAATTCTTATTTAGTCATAAAATGTTATGCAGTTCTTTGTCTTATATCGCACAACAACAGTTGGACATACGATAAACATAAATGTACACTGCGTGATCTCGTTAATAATTCTGGTATACAATGATACGTAAATGAATTTTCGTAGTTTCGTGCCTTGATTTCCATAAATCACATGAACTGGAAGCAATGTGAATTAATCTATACTATCTATACTAATATTATAAAGAGGTAAAGTTTGTGACGTTGTGAGTTTGTGACGTTGTAGGGGGTAATCTCAGGAACCACTAAACCGATTTTGAAAATTCTTTTACCAATATAAAGCCACGTTATTTATGAGTACATATCATCACGTTAAGACCAATATGAGCGGAGCAACAATTAAAAATGTTTTAAAATCGGAGTATTTTTTCCTTTTGAGAGCTTCCGCTGCGTCTTAGCCTAAAATAACTATTCCACGCGTACGAAGTCGCGGGCAGAAGCTATTAACTAATTATATTATCTATAATCTATACTAATATTATAAAGAGGTAAAGTGTGTGAGGTTGTAGGGGGTAATATCTGGGGAGTCGGAGAAAAATGGTCGAACGAAAACGTTTCTTACGAACGCTGCCTTAATTATGAGATATATATGATTGAGTTCTAGAGAAAAGTTGTAGCTTGATAATGCCTATTACCGCCCAACGAAGTGGGCATGGGTCGGCTAGTATTGTATAAATCAATTAATCCATCATGGTGATTTCTAAAATGTTCTAGATAAGGAAAATGGCTATTATCTAGTTTGTACAACAATTAATGATCGGCTTTTAGACAACGCACTACGCAATGGTGACTTGGCTGGATGCGCACGTTACTTGGACGGTGTTGGTACGAATGCCGAAGTGGCACCATTATGGAGACAGCTAGCTGAACAAGCTTTACAAAGTGACAACGTACAAGTTAATATAATTTGCTTATATGTTTATTAAACTTTGTGTATCGATATACTCACCACAGTATGTCAAAACCTATGCGAGTTTCGACTGCGGAAGTACGAACGGTGTAACTATTTCTGCCTGTTTTCAGTTGTAACACTTATTTTTGGCTGATCTCAGAACGTGACGATGGTTATTCTAGCCATAGGCTGCAGCTAAACATATGTAAACTGCACGACTGTTTGCTACTTTACAATATTAATAATTTTTTTCATTACTTATATAGTTGTAATCTTCTACCAAAATAAATGATCAGATCACTTACTATTGTTACAATATCATTATCAAAATGCCTTGTGTTTATTTAGAAATGAATGGAAACAATAATTTATTACAGCTCGCTGCAAAATGTTATCGCGAAGTGGGGGACGAAGCTCGAACGTTTTATTTAGACAAAATTGTAGCATTAGCTGCTGCTGAAGGGGACGGAGATGTAACAGCCGGTACTGTAGATTTTTATTACTTGTTGTTTGCTTAAAAACTCAAGAGAGGAATGATCAATTTAGCAGTGTTCGAGCTAAATAGCTGTATTTTTATTGTTGTACTATAATGGCTAAAGATGAATGGGTTATGAAAATTCGTATTTCAGGTTTAAACAGTGCTGTGATCCGAGCGCATTTATTCATATTTGTGGGAGATCTTTCCGCAGCAGAAGAGTGCTATGTGAAGCGAGCGAAGCGACCAGAGCTTGCCATAGAAATGTACAAGCAGTTCAATAAATGGACTGAAGCCATTACTCTCGCAGAGAAAACTGATAGATCATTAGTTCTTGCTTTGAAACAGCAACACATGGACTATTTGGTTTCCACTGGTATGTTTGCGAATTTGTCTTAGTAAAGAGAATGTTAAGATTATTGTCCCCAAATATGATCAAGGAGCAAGTAAAGCAAGTTACAGAGGGGTTTCCTCCCACGAAGCTCCGATTGTGGAATGAGCTTTTTGCTGAGGTTTTCCTGGTGACTGTACCATAGAATTCTTCAACGGAAAATGAATACGTTATTGAAGGGTCGGCGACGCGTATGTAGCACCTCTAATATTCCAATCAGACTGTCCGCATTCTTGATTGTTACTATCGTGGTATAAAAAAAGTCATGTTAATGATGTATTCATTTGTAACAAAAATAATAATATTGATAAAGGTTTGGTACTTAATATTATACCCTACTCTAGTATATGTATAAATGTAAAACCAAATCATGATAGCTACTGAAATTTATGGGGTTCTTCAGGACTTTAGAGTACGTATTCGATTCGGTCCAATATTTTGGTATTGGTGGCGAAAGACAGAGCCATTCAGTAATAGTACATACATATTTATTGCCTTTTGTAACACTTATACCGTGTACTTACATTAATGAAGATGGGTTATCACCTCCGGTTAACGATGATTCGAGTGTTAAAACTAACGTTGTAAAAGCGGCCTTACGTTTAGTAAATCATTTTTTCTCGACACGTCTAAAAATATTTTGTCCCTGTTTTGTGAAGCCGAGCATAATAGAAAAATTGACGTAGACACTGTTCTGCCTTATATACAATACTTGCGGGCCCGGCGGACGTTGTCCCGCCCTGATTATGAAAAAATCCTTGACAAATTATATACTAAAACGTTCCTCATCAATCACTCTATCCACCGGTGAAAACTGCATGAAAATCCGTTGGGTAGTTTTCGAGATTATCGCGAACAGACAGATAGAGAGACGCGGTAGGGGACTTTGTTTTATACTATGTAATGATACTTGCGGGCCCGGCGGACGTTGTGCCGCCCTGATAATAAAAACAATCTTGACAAAATATAAACCTATTCCTTCCTCATGAATCGCTTTATCTACTGGTGAAAATCGTAGGAAAATCAGCTCAGTAGTTTTTGAGTTTATTGCGAACAGACAGACGTGGCAAAGGACCTTTCATATAATATGTAGTGATACCTTATTATACAGTTTCGTAATATTCAATGAAGAGTGACGACCACTAGATGTGTGGATCTTAAAACATAATGTGACCAAGTGATATTCATGTCGACAATCATTTCTAGCGAATTAGGACCGCTAACATTGTGAAATAATTCTATATATTTCTTTACTTTTATTGCGTATGTCGTCTAAATTAGTTAGTATTTCTGTATATCTGTAGGTCGGGTAGGAGAGATTGGTGCATCTTTGGTATCAGCTGGAGATCTCCAAGGAGCCGTGAGGGTGTGGTTGAAGGGAGGTCGCTCTCGTCGTGCTGCTAGTCTGTTACAGCACCATCCCCAACTGCTCAGGGACACTGAGTTAGTAGATGCAGTACACTCGCAGCTTCTACAGGTAAGACAATAAAATAATTTCCAACGAGAAAACACTACCCCAAATGAGCATATTTACTGGGCTTATAAACAATGGTGGTTAAAATATAACATACCAATGATTGTATAATGAACGTTATAACATAAATAAAAACAAATACGAAGAATACAGATTTTAGTAAAAAAATGGAAACAAATGAGGTAATGCGATTGGTCGAATATAATCACATATCTAATTCGTAAACGAAAACGAACCTAAGTAGGACGCATTTCATTGGTTAAGCGGTTGGTTTTTGTAACTCGATTCGTAGATTTCAGCGATTATCGAGAAATTATTTTTTTGCTACAGCAATTAAGAGTCGTTATATTTTGTAGCTATATCGTTTAAGGGCAAATATGATATATCGCATTTATTTAGTACTGTGCCTTAGGTCGTTATAATTATAGCATTATTTATGGCGCGCGAAATAAAATTAATATTTCACACTTACCGTGCTAAGTAAAAATTACAATAATTATCATTTTTAATATGCAATAAATAATAATGTTCGTTACTAAAAGTTACAAAAAAATCTTATTTTCTTATAGAAAGCACACAGGTCAAATTAAAAATAAGCTGCTGTTTGCTGACGCCCGCAGAAAGCTATTCTAGCAAATTTTGTCTTCGTCAACATAAATCTTTGAGAGTACTTGTTTTCCTAAAATCAACTTTAAATATATTAATTACATAGGAGGAGTGGTGGGAGTTAGCAGGCGAGTTATCAGAGCGAATGAACGATATTAGAGCGGCTGTGGAATATTATGCCAAGGGAAATAACTATGCGAGAGCAGTTCAACTTGCGAGAGAGGTAAGATAAGATTCCCTTTTAAGAAGAGGCTATATTAATATAATATTTTCCTGTATTACAAGTTTTCCTTCTTATTCGGCTGTACCTAAATGTTAATGAAATATTTATTGCAAATGAAACAGCACGATATAAAACTTCAGAATTTCTATTAAGCAATAGTTTCCAATTATGAATATTTTTACCCCCAACTTTATAACATTTAAAAATTTTGGAAAATACCTTATGCACGTTGTGACAGTGAATTCATTTTTATTTTATTTAGTGGTGTATTCCATGATTGAAAATGGCTTCATGTTTTTATTAATTAATAGATAATTACCATATTCAAAATTACTAGTCACCGTCTTCAACCGCATGGATCACCATATAACGTAATGTAAAATTGTAGTAAAATGTTAGCTTGTATCAATAATTGTACAAACGATTATTTCAGCATGCATGTACATTTGGTAACTTAAGAATTCATGTACATTTACTAACTTAAGAATTCATGTACATTTACTAACTTAAGAATTCATGTACATTTACTAACTTAAATTGGTAACATTGTCAACGGATCGACGGAAAACATCGTAAGGAAACCAGAACTTGAGAAATGTTCTTTTAGTACCACCATATGTGGTCAAATACGTAAACAAGAACTGTGGTTTTCTGAGCTTGAAGTTGCTACTACGTCGTGAGGTGCTGTGGTGATTGTGCCCATGTTTTCCTTTGGGAAGGTGCATTTGGTCCTGCAGTGGGTCTCATACATGTTGATGTCATAAAATACAGTTTATGTAATTATCCATAATTTAAGCTATGCATTCTGTTTATAGTATTTTTTTGTCGTCTATTTTATTGTTGCATTGTATCTGATAGTAACTATGGAAAGAGGCCTTAGGTCCTTCGGTGTGTCCCTTACAGGCTGACGTGATCATGACGGTATCATGATAAAAATAACAGTGGTATTGTGGGTATAGAATTGTCCTGGTGAAGTGACAAGGTTGGAAGGAGAATGGGGTGCGTGGTTGGTGGGTTCGCGTCAGCCCGGAGCGGCGGTACCGCACCTCATAGAGGCAGGGGAGACGCGGGCAGCACTGGCTGCTGCCATATCCGCGCACCACTATAAGAAAGCGCTGCAAATTGTACAGGTTAAGTGGACTTTCAAATGCATATATACGGACACTCACACCCTTGCTTGACTGTTTTGCGTACGATATAAGCATTATATATCCCCACAGAACTTACTCATTTAAAATATTGGTCATTAGGCTCAACGATAACGACAACCGTTTCGTTCTTGGTTGTTGCTAATAGTTTTTGGAAAGCTTAGTGGATTGCTTATAAAATTAGGGCAGGGGATTGCCATGAAATATAATTTACATGTTAAGTTCTCTCTATTTTTTTCTGGAAGCTTTATTCATATTAATTTAGTAGTTTTCTTGAAATACATTTGCGCTTAAAATACAACAGGACGAACATTCAAAACTGATAGCATAGAATTCTCTCATTGTTCATTTTCTTTTTTTTATTGCCCTAGTTGGTTTTTAATATAGAAATTAATTATATCATAATATTTATGAACTTAATAAAATATGAAGTTAGAGAATTATTTTGCAGGCCATTGATGATAAAGAATCAATTCAAGAACAATGTCAACAACTCGGTGATCATTTTATATCGGCACAAGTAAGGATTATTTAAATTGATTTGCAATTCTCTTACAATAACTTTAAAAATATTGTGTATACCGATTATGCTACCCCATACTTGCGTGAAGAAGCTTCGAAAACTAACTTCAAAAGGGTATTTCAATACAGAAAAACATTCCAATAGCAATTAGAAATTACGTTTCCTTCCTTTGATATATGTGAAAACCGTGCGCCTAGCTATCATGGTGCATTTATCATTACACATGACATAATTACCTGGTGATACTTACACACAGCTATGAGAGTAGCATAAAATATATGTTTAATTCAGACGCCATAAAAGCGAAATTTTTAAAAAGAAAGCGAGAAGAACGTATGTCTCACTGTTCTTCAATATCTCGAGACTCTGCTCCCACTCTACCCGACACAGTGTTGGTCTCACCACTTTTCGTCACACAAAAGGTTGCGGTACAGAATTTCAAGTCCTACTATAAGAAATTTGTTTGAAGAAGGCGTTACGTTGCGGACATTCATCATTAAACATTATAGTGGACATTATTTTGCAATTCCGCCTTGAATTGATTGGCCGCTACCACGTCTCACTGCAACAAAAAAAGTTTAGCTTTATTTGTGCGAGGTGTACTTGAAAAAGTTAAATCTGAATCTAGAAATAGAAATACCGATATATTAGTAACTAAAGGTTACACCTATGCAAGGTTCGACTGCGGAAGTACCAACGTTTTACCTATTTCTGCCTGTTCTTGGGGGTAACACCTATTTTTTAACGTAGGTGGTAGAGCCACGCTGGAGCTATTACTAGTTTCAGCATGAATTTGTCAGTTCGCCCGGGGTACTACCACCTGACCCACAGAAACACCGACGTGAAGTAACACTGCTTGCATTGTTGCATTTCGTTCGATAAGTGAAAGCGCCGGAGAACCACCTCCCCTCCCTTCTTTCCTCCCACCACTCCCGTCTTCCCCCCAAACACAGGCCAACAACTTACTTGCGATTATCCTGGTGTTGCTAGTGCCTATGGATGGGTGTGATCACTTAACCTGATCGTTTGCCTCCTATGATATAAAAAAAAGGATTGTGTGGTTTTATGAAACCACGGTAAAAGTGAAACTTTTTTTCACACTATAGACATTTAACTAATAATAGTCTATACACTACACGGTCAGCTGCTGCGAATTATAAGCGCCGCCATATTGGCCCTGGCTGCTCTGACGAGCGCCTTTCACTTTATCCCTACTCCGCGGCCGACCATCACGCGACATGCAACACACAGACGAAAAAGTTTGAGACGATGTAATAAAAGTTTCACTTTAAAAAAAGTGGTAGTGGCCAATCAATTCCAGGTGGAAGTGCAAAGTAATGCCCACTATAATATTCTTTCATAAGAAGTTTCAGTCCGCAAGCACTTTCAGGAATGGGAGACAGCAGAGCGTTTGCTTACGTCGTGCGGTATGTCTGAGCGTTGCGTGCGCGCATACAACGCGGCGGGACGGCTCGCGGACGGACTGCGTGTCGCCACCGCGCGACTCACAGAGCACGAGACGAGGGACATCTACGCTCCGCTCGCTCGCCACCTCCGCAACGAGAACCAATACAGGAAGGCTGAACAAATCTATATCGGTCTCGGCGAACCGGACGAGGCTATCTCTATGTATAAGGTTTCTATTGTTCTCTACTGGCTTTTGCGTTTTGCATCGCGTTCACTCCTCGACTGTCCGAAAATATAGAAGATTTTTCTTTCATTATTTATTATTGCCGCCATTGTCGAGTAGGTAATAACATTCCAAGTTTCTTGCGATCGCTTCGAAGAACTAACAAGGTGGTGGCCGGCTTTTTAGAACTTTCCAGGGCGTTTTTGTGGCATCTCAGAATTCATGCTCGCTGGTATTATTCTCCATCCACTTCACTTATGCACAATAACCGAATTATAGTACGTAAAATGCCACCAATATTACAAAATATAGAGTTAGATAACACAAGATTATGAATAAAATATAAAAGCCACTATATAAGAGAGTAAGATACCACCAGAAACTCTTATATATGTTTTAGGAAGCATCACAATATGAAGCCATGTTGCGATTGGTTGCGGTCCACCGGGAGCCGCTGCTGGAGGCCACGCGGCGTCACGTCGCTCAGGCACTACACGCTTCCGGTGATCTCAGAGCTGCAGAGAATTATTACATACAAGCGGGTAACTATACCATCTATATAAATAAAAATCTATGTAAGCGCATCACCTTAGAATGGCTGTATCTATTTGGATAATTACTTGTTTTGCTGTGTTTGTATTTTTTAGAATAGAGGTGTATTTGGAAGATAACGTTTGAAAAATCGTAGTGAAAATAAATTATTTTGGGTTATAAAATCTATATATAAAAAGAGAGTAAGTGAATAAACATTATCAAGATTTTCAAAAATATCGATACAATTAACACAATGATAGTTTAGTTGCCATTTTATTTAATTACATGGTCTTACTGTAAAGGGAATTCGTTAATACACCCGTGCGAAACTGAGACGCACAGCTAATAATCTAAATATAGATAGAGGTCGATAGAGATAGATATAGAGATAACGATAGAGGTCAGTCGTTGTACGCGTGTTTTTTTTAGTTTTACGTCTTAGATATTTGGTGCTTATCTATAAATTATCATGGTATCTTCATTTACCATAAATGTACTAAAGTTTTAAGAAACTGTGTAACAGCGATGTTTGAAGTGGGGTAAGTTGTGTGGTGCGCATGCGTAGAAGAGGGGAAGTAAACGGATAACATTGTTTACAATGGAATTTTGCAAGCAAAATATATTTCTGTTTTCAATTGTTTTACGTTTCTTCCTCTGTACTTACATAAAATATATTGTTAATGAAAATACGGTTCTTTGAGGCTCAATCACGTCGAAATCACTGAACGTATCGGCGTACAACTATGATAATTCAATGCGGAATTATTCGTAGAATGGTTATAGGATATTTTTTGAATTCCAGTGACACTTTGTATTTTTTTGTTATTTACTTTTGTATACATTTTTTGCCGTCAGTAAACACAAAAGACGTGCCTACTGATGCGGGCGGGTATCACCTAGCTTGTTTATATATGTGGAGTGTACCCAGACTTAGATCTAGACTATATCTTAAGCGATGATGGCTTATTTGATAGCTTGTTTAGAAGCCGCATCGATTGACGTAGGTTCGAATACTTACAACTGAGTTGAAACTATCGTCGAAGTAAAATACCGTGATGAAACCAAAGCATGGTGGTAGTGCTTTTTCCAAGCCTAACTGGCTTGCTAAAACTCTCAAGTTAAAAATCTGTCACCGAGCACTTGTTAATGTGTTCCGGCAACTGCACTTAAGAGCAAGTTCCCTCTATATTTGGTGTGTTTACTATCTACAACCAAATCGTCATTCGATATTAGATGATATTGTCGTCAAATGCAAAAATCTATAAAGTGTAATTGACGTGGTAACCACCATACCGACACTGGTTGGGGTACCTAGCCTAGGCAGTGAACTGTATTTAAATTGGCTGGAGGTAGATACCCCTTGAAAAATGTATGCCGAAATTATTTCCTTATAATAGGGATAAAAGCTCACTTACCTGGTAAAATACGTCTTCTCCGCCGCCGTTGCCGTTGGTGAGAGCACCAGATTTCTAAAATGTACACCGACAAACACAAAACTGAATTCCGTGTCGCCGTGTCAGTAGTGTCGAGCGAGTCCGAATGTAAGCGCGGGTTCCGAGCAAGTGACCGATCAACCCCGATTGTCCATTGACAAACAATGTGTTAAAAAGAATTTTGCCTACCCCCAACCAATTTATGGCCGAACAGTAATAAAGATTAGTTATTTTATTTTGTTGAGGTGATTGGAAGAGCGCGATTCAGATGTATCGGTCGGCGGGACAGTGGGAGCTGGCGGAGCGCGTGGCGCGAACACATGCTCCTACTAACGTACAACAACAGGTCTTAACAAATAAACATATAGCTATTTAATAAAATTAATTACATATGGTGCTTATAAAGTTGTTTAAGAGGTCATTGTGTCCAGAATATATGAAATGGGGTAGCTTATATGATAAATAAATATCTCTATATGTATAGATTTGATTTTGAAACTGGTATCTTTGCCACTGCTTTCGTGATAGATTGCGTCATTTATGTGACAAGCAGGCGTTTTTAACTTTTGAAGCAGTGATGTTTTTAGAACATACTTTAGGTGCAACGTATTAAATATTTTTATTATGAATCGATCGATGCAAAAAATATTCAGTACCATCGAATATTACAAAGACAATACTCTCAAAATAATTAGACAGATTTTTTTATAGTTACATTGTTTCTCTGCTTATCGCAAAAACAAACATATACAAAATATTCCATAAATACTTTCAATTTAGGGCCCAAGAGGGTCCTAAAACTAAAACTATTATAAAACAACCCAGTCACGGAAAAGAACCGGCAAGAAACTCGATCGGATTTATTTTATTCACGTTAATAATTTTTATAATAAATTGAAATTGCAATCGTGGATCGTTTTGGTGGATGAACAGAGTGGGTTTTAATTGCATATTTCATCTATTGATCCAGACTTTTGACATGAACTCATATATGGAGATACAGAGAGTGTTTTTTAGTATTATATCGCGACAATAGATGTGGTGTAAATACACAGGTGGCTCTGCAGTGGGCGGCCACTCTACCCGGAGCGGCGGCCGCCAGGCTGCTTGCCGCGCGGGGTCTCGCCGCTCTGGGCGCTCGTTGGGCGTTGCAGGCTCAAAGGTTTCTATACTATTATAGTCCGAGTCAAAGTTTTTAAATAACGTGCGAATTTTTATTGATTGGGAGGTTTTGGCGGGATCTTAGTCTGTTATGTAGTGGCTTTTGTATTTTATTCATAATCTTGTGTTATTGTACTATAAATTTTGTTATATTGGTGGTGTTTTACGTAATATGGTACGTAGATATTGTGCACAAGTGGTTGGGAAATAATATCATGGAACATAAATTCTGGAATGCCACAAAAACGCCATGGAAAGTTTGTAACCAGGGAACATTTTTTTTTTCTCGAACTGACTATGCTATTGACCTGTTAAGGTCTTTACAGCTTCACCGGGAACATATGTCTTGTTAGAACATTGAAATTATCACTAGACACTTGTAATATTATTAGCTACTAGACAATAGCAGTAATAATGTAATATATGGATTCGTCGTAAAAAAAAATGATTGTCTGTAAAGTCGATTTACGGACGATAATTTTACGTGATAAGGTCATAAGGCCAATCGCGCCTCTTTATAGCTTATTCCGCGGTCACGCTTGCACGCTCAGCTCAGGCGGAACGTGACAATGTGTCATACTTTTTGGTGCGTGCAGCCAGCGTTCATATATACTAATATTATAAAGAGGTAAAGTTTGTGAGTTTGTGACGTTGTAGGGGTAATCTCAGGAACTACTGGTCCGATTTGAAAAATTCTTTCAGTGTTATATAGCTAATTGATCGAGGAAGGTTACATGCTATATATCATCACGCTAAGACCAATAGGAGTGGAGCACCAATGAAGAATGTTTCAAAATCGGGTATTTTTTCCTCTTGAGAGCTTCCGCTGCGTATTAGCGTTAGCCCAAAGTAACTGTTCCACGCGAATGAAGTCGCGGGCAGGGGCTAGTCGATTTATAAGACGGTGTCACGTCAAAAGGAAAAAGCAAGGTTGTCAATTATCGTTGTCACGATCGATATGGTAATTGTGTTTTTTTTATTTATGCACGGCAAAATGACTGTACTATATCTGATGGTAAGCATAGTACAATCCAAAAACAATGGCGACCACCGAGTGACACACTACCCATCGCCGGTCGCCGCTGTCATACCGGCCTGCGAGAAGCTGGATATGCACAGGCTGATCCCGAAACGCGACCCACAGAAGCGTATCACTATGACGGGCTTTTTCGCCATATACATGGTGGTTGCGACAACCAGTCAGGCCGTAAAGCCCTATCATCCCGCTTTCGCCATTGCCTCGTTCGTTATTCAGCAGGTTGCACCACGTGCAGGTGATGTTGGCTTGCGTGTCTCTAGTATTATGATGTTATTCTACACCGCTTACACCCCACCGACCACTCCATATGTAGGTGGGATATAGCGATGGAGCTGAGCGAGCTCGGCGGCGGTGTCAGTAAGCAGGAGGTGGGACGGCACGAGGCGGCCGCGCTCGCGGAAGAGCACCCGGAGGAGGCGGAGGCCGCGTTCCTCCGCGCCGCCGCACCGGAACGCGCGGTCGCACTCTGGATGGACCGAGCGGAGCACACGCGAGCTCTCGCACTCGCCGAGAAACACGCACCACACATGGTAACTCGCACTCCATAACACGTTTTTTTTTCTCAAAATTAATTACAATTAATACAGTGAAGTTGTTACTAACGTAACCTACTGGATGTGAAAGTAACATGTACAGCATATGAAAACTTAGAAAACTAATTACAATTAATACAGTGAAGTTGTTACTAACGTAACCTACTGGATGTGAAAGTAACATGTACAGCATATGAAAACTTAGAAAACTAATTACAATTAATACAGTGAAGCTGTTACTAACGTAACCTACTGGATGTGAAACTAACATGTACAGCATATGAAAACTTAGAAAACTAATTACAGTTAATACAGTGAAGCTGTTACTAACGTAACCTACTGGATATGAAACTAACATGTACAGCATATGAAAACTTAGAAAACTAATTACAATTAATACAGTGAAGCTGTTACTAACGTAACCTACTGGATGTGAAACTAACATGTACAGCATATGAATACTTAGAAAACTAATTACAATTAATACAGTGAAGCTGTTACTAACGTAACCTACTGGATGTGAAACTAACATGTACAGCATATGAAAACTTAGAAAACTAATTACAATTAATACAGTGAAGCTGTTACTAACGTAACCTACTGGATATGAAACTAACATGTACAGTATATGAAAACTTAGAAAACTAATTACAGTTAATACAGTGAAGCTGTTACTAACGTAACCTACTGGATGTGAAACTAACATGTACAGCATATGAAAACTTAGAAAACTAATTACAATTAATACAGTGAAGCTGTTACTAACGTAACCTACTGGATATGAAACTAACATGTACAGTATATGAAAACTTAGAAATTTAAATCCACGTACTCTCGTGTTCCCGTACATTCTAAGAGGGAGGTTGTCGCGCTCTTCCTGAATTATCAAGAAAGCGAGAGAGACTGTAACTCGGATTGACGATACATATATTTATAAAATAGATTTAAAAAACATGATTCCGTATTCCACTGTTTCCTCATTGAAAACTGAATCGTTTTTAGTTATTTTTAAAATTAGTTATGAAGTCGAAATTAAGTATGTGAATGTTTTCCTTTTATTTTGTATCTGCATATGAGTCGTAACATATCAAAATAAGCTAAATCCAATCTTAACCGTTCCTATTATTTTATGTTATTTTTCAAGATCTTTAAATTTTGTACATTTAATATATGAAAATCATAAAAAAAAAAAAACAAAAAAAGGACCTTATATACGCCAACATTTGAACTTCGCTCTCGGTGCATAAAAACTGGAGATCTTAAAAAAATTAAACATGTTATATGGACTATTAAAATTAGATTTAGCTCATTTTGAAATGTAACGACATGATTATAATGAAAATACAGTTTTCCTTTAAGGTTCAGTTACGTCAAAATACTGAATACTGCTACGGCGTAGGACTATGACCATTCTACGCAGAATTTATCGTATAATGTTCTAGGCTCCTTATTATTTGGATTACATTAATTCTTTGATTTTTTTTTATTAAAAGTGTATTCCGTGTACAGCGAAGCTGGCGGATATCAGCTGGTTTATTATATGTGTGAATTTTGTTTGCTGACATTGCTAAAAACGGCAAAATAATTGGGCAGTTTTAATATGTATAGAAGACTCCTTGGTCTTATAATATCATCTTATATAATATATCAAATATATGAAAATCAAAATATATCAAAACACAGGAACATGACAGTGACCGATATAGTTTTCATAGTATAAAAATATTTACCTAAGTTTTATTACCTTGGGATAAAACAGAGCAATAACTTTGTGTGGAACAAACACCAAACGTGTTTCTTTTTAGGGCGACAATTTCTACACAATTTAGTTAGATCGCCTTTTTATCTAAAACAATTAGAAGCAATAATAATAGTCAAAGATGGTGCACTAAAAGATACGTGTACTGAAATTGATACAAACAGAATGTACGGTGAAGATACTGTAGTTGCTGGAGGTATCTGCGAAGTTGTACGCGAACAGATATAGGATTAATGATATAAAATTATGCTTATTTAGGTAGAAGACGTTTTAATCGAAGGAGCTCGTGCAGCAGCTGAAAGGGGTGATTTAGCACAATTCGAGACACTAATGATAAGAGCAAACAGGCCACAGGAAGTAGTTCAGCATTACAAAGATTTAGGTCAGTAATATTTGTACAGCTATTTTCTTACTTGTTAATAATATGGAGTATTGTTTAAGGAGTGTAATTTGTGCTTGTACTTGTAAATTATGTTTTATTTTCAAGAAATTAATACAGTTACGCTACAAAAATAGAAATTAATCACTGGGTGGCATTATAATTTTATATCGTGAGTTTTTTAATGGATTCTAAGTATATTTGAGTAATAAGGATAATTTATCCGTTGTCATCCTATACGAGTGTGTTCATGATACCGGACAGGTAGACGTTGCTATATTTGTTATAACTTTTGTCGTGTTATTTGTTTTTCTTTCGAGTCATAATTATGAACGTGTTGAATCACAAGAGACAACTGAAGCATACCCATTATTTAAAGGGATCATTAGATTCGATAAGATAATCGGTAAAAAAACGGTCGTGAGCAAAGGCTCTGGCGATAATGTCTTCCTGCATGTCTCGACAAAGGTGCGCGAAAGGTTTTTTGTACCTTTATTGCGATTATTTTAGTATGGGAGTAGCATAAATGTGGATATGATTTGATAGAGTTGTGGGAGGAGGCGGCGCGTGTGTCCCGCGAGTACTTACCGTCGAGCGGCGAGAGCGTCCCGGCTGGCGTCCCGGCGTTGGTGTCGCGCGCGGCGGCACACGCGGACGCTGCCGAGTGGTGGGAGGCGGTGCAGCTGCTGGAGCGAGCGAGCGCAGCGGCTGCAGACGCGGGAGCGCACAAGCTAGCGGAGCGTGCAGCGCTGCGAGCTGCTCGACTCGCACGGGACCACTTACACGATGACAGGCGACGCACTGCAGCCGATATGCTCGCCGATAGGTATCTTACGGGTCCTTACATGCTAACCCTTTGCATTCGTATAACCAGTAACTCGACACCGCGATTGTCTGGTGTTATGGAGAGCATAACAACCCGCGAGTCGCGACCGTCATTTGTCACCAATATTTTAAATGACTCTGCTCCGGAACCCTCGAGTACAAAGGGTTAAATTTGTCTTTTATATGGAAAAAGTAATACAAAAGAGAATATTTATGAAATTATATATTTAACCAATCGAAGCTAATTCATGAATGGCTAATTCATGAATTCCATTGATGAAAAAAATATGGAAACGAGAATCAATAAAATCTTTGAAGATGGATTGGACTGCATCATCGGAATTAAATTTTTTCCTTGCAAAATATTGTCTAAATTCCGGAAAGAGTGGAGTATCTGTTGGAGCAAGGTCTGGGGAGTATGCTGGCTGTTGGCGCCATTCCAACCGCAATTTTTCTAATTTAAGGTCTATCTATAGTGAAGTATGAGGTCCAGTGTTGTGATAGTAAATTTTACGGTTAGCTTTTACATCCAAGCTTGCAATTGTTGATAATACAAATCTGCTATATTCGTCTGGCCAGATTTTTGGAAGCTGTAGTGTATGAGACCAGCATTGGTCCAAAAAGCACTCCCCAGTACCCTACTCTGAGTCAACTTTCGTTTGGAACAGGATTTAGCCCATTCTCGTGAGTTTAATTATTGTAGTGAGCGTTTTCAATTGTCGTGCAGGGTTGCATTTTTCGTCACAAGTAACGATACAATTCAAAATTTCCTCATTATTGTAACGATTGAGTATTGTAACGCAACGCGTGTTTGTTGGTGTACTTCAGTCAATTCATGCGGTACCCATTTCTCGACCTTTCTCACTTTTCCATTTTGTCTCAAGTAAATGAAATATGTTTTATCACTTACACCGAAGCCTACTGCTAATTTTGCCATGGTTTGCAATGGATCTGCTTCCACAATCACTTATAATTCTATATTGTAAACTAGAATCACAGATAGTCAACGGGGCTTCTTTCGTTGTTCAAAATTTTCAGAACGAAAACGTTTGAACTAGAAACATATCGGCCTCTCTTTGATAGTAGCTGCCTATACACATTATTAATCCTTCGATATACCACCACAGCGCTAATGCCACGGTGGAACTCGTCTTCGTAAATAACGCGATATTTTACTACCTAATATACTTCTTCTCTCGGATGACTGTCATGAAGTTATAGCTTAATTTTTATGAACTACCACTATTTGCTGTTCGAAATGCAACAGGCTCCAGAATACAAAATGGCCCGTTATTCAGGAGGCTAATCTATATATAATATTGTATTGTTTATTTTATATGTGACCAGGTTCGCTGCAATCGGACAGAGCGATATCGGTGAACAACTGAGAGCAGCACTTACTGAAGGAGAGCTTCCTGAAGAAGATGCACCAGGTAATATTTACAAAATTATTATTATAAGCGCGAATGTGAGTTGGTTTACGTGTTAAGTTTTCATACCTTAACTATTCAACCGATCATTATATAATTTAGCATATACGTTGACAGGGGTGCAGAAAAGACACACAGATACATAAAGGATACACAGTACTTTTCATCCAGAATTTTTTTTTTACTATTCTCAAGGGATAAGTCAAGATTACATTAATGTGAACAAAGTCGTGGACAAAAGCTAGTAATAATAACAATAGTAATAAAAGTAATATAAATTTACATTCCTCGACATTATGATAAATCATCACGATTTATTTCCTGTACTACAAGCAGATACATTTCAGTGTCAATAGATGGATGCAATTTCACAACTTATTAATCTGTTAGGTGATTACACACGTAGTCTTTATAAATGCTACGCGAGCCATTTCCTCACGAATTTTATTATCATCACTGAGTGTGATATTATATTCTTAAAGGTAATTAATAAAAATGGCTGGGTTTACTAGTGTTGGCTTATTTATGAAAAATGGGCAGCTGATATTTGATATAAATCACAATTTTGAAATTAAATGTATATATGATATGTTTCCTTTTGGTGAAAAAACGCGAGAAGGAAAAATCGTTTTTCAAACAACACATGGTGCAAGACGATCTAAGTATGTTTTGAAATAAATTATGTTTTTTTCATTTCATAACTATACTATATTCCCTGAAATATAAACAATTTCGTAAGAGAAATAAATACAATTTCGAAAATTATAATAGTATAAATACAAAACGTTATTTTAACAAATCATCGACTGAGATCGTCTTACGGAACGTGTTTTTCTTTCCTTACCAGTAATCTAATTATATTAACATCAAAAACTTTGGTACGTCTTTGTTTTTAAATTCATATTTCACTAATTTTATATAGAGCATAAAAGTTGCTAGAAACTTTTATGTTATTCTTGTATGGAGTTGCTTTTTACAACCTTGCAGTTTTCATCCTAAGAAATTTTTTCCGAAGGCGTGGAAAGTACTAGTCTAATCTATACAAATAGTATGAAGCTGGAAAGTTTGTTTGTGTGGTTGAACGCGCTAATCTCAGGAACTACTGGTCCGATTTGGAAAAAGTATTAGATAGCTCATTTATCGAGACAGGCTATAGGCTAAATATCGCGCTTAGGCCTATAGCAGCGGAGCCCCAATGACTAATGTTTCAAAATGGTTTTTTTTCCTTTTTGAGAGCTTCCGCTGCGTATTAGCGTTAGCCCGAAGTACCTATTCCACGCGGACGAAGAGGCGGGCAAAATCAAAAATCAAAAATACTTTATTCAGTTTAGGCCTTAATAAGGCAGTTATGAACGTCAAAGACTACCACTGGTTCGGAAAACAACCCACTCATCGAGAAGAACCGGCAAGAAACTCGATCGGGTACATTTTTTTTACATATATTATCCAATACATCATACAATAGCTTTTAGTGGATGCACAGAGAGGAGTCAATTCCAGAGATCACTATCGTTTACATACTGATCCACTCTATAATATCCTTTTGACACTAAAGCCCGTTTGACGTGGCGCTTAAATTTACAGTCCGGTAAATCTGTAACATGCTTTGGGACTTTATTGTAGAACCTAACACTATTACCTAAAAAACTATCACTGGTCTTGCTAAGTCTGAAACATGGGACCACCAGTTTATTACAGTTTCTAGTATTTACATTATGCCGGTCTTTTTACCAGTACCGGCAGAAGCCAGTATTCATTATATGCCGAAATTTCTGAATTAAAATGAATCCGGGTGTATAGAGACGTCGACGAATGTGAATATCGGAGTGGGTGGTAGTTCGCCCCGCGAGGTGGAATCGGAAATGGGAATGGAAGCGGAGGCGGAGGCGGAGGCTCTGGAGCGTCTCGCCCGCGCGGGGCACTGGCAGCGCTGCCTGGCGCACGCGGGACGTCGGGCGCCTCACTATGCGCTCAGATACGTTACGCACTTATTCAAAACACATTCTGTACGTTATTATGTAACTTTTTTTTTCGAACTGACTACGCCATTTCCCTTACGTGACTAAGTACTATGTAACTTGTCGTTACAATTTCAAATTGCTAAGACGGGATCATGTCGTTGAAACATATCGATTTATAACTCTTAAAATTAAGATAATTTCTATACGAATGATTTGATAGGATAACCGAAATGTAAATTTAAACATAACAGCATTAAAAGTTTTGAAACGTAAAAAATGGGTATAAATGATATTGAGTTTTAGCTGTCGGTGGACTTGTTTCAATGTAGATAGCTTATTTATATATAATATAAAACTATATAAATAGTTCATTCAAACACAGCTCATATGCTGTTATGTTATTGTTATATTATATTATGTTTTGCTTCGGTATACTTTTTATTTTCCCGATGGTGTTTAGTAAAACGATATCAAAATCAAAATCGATAACACTTTATTCAATTTAAGCCTTATGAACAACAAAACTACCAGCAGTTCGAAAAACAACCCAGTCATTGAGAAGAACTGGCAAGAAACTCGATGTAGTTCATCTTTTCATTATACATATTTTTACAAAGATAAATAGTTACCTTGGTTTTTGGTGGAAGCACAAGGATTAGCATCGTTATTGTTCAAATATATATTTTACCAAAGTATAAGAATTTTTAGGTTATATTTTATGAATGAACACTGAACTATAAAATAATAATAATGACAATTTTGTTTATTAGCGTATAGAGGGAATTGATATTGATAGTGAAGACGTACCAGAATCGCTATCCCAAGCTCTAGAGGTGCTACGTCAATATCTATGTGTAGACGAACCGGATGTACAACCACTAGTGAATAACAATGACGCGGTTTTAGCTAAGACAGTGTGTGCCGAGATACTCGTGCGTGTCTCTACAGCTCCAAAGGCTTTCAATGCCCTCAAAGACGCAGCAGCTGTGCTAGTAATCGCCGCTGCAGATGACCGAGCTATTCAGGTTTGCTATGACTTTTAACGTGATTAATACGATGACTATGATAGCGATAAGGATATCTAATAAAAATGTGAAAGTAACAGGATTCAAAGAAAATCTTTGTAAGTTTTAGTATTTGACTATAATCACATCTGATATTAAATGATGACGTAGTCCAAAATGGTAAACACGCTAAGCGTAGAGGGAATGGCTTTCTAGTGCAGCTGTCGGAAAACACTATATGTATTTGGCGACAGATTCTAAATTAAGGGTGGTAGCTAGTCCGGCGAACTTAGAAAAAGCTATGGTATTTCATCATGCTATGATTCCATCACGATGTTTTCCTTCATTCACCTTCCTTCAATCACCGCATTATTCCCAAGGCTTTGAAACTACGTCGACTGATGCGTTGTCCGAACCCACTAGTTTATACTAAACTCTCGTGGCTAGACACATACCTCTACTTAAAACTATATCTCCAAACAGTAGGTGCATACCAGTAGTTGCATTTGAGAGCCAGTTCTCCTCTAGGATGACCATTTTAGACAACATAATCATTTAACATAGGCTAATATGGTGGGCAAACACTAAAATCTAAGAGATTAAAAAAGGTACGATTATAACTATAAAACTAGTGAAAAGTGTTGTATTGTTATAGGCGATCACATTATTGATGGCGCTTCATATTCCTCAAATAGCCGGTAAAGCTGCAAGAGCTCTACCACGATTCACTGACATTATTGTTGCTGATGTTGGTAAGTACAACCTAAATCATGGCAATAATGTGTCTTATTGTTAGCGATCTAGCATTAGACACACAAGTTTTTGCACAGAATTGCGTATAATTTATGTACTCCCAAATACTTTATTACTTTTTTATGCTTCTAGGAATGTTGATACTAATAATTCGACCCTTTCATTTGTTTCACAGGACGAACGATTGGTTGATTAGAAAATAATATTACTGGTTTATACTTAAGGAATTGGAATAAGTTTGGCGCAAAAGCATTGATTAAATAATATTGTTGTTTTGTTGAAGGATGTAAGTCAAAAGAAAGATTATTGTTTTTGTGACAGTGTACTATGCGTGTGGGAACGTAGTTCGTGCGGAAGGTCAGGTCGGGATGCGTGAGGCCTTCGTGTTGCTCAACAGGTGTCTTGACCTCACAGAAGCAGCTGACGACGATTCGGCTCATTTACTCGATTATACTGATTTTGGTAATGTATTTTGTTTTTTACTTCACTTTAAACAAATGTTCTGTTTGAATAGACTGATCATGACGTTAAAAATCGCTATAGATCCAAATCTTACAATAAGCCTGATTTTTCATTGAAGGAGAATAACGTAATGAAGGTATGTTATCAGCATTGGGTATTTTCTAGTTCCTGCTTTGGTCACCTCCCACTATCAAATTAGAACATTATTACGTAGGAGTTATCAATGTTTTTTTTATTATAGCACGATATATCGACGATATTTTACTTTATGGTAAGCACAATTTACTCCAAAAGCAACTGTGGATACCGAGAGATCTACAATCCATCGCCCGTCGTTATTGTCATGTCGGTCTGCAAGTCTTTCGGCAAACGCTTATAGATTGGCTCATCCCAAAACATGACAAAGTAAAAGAAAGTCACTATGACGAGCCGATCACCATATGGTAGTCTAGTTTGGTAGTCGTGACTCTATCGGAAACAGACCATTATTAATAGAGTATTCTCTACTAGAGTGTACGGATTGGTCGCAACAACCGCTCTTGTTGGAGAGTGGCTGCGTTCGCGGCGCAGCATTAGAAGAAGCCCGCGAGTGGGTATTAGCCGTTTCAATGGATCAGGCTGTCGAACAGGTGGGATAATATATAAGAACTATCTTCTTTAGGTTTTGGCCTTTGACCACAATATCATCCAGTGTTAAATGACAATATGGTCCAAGATGATTTACACGGTGAACCTAGAGGAACTGGTTCTCAAGTGCAGCTGTCAAAACACACCCATATGTGCTTAGTGGAATATTGTCAAATTGATGATTGTGACTTATGGAGGATAGCCAGGCGAGCTTAGGAAAGGCCCTACCACTGTGCTACGGTTTCAACACGATATCTTTGTCCACCGAAAGTTCCGGCTCATTCGCAAAGGTTCAAAACTACGTCGCGGGTACTACGCGATGTCCGAAAACACTTTTACAATCATAATTTATTTCAAGTTTATCCCGTAAGAGTCAGCTTAACAATTTTAGGTTGATGTGCAGTAATACACTTAAATAAACTTAAAATTAATTTGTGCCATGTAGGAAAAACATATAGTCCTTTGGTAAACTAGTTAGTAATTTAAGAACTTGATTAACGTTATGAATGTTTAGGATTTTTATATATATGCGTATTCTTAAATATATCTTCTTTTATTGCTCTTTTTCAGTTGGAACCGGTTTCCACTAGTTCATTGTATGACTTTACATAGTGCGTTATTGTGAATTTCGATATCTATCTGTTTACTTATAAAAAAGATACGAAAGATTTTTGTTATTGCGTAAATCAATATTTCCATAGTTTTAGAGTATAAATGAAAATCGCAAAACATGTGCTTTAACTTTCCAAGTTTATTGAAAAGGTTCTTTTAATTAAAATTACATGAATATATTGTCAAATATAAAAAAGTTATCATAATGGTATTTTAGACTTTACCTGTGGACAACCGTGGTGTGTACGCATCGTTCGTGCCCGAGGCTGAGCCTTTCTGCGTGCTCACTGGCTATCCTCTGGGAAACAGGCTGGTCACATTCACAAACGGTATCTACAACTTTCTATATTATTTGTAATTGTTCGAACATGTTATAGACTCATTCACCTCTTTCACAAGAGTACACCTCCTGGTTAATATATATATATATATATATATATATTTTATGTCATAGCAGTCAAACCAACAAGTGGATCACCTGATGTTAAGTGATCACCACCGTCCATAGACACTCAACAACACCAAGGGAGTCGAAAATGCGTTGCCAGCCAGTGTTTAAGGGAAGAGTGGGAGAGGGGGATATGAGAGGAGAGAGGGGAGGTGGGCCTCCGGCGCTCTCACTGACCGACCGAAACGCAACAATGCAAGTACTGTTACTTCACGCCGGTTTTCTATAACTGGGTGGTAGTACCCCGGGTGAGTCGACCCATTCATGCTGAAACCAGTAGTAACTTCAGCGCGGCTCTACCCTGTTAGCGTGGCTCTACCACCTCAATTAAGTTTAAAATACATGAATGAATTACATTGGTACCTACATGAAGGGTTTCATAACAAAGACCGTATACTTTATAATACAAATTAAGGTCACACTATTTGGTAGTTATTATATTAGGCAGTTTAACGCGCGAGGGCAGCTCCTGGCTTCCTCCCTTCCCCCCGCCCCCCTCCCGATCCTTTCTTCCATTAGATTACCGCTAGCGCTCGACCGCATCGCAAGGGCAGTCCGCTATTATACGTACCGCGAGAAGGGCGTACGTGCAGTCCGCTATAGTATGTGCCGCGAGACGTACGTTAACTCTGTATATCACGAACTAGTGCGCAAATCGACTCGTGAGAGAACAGTGAATACATTTTTATGTGACCCGCCTACTGATTGGATACGGACACAAACCTGCCGAAACCAGCGATCAGCCTCTGCCAAGTAAGCGTGTATATTTATATTCTATCCTAGCTCAATCGATTATATACTCTTGGATCCTACGATTGAGCGTATTTCCCGTGATACCCTTGCCCACGCAAACCGCCAAAATACAGTCCACATCTCTCCTTAGTAAACCACCGCAGACAATGGAGGTGAAAGGAATCAAGTGAGTGGTCCGTTCGAGCCCGCATTTCTTGGTCCCTCTCGCCGGATTTCCCTCCACTATTCTATCATAACATTCAAATAGAATAAAACATATGAGATTTACCTTATCTAAAGATCAAAATGTTAATAGTAGAATCAAGATCGAAGGGAATTTAATATGTTTAGTCAACAATACTGTATGTATTTTTGGGTATCACGCTTGATACTAAATTACAATGGGATCCTCATATTCAAAAAATGGGGGAAGATTAAGCTCTATTCCATTTGCAGTTCGCAAGGTCCATAACTTAATAGATTTCGCCATTGCTGGGTTGGTCTTCAAAATCAAAATATCCTTTATTCAATTTAGGCCTTGAGAAGGCGTTTATGAACGTCAAAGCTACCACCGGTTCGGAAAACAACCCAGTCATCGAGAAGAATCGGCAAGAAACTCGATCTGGTTTATCTTTTCATGTTATATATTTTTACAAAAACATAAATATTTACATTCGTTATTGGTGGATGCACAGAGAGGGGCGTCATTTCCAGACGTGACAATCGTTCACATATTGATCCACCCTATAATAATAGCTTTTAGATATTAAAACCCGCTTGATATGGTTATTGAACTCACTATCTGGCAAATCGGTAATGTGTTTTGGGACTTTGCTATAAAACCTAACACTGTTACCTAAAAAACTATTTTTGGACTTAGTGAGCCTGAAGCATGGCATGACCAATTTGTTGCTGTTTCTAGTATTTAAATTATGCTGGTCTTTTATGAGATCCAGCATACTTAATAATAATAAAGGCCTACTTGATCTATTTTCATAGCTTGATGTCTCACGGTGTTTTCCAGTGGTGTAACCATACTATATCTGAGCCCCGAGGCAAATTCAGTAGACCCCAATAAAAATTGTGATGTTGTTATTAAAATGTAATAAACCACTGATGCAGTTACTTCTGAACTCGTGGCCTTTTGGTCGAAGGCCTCATCAGGCCGAGGGCCCATGGCACTTTGCCACTTCTGTAACCCTATAGTTACGCCACTGGTATTTTCAGTGATCAGTGCCCTGTTTATCAAAAGTTATAAGTCGTCTATTACAAGCGTTTTTTTTTTTGTAAATTAGTGCATTTTCACATAAATGCGTTTATCAGAACTACACATGTATTTTACAAGTGAAATCCCGTCCAAGTCCTTCTTCATACTTGAATTTATGATTTTGTTTATCATAAATGCCTTTGTAGCTTGTAACTGGTTAGGAAAAAGTTGGAGTTTCCATTGACTCTTAGATACTACAGACATGATGTTATATTTGTAGTAGATGTTGGATTTGTACTGTTTTTGAGCTTTAGATACTTTGCTGGCACCAAATACAATATATTTTTTGCCACGAATTAATGAAGGAACATTAAATTTTAAATAAATTTCGACAATATATGCGGCATAATTCGAAAAGTAACTAAATCAATAAATGTCGAGACTGATTTGCCGCCATATTATTTTTCTTCTAAAAAGCTTTCATAGTAGTAGATACTTGTGTCGTCAACAGAATATCTATTATTTTTTTCTATTTCGGGCTTAAATTATAACAACATTTCTAAATATGATTAATGAAGTTAATAAAACAGATTATTTAAACACGAAATCAAAATATAAAAAAAAAAAAATGTGTGTGTGTGTACATGCGTTAGAAGTTACACTTATTTGGCGTAACAAGACAAAAATCTTTTCAAAAATTTTTTCTTTCGCCATATTCTACGTTTTTAGAAAAAACGACACTAAAATTAGAAAAAAGGTATTTAATACATTGAAAGTTTTAATACAAAGAAACAAAATGGTGACTATAGCTAACTTCAGGGTGTCGGTTTTTCGTGACGGTGTGCGCGCGCATCGTAAAAATTTACTCTTATCATTTTTCCCTAACGCGCCAAAAGAAGTATAACTTCAATAATAGTTTTATTTTTAATATCAAGTTAACCTGTAACTTGTGAGCTTGTACACTTGTAACGTTTGATGAATATGGCACAGTTGTAGGGATCAGGGGTTTATAGCGGTTCGGTTGGTAGGTCGGTGTGCGAACCGCGAGTGGTGGTCGCGGGCGGCGAGTGCTGCACGCAACAGTACTGCAGCCGCGTCACTTTTGCATCACATCGCGCAGTGGTGCGGACCCGCCGACTACGCACATCTCTAAAACGTGCAACATTTAGGCTGAGTTGCACCAGTCAATTTTAACGTCAAAAATTCTCTTGAAGTAATTGTTAGGCGTTAAATATGTTGCAACAATGACTAAAAGCTGTAGATACGTCATAAGCGCTTCGACAGCGCTTTGTTAACACTTGGCTAGCTAGCTTATTTTTGACAGCTGCCCCGTCAATCCGCCCGTATCTGAGCAACATATAACTATTTCTCTTTCACCACCAACATAAAGAATATGCCATCCTACTTCCACATTTTATCTAAGACAGTGTGGCTTTACAATATTACTTTACGCATGTTTGCGTTTTTGTGCCAGTTGTTTTGTCAAAATATAATGTAGGTAACGTATCTACTAGTTTTTTTAGTTATAATGTCATTGAGTTGCACCAATTAACAATGGTTAAAATGGCGTTAAACATTACCGATCCATGTTGGCCGGTTAGCGTCATTGTTATTGTCAATTTTTGAACTGTTTTCCAAGTTTAGTAATGAAAACTTTAAAAAATTGTTGCAGTACTGCGAGTAATTCTATGGGAAACTCAAAATAGTTCTTCCGATGACAATACTAGTATATTTGAAGATAATATGCGTCTTAGAAAGAAGAAAATGTATCTTAGTAGAGTTCATCGTAAGTAAAAGATGTTACCATTTCTGATTTTAAGGACTGATTGCATTGTCTACGCAGTAACCCTAATAGCTTTGACTATTACAAAACGTTTGATGGTATAACAAATTCTGGTAAATGTGGCTGTTAGTTGCTCTAGTCGTTGTTGTTGTTATAATAACCGACACTTTGGTGCAACTCAACTTAACATGACTCTCCTCGTACTTTTACTTTATTACTGTAAATCTACAAACTTATTATTGCTCTTTTCACGTGTTTGTCTGTATTATAAACAATTATATACTAAAAACTGTTTTTTTCAATATATTTATAGCATTTTGTATTTGTAAAATCGTCTACTGAATAATGTAAATATCGAATTGAATGCACACTTGTCATTTATCAAGTGTCTTTTTTGTAATTTCACAGTTAGAATAATTAAGTAATATAAAATAATAATAGACCAGTAATATGTTTTAAATCACTATAATAAACCCATTTGTTATCACATTCATTTAAATAATATATATTTTGACACATAAGTATATTTCTTATTAACTAAGACTTGTAGAATCTAAACCGTCCCTTGATGAATATGGAATTAATTTTATACGTTATAATAGATAAAAAATTATGAATATATTTTGTTACACAAATAAGAGATGAGAAAGTTTTCTGTTTCCGCGAATATGTTGAGTGTAAATCAATTAAGATGATATTACTAATTTGCACTATGAAAATATTTCCTAATGGTAAGTAAAATAGATTGCAGTGCTTCATACTTTAAGGTTATTTTTATTGCTTTCGAAATTGTTTTTCAATTAATTTCAATATATACCAAGGAACGGATTATCTAAGAAGAAATAATATTATGAATAAATTATGAAAGTTATTACATATATGTTCCTAAAAAGTATGATATCCGATACCATATTAATGATTAATCTCCCGCGCTAAAAAAGGGAAAATATGAAGTACAGATTGAGGTCAATGGACCGCGTGCAGATAAGAGTTCCCACTGGGGTTAAGATATGTGTGTAAGAGAAGTAGGTAGTGCAGAGCTGTAACACTCGCCTCCGTCCAATGGTATCGGTGCTCATCGAGGCACATCGACATGTTTACATTAGTAATATATATATATATATATTTAACACTTGTCACTTAACAAATAAATATATCTGTTCATTATTCTAATATATCAAGATAATAAGCGTAAGTATTGATCGATTCCAACTTCCTGTCAGAATTGATATTTGTTCCATTAAATATTCTATATTTGATATCACCGATATACTTTACACATATTAATATATATTTATTTTTAAACATAAATGCATAAAAAATTATAGTGTAAAAATATACTCAACATACCTTAGGCATTCCAATTATTCGAGTATAATATAAATAGTTAATCTAAATGGATTTATGTAGTAAGTCGTATAATAAATATGTTTCTTTCTTGGAAAATATATAACTGTGATAAAAATAAAAATGCGAGCTCAAGTTACGAGCGTCGCGTCCTCCAACATGTGTAAGCTCTGCGCTTGATATGGTCAGTGGAGCTATCAGCTTGGTAGGCATGTAAGCGAATTGAGTATTGTCAGGTGAGCCACAGGCCCTAAGCTACATTATTACTGGAAGAACAAAGATTTTGAGAATATTATATCTAGTATATTACGTCCATCATATAGGGATATGTAATTTGTTTTCTAACACCGATGTATTAAATATCATTTGATAAAATTTCAAAATATCTAATGTGCATCTGTGTGTAGGTACAGTATACACACATGTACACATGAGCAAAGAGTATCGCCACGTCAGCCGGTAATCGACTTCCCTGTGGTTCAGTTTATGTTCTATCTACAGATATCTATCACTCTCCACTACTAATATACGATATATTTATTACACAAAAATCAATTAAATGCTAGTTTTATATATATAATTCTACGTTATACACTTGTTTTCTATGAGATGTATGAAAAAAGTACTTACTTCATATATAGACTGTTTAATGAAGACATTAAAGTATTCGTCAGAATTATATACCTTCGTTTAGGTCCTAAAACGTATAAAAGAGTAATCGCTATCACGAGAGTGTTGTGCGTAGAGAATTATAAAGAAACTATATATCTACGGTTTATAGAATCACTTATTTCGACTTACTATTGATAGAAACGAACAGTAGCAAACGTCTCTAAAACAAATAACAGGTATACCTGGAAATTTCACTAAAGCACAACCTTGGAAGAATAGTATCTAGACGCGCTTACTTACTATATATAACTTTAGAAATGTATTTTAATCGTATAAGGCAAAGTGTTGAAGTCGGGGTTATTTTGACGATTTACAATTACAGATTAGTAGAAATACAATATTAGTCTAAGAAGAACTATAGGAATGTTAAATCTAACTGTGATCTATTGCAGAATACATCAAGATATATAAATGTTCGGTACTTTTGACAAAAGGTACGTAGAAGATTTTTGTTTTACACACAGCAAGGAATTGTCACAATATTAAACACTACAGGGGATACACTGCAAAATAATTTATAACATAATTGATATTCATCTATCTATACCAACAGTAATTTATTATTAACTGTAACTTAGAGATATTGGTTTTCAGTATTGATGAAAAAAACCCTTGAAGTACCTAAGCTCTTTTCATAAATAAACACCACATGTCAAATGGCGAAACCGTTCTTGTAAGCTAGATATAGTTATGAACAACAACTTACTATTCTATAGATATATGTCATCGCACAGTTATATACCAATATTACAACATATTCAAATACTATGATATAAAGACACATTAGTTTCATGGAAACGAATTTCCTATATGAGAAGGACTATGAAAGACTACTACATTGGTAGAAGAAGAATAATTTGGGACACAGAACACCTCTGTTTTCTAATATATTTCAACATCATAAATAGCTTGCGACATTGATACGAGGTTTGTTCAAAAAATATATGACTTTATATTTATATTTTATCACCGAATCCTTTCAGTTCCCGAAAGTTCAAAGGGAGAGGAAATACACTGTCTTTGAAGGCATATCTAACGTGTATGTACAATGTCACAGTCATTGTTAATCTGTTATGGGTAAGTAAGTGTAACATGTAAGTGGAAGCTGTCGTACTTTTGTTTAGGAGAAAATAAAAATCCTATATCACATCAAATTTTGTTTTAAGCTTGACATATTCTCAATATCTTACAGATTTATCCTCACGTTGCATCAGTTAGTAAAATTTAAGTGAGGCATATTCTGGGAGCATAGAAAACCCATAAATTAGGTTATCATTGTTCAAGTAAAGATCATAATGATGTATTATCAGCGTATAAATTTATAGAATTTACATACGTGGAGCAATTGGACGCAAATCGCCAAACTTGTGGGCAGAGAAAAGTGAGCAGCTTCATCAAAATAATGAACTAGCATTGAGCTTAAAATTGATTTGGTTTCTCGGCCAAGTACAAAAATTGTGGTAGCCTTTCCTTTTGTAGCCGAGCGTAAAGTGACATGTCTTTTTTCCATAACAGCTTTCAGCGCAGGGAAAATGTAACTTAGAATGTGACGGACCAGATACACCTTATACCGGGAGACACTTTCCAAGAATGGCATATCACTTGAGAACCGTTTATTGTCCAAGACCAACTGTGGTGGAGATTGTGGTGATAATTGTGTTTAAATATAAGTCGATCTTATTTAAAATAGTCGATCACTTGTTGAACAGACCTCGTAAGTAGAATGATTGTGTTAAAGGAAAACACTCTTTTTCCATTGCTTAAAATGCGTAAACACGTTGTGTCCAAATTTCAATGCATTTGTTACATATATATTTATTTTGATATTTACACAAAAGTCCGAAAAGGGCAGCATCGTCGGTAACGTAGAAAACCTCGTATTGCGGCACTGATTTCCAGAATATGATTAAAATTTTACCGATCCTTTTATAATTATTTTGCAATCAATGGTAAGTTCGTAAGAATACGATATTAATTTTCATTTCGTGTTTTCTAATTTGACGTCAAATAAAATGTTTTCATTTAATATGTGGTAAGACTTTTTTTACCGGAACCACCATTCTTATAAAGCACTGGATGTCAGACAATCGATAAACTTGAAATAGAGGTGAGCGCATTAGTTGTCGTCGCGGCGCTCCGGCGACGGCTCTCTGGATCAGTCGGGAGACTCGTCCGCCGCGAGCGAGGTGGCAGGGAACAACGGGTACCAGCCGTAAGTGCGCTGTGGGAGCGTCAACTTCTCAAGACATATTTCTACCCCACCTAATGCTAGATTGTGCTCGAAGCCGCCGCAGCGCTGCCATAGCATTACTACCAGCGTACGTCCGAGAGCCTCACTCGCCTGTTAACACAATATTTTACAAAGTCAACAAAGAAAATATTTACAAAATCTTAAGTTTGTTAAAGTAGAGCTTTCCAGACTTTTTATCTCATAGAACACTTTCACAATTTAGCTGGTTTCGGTGGACCCCCTGCAGCTACATTTCTACCATATTCCCAAAACTCTACAAAAATGGGAAGATTAAATCTAATTACGGAAATTTGCACTACATACTGAATATGGAATATGCAAGTTTATACAAGTAACAGTTGCTGAATTTCTTAAAATATTATCTGCCAACATTTTAGTTCTGCACGGTCGAAAGCAGACACATTTTTGTGGCTTACGAATTGTGAACCCCCAGTTTTTAGTCACGCCAACGTAGATACTCCCGTCGACCCCTGAGGGTCCACCTGGACCACTCCGGGAATTAAGGGTTTAAAGACTTTAAAGGGTCATTAGCAAAATGTTGAATATACTTGGTATTTAAGCGTCTGTTTGAAGTGAGGTTCAGTAGTACGTCTGATGACTCTAGTTTTTCGCTTGTGCAACCACTTGTCACCGTCGCGCAGGTAGCATTTCACGTATGAATCTGGTACCTCCCCGTTCACACCATACACTCTTCGCGCATGTGATACCTGATCAAAGTATTACAATTATCATAAAATTATGATTCTATTCGTATTCACCCACCCATTGATCAATAAGTAAGTGCTGACCTCAAGTTCCAGTTGTCCTTTGATCAGAATGATGCTGATGTTGATTTCTGCGTGTAACGGAGGTAAGTGTGCGTTTCGCGGCGGCAGCTGTCCTGGCCCCAGTGGCACGACGTCCTCGTCGTCCGCGAGCGCATCGCACGCTGCCGCCGCCGGTACCGCCGCCCACATGCTGCCCTTGCGGCCAGTCGCCGTGCCTGCGCCGCCCACCAACGGTACACACCACCACCCGTTCGTGTGTGGCCCGCCCGTTTTGCACACTTATACATTACGTCATCGTACGGACGGGTTGTGGGCGTAAATTCAAATTTATAAATTATCACATATAATTTAATACTTTAGGAACATACAAAACAAAAAACAGAAATCAAATTATTACGTATTCGAGACTGAACCATTCAATTCAACATTTAAAAACGACCAAAATAAAACATTACATAAATAAGCACGTCAAACAGCTTCGTGCCAATGTATACAATTTTGTTACATATAAGTCGAATCGGTTCCTTTCCTAAACATAGATATGAAAGAAAAGCGTAATAACGTATGCAGCCAAGAGTGGAGTCGAGTTTCTAATAGAGTTGTCTGAAGCGATCTTCGACTCGTTATGATGAGCATTCCGTGTTATGAACAGCCACTGATTGATAATTAGGAAGTTACGATTAGTTAAGGTATTATTATAATAGAGAGCTCATGCCATCGCTGGCTTTCATGAGCCGCGTGCCTCCGCTACGACATGCGCCACCGCGACCCGTGTTTCTAAATATAAAATTTCTAATCTGGGAAACGTAGGAAATTAAAACGTTATTATGAACTACAGCGTGAATAGAGGGTGTTATTATTATACATTATGTAATTGTTTACAATATTCTAATAGAATACGCATCGTAACAGTGAGTGATATTTAATGAAGTCCAAACATCCTATGCGACATAATGCCATTGATATGAACGTAGACGGGTAGCCGGACAGACGGAACACAGAGACAGATGGAGTGAGCGTGATCGCCCGAGTCCGGGCATGCGTCAGGACAGTACAGTACAGACAGTGAAGTGATGAAAAGCGTCGGGCGCAGCCACATTCAACGGAGCGTGCGCGAGTGCGCGCGGCCGCCGCGCAAGCGATGTATGACCCATGCTACTACGAGCCTCGAGACGCGACTGTGACTGCTGGCCGGCCCCGAGCGTAACCCTGTGATACGTCTCGAGTCGAGTCAGAACCACTGGCTGCGGTCGGTGGCAGCGTCAAGTCAAAATCGATACTCGAGGACTGGCGGCCGTCGGACGTCACAAGGGATCGCGTACACCGACGCCGCGCCACGCACGGACAAACCCTGAGTGAGTGAGCACGCGCGGGCGCGGCCACGGACACGAGTACTCGCTTACCGAGCCGCTAACGGTCCGTCGCTGCTGACCAAACAAGCACAATACAGTACAAATCAGTACTACCCTCAATCATCCTATTATATAATGGTTGCTGTGGTGCTTTGTGTTACCTTTAACGGGACGTGACTTACATTTGCGTTCTTGGGTAGTGAGGATTCGTCTGCACGATTATTTGTAATAACAGAAGAGGCTTGTGAAATGTGGGATTTATAAAGTTATGTATATTCAATCATGTGAAGAACAAAATGCCAAACTTGGGGATAAACTGTACCAAAGTTTTTAATCAATATAAATGTTGCGAAAATGTAATTTTATATCTATGGGATAAGACTAAATTTGTTGTTTTGATGTATATATAAGTAAAATATTAATGTGTTATTAATTTAATTATATTTTGTTGCCAAATTGAAACGATTACAATCTGCATTACATTTTGTTATTTTTTTTAAATATTTGTTATATAATATGTAATACATTTCGGTAAATTTTAAAATAACATAAAAAAAACGATGAAGAAATGATAATTATCCAGGTTTTAAAAAAATCTATTAATATATATGCGTCCTAATTACTTATTTCCTAGTCGTGGTTTCACAATTGTTTAAAGTAATAATAATGTTAAGATTAATATGTTATATTGTTAAGTATAACGTTATAAGTTATAGACTGTGAAATCCATGGAATATTGATTCTCATTAGGGGCCGTTCATAAAGTACGTTACGCAATATTTCTCCTTTTCAGACCCATTGTCACATTTTCTGCGACTCCTCCCTATTATATTGTAAAACAAAAATAAAATTTTAAAACTATAGTAAAATTTGCAATATTATTTGATAAGCTGCAAATGACACTTTGCCGTAAACCTCCTAGACTCCCTTTGTGACATCTTGCCTATAAGCGCGAATGTATTTTATGAACGGTCCCTTATGTTACTAACCAATAATAAAATTATGGAAATTTTGTTATTTATTAACGATAAATATAAACAATCATTTAAAGTTTATTACTCAATTTATCTTCTAATCTTGTTGACAAAAAATCCATAACGATTTTATCCATAATGCATATCATCGGTTTATATGTGAAATCTACTATAACCATTGTAATCTATTATAATATTTCGTATAATTCTATGATAATTAAATTTTAATATATTTAAATAAATGTATTATTATTAGTGAAAATTTATAATTTACTGACGTTCTTTTTTAAATATTTTGCTTTAATACTTATTAACAATTAATAACATTTTGGTTCTGCTTTATTTCCCTTCTCTTAATATCTACATTTATCTTCAAAATAGTATAAATTTTACACAAAATATCAAACTGTCTCGAACCTTTAAAGCGACGATATCATGAAATGATATGGTTTATTCGATATATAATGAGGGCGAATAAATAAAAGTGTAGTACTTACGCCTGGCCGTCGAGCCGGACAGAGAGAGTGTGCGCCCTAGTTCGCCCTTCACGGCGCGCAGAGAGCGCAGGATGTCGTCGGGGTCTCTGCGCACACACGATGAGCGTCGGCGCTCATTACGACGCGGAGCGGACACTTCGCCGCCGCCGTCTGTACACCAAACATTTCAGTGTCTCCGCAAAAGAAAATCATTACAAATTGCTGTTTACACTGGTTTTTCTTTTTTCCTAAACATAGACTACATTTGGTCGAAATTAATAACTAATTAAGGCGAGGAAAAGCTATATTATCACTATTACTAAGGGTATAATTAAAATCAAGTAAATATTAATGTTAATATAAAGTAAATTTTACCCTTTTCTTGTTGTTGGAATGACGAACGTCGCGACCCCGGCAAAGAGCGAGAAAAATCTTTGCCTAGTTGATAAACTTCCACTTCCAATGTCTCAGATTGCGAAGAACCACGGCGAGAGCCTGCCACCCAGGCGTGATCAGGATGCAGCAGAGATGCGCACTCGCCAATTGAATCAACGTCATCTGATTATATTTAAAAAAACAATAAATTTTGATATAAAAGTGGTGGTAATACTTTCAATTCTAATCGATAGGTTATAGCAATAAAATATGTATTTATTATATTAGGTCTTTACCTATGAAATTGCCGTTTTGTATGAAAAAATTTAAACGAATTTTTTCATGTATTTTTTATTTGTATTAATCGAAGTAATCACCCATGCAATCAATGCATCTTTGCCAACGCAGTGGCAGTTTATTGATGCCCTTCTTAAAGAAATCAGCTGGACGGGAGGCAACAAATTCTTCAAAGGCATTTTGTACTGTCTCTCGAGTATTGAATTTTTTTCCCTCCAAGGAGTTATCCAAATTCTGGAAAAAGTAGTAGTCTGTAGGCGCAAGGTCTGGTGAGTAGGGCGGATGACGGAGAACTTCCAACCCCAGTTCTTGGAACTTGGAGACCGTCTGCTGTGCAGTATGAGGTCGCGCGTTGTCGTGCAGGAGCAGCGGAGACGAGCGATTGACCAATGCTGGTTGGAGATGTGCCAGCTTCTCCATCATTGTGTTCAGTTCTTCACAGTACACATCTGCAGTAATGCTCACCCCGTTTGGTAAGAAGCTGTGATGAATCACACCGGCGCTCGACCACCAAACAGTGACCATCACTTTTCTAGGGGTAAGTTTTCGTTTAGGGTATTGTTTAGGTGCTGAACCAGGATCCAACTAACTTGCTGAGCGCTTGCGGTTATCAAACAGAATCCATTTTTCATCGCAGGTAACAATGCGGTTTAAAATTCCTTCATTTGTGTGTCTGTTGAGCAGTGCAAGGCACGTCTCGACGCGTACTTCGCGCTGGCGATCATTGAGTTCGTGGGGCACCCATTTGTCAAGCTTTTTTACCTTACCAATTTGACGCAAATGGACCAATATTGTTTTGACGCTAACGTCGAAAGCTGCTGCTAATTCAGCCGTAGATTGAGTATCATCAGCTTCCAGAATCGCCTTTAATTCGTCATTGTCGAACAAAGTCTTCGGACGACCGCGAGGTTCATTTTTCAGGTCGAAATTCCCAGAACGGAAGCGAGCAAACCAATAACAGGTGGTGCGTTGGTTTGTAGTGTTAGCTCCGTAAACGTCGTTGATGTTGCGTGCCGCTTGTGCCGCGTTGCTGCCACGACGGTACTCATATTCCATAATTACTCGAATTTTTAACGTATCCATGATGACAAAAAAGATTGAAATGCGATGAAAATGTAACACTAATCAATAAACAAATGTATACTTTTGGAAAAAGAATTCCATGTTTTAAAATAAAATTAATTTGAAATTAGAATTCTTAGCCAAACAAAAATTATTTTGATTTGAAATGGCCAGTACTGCAGAACGGCAATTTCATAGGTAAATACCTATTATATTGTTTATCAATATCATAAATCTTACTTAACATTGAAAAACAATTTTTCCTTTTCCAATAACAAATAATTTTAAATGAAGAATTAAGAAACGTTTTGCAGATAATTCTTTTAGATCGGTATAAGATACCAGAAACTGATCGTTGTGAAGCAAAGTCTCCACGTCGTAATGCCCGAGCACCTGTGAGAGAACCGCGAGGAGAAGCGTTTGCAGATCTAGACCCACGCTCTTCAAGAGTCCACCAGACTGCGCGTTCCTCAGCAAATGCTTTCTCTAACTCCATCTGTAATTCATAAATAATTGTGTAAGTGCTAATTCAGTCTTAGGTAATACATAATTTGTATAAATAATAATCTTACAGTGCATTCGCCAATAAGCACTGGGTCGATACCCGGGCAGGCATCCCATAGCGTAAGTTCTAGGGCTCGGCCTGCGAGTAAATCGTTGGTCAAACCACCGAAACCTAGTGTAGCATTCCACACTGGGCTGCAAGATGCAGACGCAGGATCAGTTTCTACGGGTGGGCAACTTTCACTGTAAACAAAATATAAACGATTTTACAAAATTCCTTAATGGAATATGTTGTGAACTCATCTGATCACCCTCAAAAAATTATGTTTGTTAACGTGTTATACCTAATTGATTTGACTGGTTTTCAATAGTAGTAAAACCAGTGTGTGGTTTGAGAGGCAAAATATCACTATCTGTGAAATAATGCAACAGTGACCCTGCGGCTTGAACCTATGATCTAAATGATGTGGTTAACAATAGGCACCACTAGCACATGAGGCATTTAAACTAAGTTTACAGAATTAGCAATCTATAATTGACTGATCTTAGAGTTTCGGTTCTGTTTAAGGTCATATCTTAATACATTATACGCTGTATTCTAAATACTACATAAACTCTTTTAAAATAAAGGTTTAAGAATGAGATTACAAAAGCATTGTTATAAAATAAATCAACTATAATTGTTGTAGGGTATTGCGATGATGTGTTATAAGAAAAAGTTGCAATAGTACTTACAGTGATGGTAACAGCCGTATTCTTGCGAATGCTTCGGGTTCATCGCCGTATCCCAAGGTGTGATCTCGGGGTGGTAAGTCATCGGCAGCAATAAGAACCACAACAAGCTTGCGCAGTTCACTCTCAAACCAGACTTGTAATTGAGCTCGAGCTGGTTGACGATCGCGAGCACGCTCCGCACGATCTTGTTCCTATATATACATAGAGTAAAATTAAAGTCCCATAATTAAAAAAAAATAAAGATAATAAAGTATCTGAAATACTATGCAACTACAGCATTATTATTTTAATTATCAATTCTAACATTATTAAACGATTGGTATTTGTATTACAAATTCACATCAAACTTTAAAATATTGAAGTCGCATAGTACCTACATAAGTTTCATACCAGAGCTACTAAAACATGTAGGGTCATTGGTTAAAGGCATAAATAATATACTAAAATTTGTCAAAACCTCAAATGCAAAATCTAAATCACTCGTAATTTTTGGGGTTAGGCATCGTAATGTCTTCAGATATCAATCAAATACCATGCAGCAACCAATGGTACAAATTCGTCATCAGTATGGGACAAATTTGATTTTCCTTCTTTATGTTCAATACATAGCAATGCAATAATTACATCATTCATTTTGATATAATTGGCCAAACCGTTTTATCTGCAAAAATCATTGTAAAGTAACATGCGGGCTGAGGCATTTCTATCAAACATAAAGTAATCAATAAAACGGATGCTCTCATCCGTCATGCAGTAAGCTGCATCATGCTAATACCGATTTCACAAGCGGCATGTATCAAAATACTTAATGTTTGGAATAAGATATACTATGTCATCTCTTCGGAACTGTGGGCTTTGTAATCTCTAAGCCTAAGGGGTTTAATAATAAAACTTATTGCAAAAGCTTACCGATAAATCTAATCGTCTTTCTATATATAATACTACAATAACTTATTAAATAGCACAAGAGTATTAAAATCAGTATATATTTAGGGGATAAATGCCTATTTTTGTCAATGCAGGTTACAAATGTTGGTTTGAAGATTTGTAACAGGATCTATACCTTCTAAATTATATACAATATCATAATTTTGCTAGAATCAAAAATACGTTTTTTTTTTCTACACTAGGTAACGCGTCGATGCTTTGCTGTGATATTTCTCTAAATAAGTTCATGTTTAAAATTTGTATCCATTGTATTTTACTTGCTTTATCTTGACAATATTATTATTATTAAATAAAAGATACGAATTTTAATGTTTATAGCTTTTAGTGAAGACGTATGTAGAACATTATTAGATTCATTTTAATTGACTGTTATGAGTAAACAAACATTATAAGCTTTAAAATAAATATTACAATTTCACACTGCGGTAACACAATATATCATTAAACATATATTTCCATGTACGTATGTAATTTCTGTTTCATGAATCATATGTCTCATGTGTTAAACTGTGCTTTTTACTAAATTAATTATCCACGTATGAATAGTGTGCAACTTCATGCATTCTTCAATTTTGATATCGTAACAATAAGCTACTGTAAGTTCAGGCGGAGCGGTTATGTACATCGTGTCTGTGAGGTGTTGTTATCACATGACAGAAGCGTCGGTGCGCGCCTGTCGTTTAAGGTGTTTCAGGGCTGTGTACCGTGCTGTCATCACTCGAAGCTCTTAACTAGTCGCTGTGGGCGTTTCTCCATAAAAGTGCGGCATCTCACTACACTAAATAAACAACAAGACTCGGTAACAGACACTTTATGCGCAATATATGAGTCGGTACGAACGGGTTTGTGGCCTCGACGTCGAAGCTCCCTCGCGACTACGCATAGTGATGTGCACCCGATGTTACGTGGCTGTACTGAGCTCACCTTCACTCTCACTTCCTTTTAGTGCCATAATGTGGTTCAGTTAATGTACTACTTCATAACACACGTGATTCTTCATTTCGTATAGATGGATTGTAAGTATCGGTGCCTATTTATTAAAGTTAGCGTCACGTTTGCTTGCATGAAATCTGTTGTCACTGGCTAAGCTGTAAGCAGCGGCGATTCTAGCTTCACTACGTACTTTATTTGTACTTTGTTTAGATAATATCTCTAATCATCCACGGTATCCTATAGATGATATTGGACATCGGGAAGAGTCCCCTAATCTACCATCGATTACTAAAACTGTAGCGTCTGTCTACACTTACTTATAGTCATGCGATTCATGGTTATTTGTCATTTTCAGATTGAGCCCTAATTCCGTCCAGCGCCGCCGTTCGGACATTATGATATTGGTCGGGTGATAGAAAAAATAAAAATCTGAAAATAAGTAGGTAGCATTTTTTCACACACTTCACTTAGGATTATTATCATAATAAACGATAATGTATAAGGAATATAGGTAACAAAAAGTTCCAAATGTACGTAGGTATATAAATATTCCGATATTATAAACAACCAAGTGTATCCCTTTTCTATAAAAAGTAAAGGTTAACAAATTTAATGTACATCTACGATCGTAAATAGAAGTACTAATTTCTTATAACTAGTCTAATGTGGTAGTTGTTCAACAGTTAAGTGCTACAGTATCACAGCAGATCAATAGAGACCAGCCGCTGTATTTCAGTTATTTGTCCACATACAAACTTATTATTTATAAACATAATTTGACTATTTATTTGGTTGATGATAGTGATTATCAACATATTGTAATGTTTTAGCGTGGACACGTAACGTGGCAGGCCTTAGATTTATTCCGGCGGCTAAACGATACCAACGGGTCTGACCCCAATGATTGAGAACGAGCGAAAGAAGTATAAGTAATATTTACACCAATATATAGGCACAACCGCCTGTTTGCATAAAATAAAGAAGTGATTTACCAAACAACACTCTTTACTTCATATCGAAAATAACAGAATTAAATTATAAGGTCGTATATAAAATTGTATTCATAAGTCACCTCTTTATTCTATGTCGTTATAAAATAGATTGTCTTCAAAAATAGACTTTATTTTAGAAAAAAGTTAATGGATCATCTTATACCCGTAACAATTTGCGTTAAAAAGTCATTTTTACAAATCGTATATAACTATGTTTAATTCATATGTAGCTGTTGAATTTTATATATTGGCGAATGTAATTAAGTAAAGTTAAGTAGGTTATTTGTATATACCCCTAGTTCTAATAAGCAACTTTTGAAGATGATCTATTAACCGCATAGTTACAAAAGATTGCTCTGTATACCACAACAATAACAATGAATGATTCAAGAAGCGTAGAGGAGTAGGCACCGAGTGACAGTCTCTACTAGAATTCATGAAGAAACGAGCGGTCCCGCTCCATATCTTAGAGGTTCACAACACATATTGTTACAATTAAAGCCTATGTATGGGTATTATACCGGGGTTTTCGGCAATTTCCGTCGAGTCGGCGACGATGGCGATTTGTCCGTATCCGGTTCTGTGAACCAAAATAATGTGCATTACTCTAATATTGATATCCAATTCGAACTTTTCTCAATGATTTTATATTTTTAAGCTTTTAAACTAATGTGATATTAGTTTAGATATTAATTATTTAATCAATTACATGCGAGAACCGAAATTAAGTTATTTTCCTTATATCATGTGAATAAGAACCCGTGATAGCTGCAATAATATAAATATTTCTAATCGTTAAAAATTCATTCAGAATCGCGGCTACAATATTCAAAGAAAATTGTTATGTATGAGACACCTTATGTTTCTATAAGAAGACTACTTAGACAGAGGTTGTACAGACAGAATAAATAGTGAACAAAATCATATGAAGAGGTCAACTAAACAACAGAATTAAGCAAAAAGACAATGAGACAACTAAAATACGTACAAGATCACAAGGTGCACTCTTAACTGAAATAAAAGTGTAGAAAGCGAGTGCAATGGTAATTTTATATTACTTTGTCCTAATTTATGTTACAATGAGAATTACGTTTTCATAAGAACACAGTTCAAATACTAAACATAAAGGTTTCAGATACCATAAAGTCCATGGTGGTGCATAGTTGCTAGAATAGGCTGCGGTGGTGCGTCATCGATTTGTGGTGCGGGTTCTACCAATAACTCCACGCTGTCGCCACCGCGTTCTAGTACGGCGCACACTTCCTCAAAACTTCTTTCAGTCAGAGGCACTCCACCCCACTCCAGTACCTTCATTCAATACAAACAAATGTATTAAATATACGTCCGTCTTATAGATTTACGAAGATTGTTGATTGTTTGGAAATAGTGAATTTAGTTTGGTCTATAGCGAAAAAGATTATAGAATCCAAGATGTTTCGTTCTGTATTTAATTGGCCTAGAATTTGCATCGTTTGAATCTCTTAATGCCTTATGCGGAGATGAAGTCTGTTAGAAAGATTACATTATTAGTGCTAACATTTTCTTACCTTAACTACTCTTACCTTATCCCCCTGCTGTAGTCCAGCTAAGTCAGCTGGACCTCCCGGAACAGTCCATACTATGACAGCTTCACGACGTCCACTTGCGTCTGGTTTGCCTCCAACTACGCGCATGCCGAATCCACGTGCTGGAATTCAATGTTTTTCTAAATGAATTATTCACTACGGCAAATGATATTATAATATTTCTACATTTTAATTATAACTATTTGAAAGTTTTAACTTGCAAGTTCATATTGTTGCTTTGATATAAATTTTAAACACGTATTTCTTTAAATTAAATGTCACTTATATTCCACACATACATTTTCATATATGTGATTCCAATGATCCAAAATCTTACGCAACATCGCCTTTATTATACGTTTAAATATTAACTTAAAGAAAAATAGTCATAGGTTTCATCGTAATGGATGGTCTTTTTTATGTAGATTTAGGAAAGGGTGCCAAATTTTATAAATTTCTGCCTTAGTGTGCATTAACATTTTCAAAACCTAGTACGAAAATGTAATATAAGAATTTATTATGGATTAAAGTGTAAGTAAGATTTGGTATACATACCGAAGGGGCACATATACATATTATCAATTAGGTATTTCTAATATTGCATAGATCTCTACAATTAATTATGAATATTCGTACAGTTACGCCAATAACCAAAAAGTTATGGTGGATACATGATTAAAAACAATGGAATATATATACAATATTCATATGTTCAAGTCTTGGTATATACCTATCTGCACATAATATGCATTTCGAAATTTACGTTTATTTACTTATTTAGATTGAACTAATAACGTTATTGGCTAACGGTGAAGCAAAATGTCGTCAGCACATCCCCACACTTAAGAAATGTTTTTGTAATACCACCACCTGGGAACTACAGATTCTCGGTGTTTGAAAATATCAATAGCCTATACCATTAAAACTACCTCAGGAAAAGGATTTCGTCTAGTATAAGTGCATTACCGTCTATTCACCATTATAATTTTTACAAACTTAAGCATGTATTTACTAATAAAACTTGTTAGTATTATAACTGACTGTACCATACCTTTAAAAGATATGTCCTTGATTAATTATTTTAAGAGTGGCTACTTACAGCGGTGTCCTTTATCGTTCGGATCACGACGCAGCATGACGCGCCGCGGTGTGTGGTCATCGACGTCATGAATTACAATCTTGATCGCTTCAGCATCTACAGACATCTGGCGCGCGGCTGCTGCGGCTTGTTCTAATGATACATCTGAACTACGCGAGGCCAGGGCTGCTATAGCGCTCAGTGCGCCTGTTCGCTGTTGTAACGCTGCTATGTCTGGTCTGTACAGTGATCAGTATTATTTTTGCTATAAAGGTTAATTAAAACTGTTTTTTTTTATTATTTTGTTACAAACATAAACTTAACTTAATCTAAATTAAATATCCTAAATGAAAATTTACACATTAAAAGTTTTTTATCATCTATTAAGAATACTATTACCTCTATATGTGATTTTATAACTTACAACTGGCTGCCCCGACGTCTGATGGGACGATCCTCGTCAACGCTAAGACCGGCTATCTGTGGCGTGGTGTCGGTGTCCTCAGATCGGTAGGAGCCACGTCTCGATGCCGAACCACCTACTACGTCCACTGCTGATGCTCTGTTTCATGATTTAATATGACTGTTTGCGTATTTATTCCTATGATTATGGATGTCCGGAGGCTGGATGCTAAACTTCCAAACCTGGTTTCAATGCATGAGAATCTAGGAACTTAGATGAACCTAGTGAAAACTGTAAAATATTGTCAATAGAATCTTCTCTATGGTGTTATTTTTAGCATTTCAGTACAATTTCACCTGATGTAGAATGATGTAGCCCAAGAGATTAACATGTTAAGCCTTAAAAGGGAATGAATTCTCAATGTGCTGCTGTTAAAGCAGTGTTAAATAAGCACACGGATGACATATTTTTATTTATTATCTAGATAAGCAGACGAACGCGAGAAAATGCTCATCTCGATGTTTATTATCTATACTGTACAGGCTACAAGGTTAATTCTGGCTATTAATTGTTACAGGAGACGGACTTTGATACAAAATAATGGTAGGAAATTTGTAATGGAATTGTTAAATATATTTACAATATTACGGGCGACAATAGAATGCTAGAATAAAAAATAGAATGTGAAGAAAATATCGTCTTTTGTTTTACATTTGAATTATGAACATAATGTTGCAGCATTCATATCTCCTTTATGTGAAAGGAATATCGTTAACACTGGCAATTAATTGTTATAGATTGATTCGATAAATCCGAGCAGGCTACCACTAAACCATACTTCTTTTTTTATTTGGATGTATTGATGTGTTATAGGTATTTAACCTATTATTATTATTGATAACAATTACGTAGAAATAATAGTACCTTCTAGACATTGGAGGTGGCGCAGAGAGGGCTGGTTGATGTGGAGATGAATGGGGCACGTGGGCTTGCTGGTCTTCTTCGCAGGAGCGTTGCCGAGGTGATCGCATAGAACGTCGTCGCACCGGCGCTGCAGTACTCGGCCGACGAGACTCCACCGTCGGCGTAGTGCTACCGCCGCCCTTTAACTGCCGCCACGGGCAGCGTGGTTACAATACTGTCCTCTCACATTGATGGATAAGACTCGTCTATTTAATTGAAGATCAGTTCACACAGCCGCTATATCATGTTTTATAATAAAAACTACATGTGCGTAGTTCACACATGGTGGAAGTGAAAGCTTAAAAAAGAAAGCGAAAATAGCGTATGTCTTACTGTTCTCCAATACTCGAAGGCAAGTGTGATACTGATACTACTCTAACAGACACAGTGTTTACTCCCAGCAGTTTTCGTTACACAAAAAAGTTGCGGAACAGAATTTCAAAGCCCTCTCATAAGAAGCTTCACTTCAATAAAAGAATACAGGAATAAAAATGTAAACTAGACTATAGAAACATTTGTGACTTTAAGATTTCAAGTAGTTACTACTGACATGAATACTTTGATTGTTCAACAATAGTTACATGCTTATATGGCACTCAGTGCTTATATTCAGTAATTTTTTTTTATAATACACACCCTGCAGCTTTAATGAACTGTCGCTTTCTATTAGTTTTATACTTGTGTTATAGTTGTGGCCGCTTACACATAAATCTACGTCAAAAATTTGCTATTTACACTTTTTTTTTCAAAATATAGAATTTTTAGGTATTTAGTTTCGAATCAGTTGATAGTTATAAAAATAATACTCAATTTTAGTATTTACGAAATAAGACATTGGGTCATTAACGTTTTATATCTTACAAGAGATTAATAACTCATTACCTTCTCTAATTCCTTCAAGGATGCAGGTGATACGTCTGAATGCCTTCGCAGTTCTGGCGAGCGTGGTGGCGCCAGACCTGTGCCGGAACTAGAACTTCCTAGACGCGCTTCTGAGTGTCGCCGCTGAAGAGCATCGAGCACTGGTACTTCGAGCAAGGAATCAGTGCTGTCCTGAGCTGCTGGTGGCAACCGAGGGCCTGCCTTGCGACGGCACACAGAACACCGCCATGAATTCTGGCCAACAATGTTATATATTATACCCACAAATTATAGTACTATAACGACCTAACTAATTTGGTAAATTAACTTAGGTAATTAGGGTAATTTTCAACTCTGTCATAAATATGTTTTATTAATATATTTGTACCTTAAATTGTCCTTGCGATAAACTTTCACTGGAATCCAAAGTTTTTTTAATTTTACAATTTTTGGTAACAATAAGAAATCATATTTCTATACTAATGTTATCTTTTCAAATAATCCATCGATTACAAAAGAGAATATGAATTATTCACCGCGTCTTCATCGCTAGCCGGTTTGGAATACGAGGAGCAATCTTCGCACACCCTGTGTTGACAACCGTTACATGTGTGAAACACCTCGCCGGGTTTCAAAGCTTTCAGGCAAACACGACACGCGCCAGCTCGGGACGGCGCTTTACCTGGTTCTCTGTAATTAGACAGTCGATAATTATGCCATTATAAAGTTTACCTATTTGTGGGACATTATCTAACTGTTATCTTGCTTTACGAATTAAGTTTCCGAAAGTACTATTCTGAATAAGTGAATCATTTAATGAAATTACAAAAAAAAAACAGTATAGATAATCTAAGTTACATTGGAATTTTAAATTTGAACAGTAGAATATAGTTGAATACTAATTCCGGTTAATGCTTCCGTGATGCAAAAAATTAAAGAAGAGAACATAGTTTTTATGAATCTACCTTTCTGTTTTGGTTGGTTGTGTAGCTGAGGGTTGTGGTTGCGCAGTTGCGGCCGACGCTGCTGCCGTCGACTCTGCTGTAGCTTCAGACACCACTTGCCGTGGATTCAGTTTCGTGACTGCATGGGGAAAAACTTATACCTTTTATATTTTATCTGCAGGTTTTAGTAAAATATATTTTTTTGTTGAATCTGTGTCTTTATTAAGTTAAGTATGCACTTTTTTTCGCATCGGTAACTTCCTAGTATACATATCATGTCAGCGGTCAATAGTGAATATCCGCTACAAATACAAGCTTAAAATTAACATTATTAGATCTTTATTTCGCTTTTGATTACTCTAAGTACCTGTACAATGCTGAGGTGAGTAGTCTCTCTTTAACCGAGCAAACTTAAAATAGAAATGGACTACTAGATTTTGCTAAATGTTACTTATTGGTAATACTTATTGTTATCAATGCCGCTATCAATATTACTTTCAAGGCGGTGCGTCTGCAAAATCTAAATTTATTTTCATCGTGATGAACAAATTTGGACAGCAACCTAGAATCTAGCCTTCAGTTTTTATTCAAACGGTAAGTTAATAAAAAAATAATATATTATGTATTTTCTTTCCAAGTGCATCTCCTTGCAGCCTGCTGGTGGCGCCCATGATTAGGTTTTTATTTATTTTCAATCTATTTAATTTTTCAGATAGTATATATAGTCTGCGTCTAAATTTTTAACCGCTCTGAAGTACGCAGATAACAAATTTAGGTATCAGAGGGATGCAAATGCGATGAAAGGTGAGCAGGCTCGCCCGCGCGTTTACCTCTCCCCGATTGCACACACGTTGACACATGTGTCCTGTCATTGCTAGTTGCAGTACAGTCGCATTCAGATTAATTTTATTGTTGTTAATTACATGTTATTGCTATTCTCGTTTTCTTTTTCTAGTTTATATTTGTTATTATTAGAAGACTCATCCACTTCGAAAAATGATGTTTTTGAAGGTGGTAGAGCCAGGCTGTAGCTATTACTAATTTCAGCATAATTGGGTCGGCTCGCCCGGGGTAGTACCGCCCTCTCACAGAACACCGACGTGAAGTAACAGTGCTTGCATTATTGCGTTTCGTTCGGTCAGTGAGAGCGCCGGAGGCCCACCTCTTTTCCCTCTTTCCCTCCCCCTTTCTCCTTTCCCTAACTCTCCCCTATACACAGGCTGGTAACGCACTTGCGACTCCCCTGGTGTTGCTAGTGTCTATGGACGGTGGTGGTCACTTAACATCAGATGACCCACCTGTTCGTTTGCCTGCTTTTGACATAAAAAAAGGCGTTGCTTATTACAAATTATTTATCTATTATGAATGTATTATATCTAGAATAACGGTATTGCATCGCGCATAATACCTGCACAATATGTGCTACAAGATATTTCCCACAAATACTGCACTGCAACCACCCAAAACTCAGGAACCAGGTGATTAAATGTTATTTGGATTTAATTACAACTGACAAATAAATTATGTGGCGAACTGTTAATATTCTAGCTTTGTCTATTACTATATTATTCAGCTAGTCAATTTCTACTTTTTACAGTTATTTTATTAGTCCAATAGTAATTTAATTTTTATTGTCCCTTCATTTTTATCTCTATTCCTTTACAAATAATCCATATGTATTTCAGATATCTCGTATGCATGTATATGTCCGGTCAATTCAAATAAACATGTTTTCGTAAATTACCTATTAAAGCTTTTATAAGACGACACAATCGGAGTCATATCTTCATTTCACATACAAAATCTTCTGAAAGTTACAATGCGGTCGTTATACTACCACGTCACTTTTACTTAATTTAATAGTCAAATATGTATTTGAATCATAATTAATTAAAACGGGTACTATATTGTACGTATAATATCGAAACAACTTAAAGACAAATAAATATCAATTTTAAATTACCAAAATAATATTTTGAATTTATATTGTATTAACCTCTTAACTGTACTATGCGCAAAGCCGAACTTAAAACTATATTCAGAGCGGCGAAAACGTTTGACACGGCTATACACAAGCTTATAAATCTTTATATATAAAATCAATGTTTGTCCGCTATGCATGCCGAAACTACTGAACAGATTGTGATAATAATTTAGGAGGGTATTCTGGGAACGCCCGAGAAGGTTCTTGTAAAAAAATCTATATATTTTTTTTAAATATATTAATGAAATTGTTTGCCTTCAAGAAAGAAAGGGCTTTTTCTTCTTATTGAAACTTTTTACAATACATTTGATATTGTTTTGACATGTTTGACATATTTCAATAAAACATCAGTTATCACAATTAATCAATTCCATTTGTATCAATGTCATTGTTTAGGAATTTATGTAGTTCTGGCATGGATACGAGGACATAGTGTGATCCAGGGTAATGAAGCTGTTGATCGTATCGCTAAAGAATCTATCCAGACTGGATATTTTGATCACTATAAAACCTATGTTCAAAATTTATCCTCCCTAAATAAGACTGATTTGTTTCCATCATGAAACTCGAACTGGAATGTATCCAATCCGACTACAGGCGAATCATATGCTTCCATTCAGAACAACATTCCTGGTAAGCCATGGCCATATGAGTTTGGTGACTATTGCAAGTTTGTTGCGTCTACTATTTGTAGACTGAGGACATTTGCAGACGTATGTCTCCAGTTCATCTTGCAAAGCTCAGACTCAGGGACCACTCAATATATGAATGTGGGTTGGATGAAGACACTCTAGAACACATTTTTTTCAATTGCCCCGATTTAGTATTGCGTTGTATGTATGATATTTTACCTAACAATATACTACTACGTCCGTCTGATTTTAACAAAGGCACAAAGGTATGTATTTTCTCCTTTTGTCAATACTCTAATTTTATGTGTTTTAACAAAATTAAACTTCAACGTAACACAATAACTAACAATAATTATTATGTAAATATATATTTACTAGCTGTTACCCGCTGCTCCGCACGCGCTTTTTTAAAATGTATTAGAGAAATGTAAAGTTGTGGTAGTGGGTGTGTATATTACAGAAATGCTTTATCAAAAACATTTGTAACTACGACACGCACGCCATCTACTGTAACATGTAACGTGTACATTAGATATATGAATACTAATAGTATCTCGAATGGGATGGGATTTATCATCAGCAACATACCTGGAATTTCAACTTACTATATACCACACTCAGTGCTCACTAACACTATATAAGAAAGTAATGAAAATTTTAAGCTATACATTATCGAACAATATGTCTTAAATCTTTTATTATATAGATATAATATGCCCATATTGTCGATATACTTAAGTTATTCTTATACGTTGCTATAATCATTAAGTTATGTAGACGCAAACGCGGTAAATAAAATAATATGGCTGCCAAATTGACCAAAAAGATAATATAATTCATATTACATAAAAATATATGACTTTTAATTATGTATATTTATTCTTGGAGTCCAGTAAAGCACACGTCTCACGCGGTTGTAACATATTTTTGATAAATTTCACACGGACAAATGCACAGTAGTATGTAGTTCATCAACTCATAGTGTACCAATTCAAATAAAAAAAGAATCATTAAAATCGGTTCACAATTGACGAAAATATCGATTAACATACATTAAAAAAAACACATACAACCGAACAAAAACAAAGTCATCGGGTTTGTCTGTTTATCTGTTCGCGATAAAGTGAAAAACTACAGATCGGATTTTCATGCCGTTTTCACCAGTAGATAGAATGATTCATGGGGAAGGTTTAAGTATAATTTTTCAAGGTTTTCTTTTTATTGTCGGGGCGGGACAACGTCTTCCGAGCCCGCTGGTTATCTGCCCGTAAAAGTCCCGTGAAAGTCAGTCCAACCGATTAGGAGGTAGTAGGATATTGCGGACGAAGTCTTGAGTAACAAAATAAAATAGTCTAAGTTACTTCTTATAAGGTGAGTTTTCTGCCAGTGAAAGTGCCGTGAAAATCAGTTCAAGCATTACGGATATTCCACTGCGGCCGAAGGTGAATAAAAAACCTAAGTTACTTTTTATGAGGTCTGCTATCTACCAGTGAACACCCCGTGAAAATCGGTCTAACCATTTTGGAAATAGCAATGTGGACGAAGTCGCGGACAAATAAAGTACAATATGTCAACCGCTATAATTTCGGCTATCTGCCAGTAAAATTCCCGTTAAAATAGGTCCAGCCATTTTGGAGTTTACCCGGAACAAACAAACAAACAGACAAAATATAATAATATAAAAATATAATAGGTCTTATTTTACGGCAATTTTATAGGTAAAGACCTAATATTTCGAAATACATAAACGTTTCGAAAAGATAAATAATGCTTTATTTTTCTCGAAAAAGTTTAGATTAGTGTGTCAAAAATAAAATATTTAGTTTATGTCAATGAGTAGTTTCATTATAAATCCACATAAATGTCTTTTTAATCTGGACTTCAATTGGATCTGTTGTTAAAGGAATATTAAATTAAAATTAAACGAAGAGAATTCAAATAACACTGCGGTTAGTATCTGCCTTCGAGAAGGAATCCACTAACTATGCGTGAGGACTCCTCGCTCCGTAGAAACTCCATAGCTCGTGATATTTCGCTATGAATATTGAGAAATGATCATAAATTCCACGGCAAATAACTCAAGAGCGTTATAAAATGCTTAACATGTCTTATGCTCATAAATTGTATAATGTACATTTTTGCAAAAACAATATTCTTAATTATTTCCTTGTGAAATTTTAAGTTTATATCTTTAAACTATAATGTTTATGCTTTAGTTTAATAATTATTCGAATTTCGTAATAGAATATATTTTGCTCTTACTAATAAATTACTTGTGTACAATAATTTGGGTTGAATTCTTTTTTTTTTATTTCCTAATTATCTATTTAAATAGATTTTGTTGAATTGTGGTGATGACACTTCGTAAAGACCTCGAAAGAATACGAAAACAGAAATTTTTGAAACCTTAAAGCGAACCTTGCGATATTCTAAAATATTTTGGTATCTTGAAAGGAATTTTCATTGCACTAAAGTAAAAATACCTGTCCTTCATTGATCGAGTTATCTATATATATAATAAGAATGTAAATGTAATGTGTCTGTACTTTTTCGATTTTCGTGAAAAAAGTTGTTGCAGGTGTCTTGTAACAAGTAATCTATACATATAATAAGAATGTAAATCTAACGGGCCTGTACTTTTTCGATTTTCTTGAAAAAATTGTTGCAGGTGTCTAGGAATGAGCAATATAATACATTTCAATCATTCTTAGAAAGGTCTGTATGTTTGTCTGTATGAATCATAAATCATATCTTCAGGAGTAACTTAGTCTTGGTTTCATTAAAAGCGGTCCACTCTATCATAAGTTATTGTAATTTGAATGACGGCTCGAGTTAAGTACGAGAGATGAGTCTATACTAATATTATAAAGATTATTTGAACGTGCTAATCTCAAGAACCACTGGTCCGATTTGAAACGTTCTTTCAGTGTTAGATAGCTCATTTGTCGAGGAAGGGTATAATAATATCATCACGCTAAGGATAATAGGAGAGGAGCACCAATGAAGAATGTTTCAAAGTCGTTTTTTTTTCTTTTGAGAGCTTCCGCTGTGTGTTAGCCCAAAGTACCTATTCCACGCGGACGAAGTCGCGGGCAGAAGCTATCTTAAATAAATTCTTACAAACTTTAATGATACATCACGTCACCTACATTACATATTTATTGAGCAATGAGTTGATTGACTTTTTTAAATTAAATGTAAAGATATTAAAACGTAAACATTTACAACAATATAATCTGATAATCACTACATATTATAAAACAAAGTCCGCTGCCACGTCTGTCTGTATGTTTGCCATAAACTCAAAAACAACTGAACGGATTATCGGTTTTCACCAGTAAGTAAAGTCACGAGGAAGGTTTAGGTATAATAATTTGCCAAGTTTTTTTTATTTATCAGGGCTTGACAACGTCCGCCGCGCCCGCTTGTACAAGTATAATTCTAAATTGATATAAGTATTAATACATGCTACTATTATTTTCTGGGTTGCCATTTTATCGAAAGTGTTGGTCAACTCATCGGAGAATGTTTACGAGTACAGTATCCGTTGGTTGCTGAAATGGAATTTTTCTCTCGAGATGATGTATCAATAAATGTTAATGTAAGCTCAGTTATCGACTACAGACACTCAAGAAGAAGTATTGACCTTTTGCTTCAGGACTAAGAGGAACGCTGGAGCTGTAGGTTTTTCCATAAAACGAAATAAAAATATTGCAATTTATTGACATCCGCGACTTTGTTACTATTTTAACAACATATTTAATGAACAGAGGAAAATACATAAACACCCATAAATACATACACACACATATATTACATTTTTTTATGTTCAACAGGTACGCGCTTGGCCATAATCTCACCTGATGGTAAGTAAAGATGTATCGCGCATACCCGCTAAATGCCTGTTCATTGTACTCTTGAAGACTCCCAAGTTATAAGTTGACGAAAAAACAGGCTCCGGGAGTGAATTCCACTCCTTAGCCGTACGTATAATCAATGTGGAAGCAAATTGCTTAGTACGAATTATAGGAATATCAACCACGTAAGGATGAAAAGCCTCACGGCATCTAGTCGTCCTCTGATGGAATGAGGACGGTGGAATTATACTATGTACACTATGATATTATCGTACTTATAAAAATTGAGGTTTATTAAAAGTCTAATAACTCTTTATATTACACAAAAATATCCTTATATCTTTTGCATAAGGATCGGATTCATTTTTTCTTTCAATCTTTCAAGATAATTAGGTATTTATAGCATTTCATTTTTATACTTCAACACCGTATCCTTTAATCAAGACAAAAGAAGATTAATTAGATAGAATTAATATGCACGATAGAACATTAGGTATATAAGTCATGAGAAAATTATAATAATTGAGTCTCTCAAATGTTGTTTAAGTAAGACGTCTCCGGTGCGGCCAACATTTCCAACGTACAGTTTAGTTATTACGTAAGTTGGGACCCTCAGTTATGTAAGTTGCCGAGACGTCGGACAATTTATTTACCTCCGGCATTATTAATGTTGTTGCCAGAAGCCTACATCGTTAATATGTTTTATAAAGTTTTAATATAGGAATCTAATTACTAATTACTTTTAATATTCTTTTCTCATTCGGTAGTATCTCTTTCCCAACTTAGCCTATATTTACGGAAATAGTTAGAAAACAGTAAATAACTTTTAATGAAAAAATAATCGACGCCAAGAACTCTAACAAAAATGCATCAGAACGTCCTTGACTAGAGTTAGGTACCTATTCTTGGAATATATGGAATAAACCTACCAATTACTGTAGAGCATTAAAAAAAAATACTATACAGTTTCTATTCGATTTTGAGGTGTTATCTGGTGCAGCTTTGAAATTAAAATGGGAAACACCGGGAAATATTTCCTTTTCAATATAATAAGAATTTTCCAAATCAGTTTATAAATAACGAAGTTTTGAGATAAAAACCATTACAAAAAATAGAAAAGATTTGAGAATCTCGTCTTTTTGAAATCGGTTAAAAAAATACCTTTATCTTGAGCGGTGAGTAAAGAAGAGGAGAGCGTTTGTCGCAACTTGCCGAATGTGCCTGGGGTTTCTATTTGCCCGGGCACCGAGCTCGGAGTGTCCTCTGTCGCCACCATCTGGAAGCGTACAAATTTAAATAACACTTTTTTCATCATAAGATTTGAATTTTGGCCGCGGCTTCGCTCGCGTCTCTTATCTATTCTATACATATAATAAAAGTGATGTGTCTGTATGTAATATCATTTTTTTTACTGATTAGGTATGAAAATATACACGCTACTGATCACAAAAATGCAATTTTTAAAGTTTTTGTCGGTCTGTCTGTCCGTCTGTCTGTATGTTTGTTCCGGGTAATCTCCGAAATGGTTAGGCCGATTTTAACAGGAATTTACTGGCTGATAGCTAAAATTACAGCGGGTTACTTAGGCTACTCTAAATTAGACTAGCTGTAAACCGCGGCTTCGTCTGCAATGCTATCTCCAAAACGGTTGGACCGATTTTCACGGGACATTCACTGGCAGATAGTTAACCTTATAGGAAGTAATTAAGGTTATTCTATTTTAGACTAGCTGTTACTCACAACTTCGTCCGCATGAAATTTGGCAAAAATATGTTGTTCACTGTAAATATGTGCGTAAGACTTGCGTTGTAATGGACTCCAAGAATAAATATAAGTGAAATTCATATATCTGTATCTGTGTGTGTAATTTGAATTATATTGTCTTTTTGGTCATTTTGGCGGCCATTTTTTTTATTTACCGCGCTTTCGTCTACATAACTCAGTAACCATAGTAACATATAAAAATATTATATCGAGTTCAATGAGCACTATTTACATTGTCGAATATTTAAAACTGCTTAGACAGATATAAAATTTTATATCTTGGTTTACATTTATGTAAGATTTCAAGACGTCAGCTCATTCGTTATTTTCAATTCAACATTATAATTGTTAATAGTAATTTTGAAGATAAAAGGGGTCTTCCTAATAAGATATTAGACCATAAACGTATTACTTATTGACAATATAGGCATATTATATCATTATAATAACGTTTTGATGTCCTATTGTTTCATTAGTTCCTTATACAGTGTAAGTGAACACTGAGATAGTTATATGATGGGTTAAGGTTCCAAATATGTTGCTGATGATAGACCTCATTTGAAACATTGTTAGTATTTATATATCTAATGTATACGTTATATGTTACTGTAAGTGGCGTGCGTGTCGAACTTACAATTGTTTTTAAAGAGCATTTATATAATTGTACATGGTCTCACAATTTTATATTTCTTTAATACAATATAAAAAACGCGTGCGGAGATGCGGGTACAGCTAGTAATAGATATTTTACTATCCTTCACTTCCTTTATTCTGGATGTAGGTGAACTTTTCATGGTTTCCTGTACCCCAGACAACATGCATGCAAAATTTCATGATTATTGATCGAGTAGTTAAGGCGTAAATGGGCAAAAAACAAACAATGTCATATTCACATCCTTACTAATATTATGCGATCGTGAGTTTGTTTCTTACGTTTTCACGTCTTAACTACTCAACCAATCACCATGAAATTCTGCTTACACGTCATGTGTGGTATAAAAAGGTCATAAAGTTCATTTCATCCAGAAAAAATTACTATTCCCGAGGGACAAGTCAACTCTGTATTAACGTGAGCGAAACCGCGAGCGAAAGCTAGTTTATAATATTATTGAGGATTAGAATTATAATTTTTTGCAGCACAATCGTATGAGAACAATAATATGATTGTTGTCTATTATTATTATCACTATAATAAAACTGTAACAAGGTAAATCTGAACACAAAATATTTTTTGAAAATTATAATCGGGGTAGACTTTGTTATCGATATAGAAGCCAATAATAATCTATTTATAATTTTTGTCTGTCTGTCCCTGTGAACACGCATCACTCTGAAAGTACTCAACCAATTTTGACGAAACTTGACACAGTGATAACTAATATTATAAAGTTACATCTAGGATACTTTTGTCCCATAAAACGCAAGGGATTCTCCAGGATAACGGACGAAAGTCAAAAATTTATAATTAATAAAACTCCGGATTTTGGTAAATTTTCTTTGTGCTATAAATAGCAGACAGATTAGCTAAACATTTAAGCTATATGTCATATTTTTTATCGTTTTGTGTTCGGTGAATCCTTGGTACTACTGATCCGTTTTTGATTTTTTTTGAATGTTAGAAAGATATATTATCGCTCAGTGTTATAGACAATGTTTATTTGGCAAATATACAATATCAATAGTTAATCACAAGGAATATAATTGGAATCGGCAAAAAATCATTTATCGTTTAATATATGTAGGTTAGTTTATATCTTAAGTGGACCCGGTAGGTGATGCTGCGAACGGGTTCTAAGCTTATTTTAAAAGATTTCTCACATACCAACTGGGTATATGTTTGAGTGAGTTCCTGGATGGTTTGAATTCACAATTGGGAACGGTAGATGTCGCTGCAATCGGGTTTATATTTATGTTTTTGAAGATTTTTCGCGTTTAAAATTACAATTGAAACCGGTAATAACCGATTTGGTGCAGACGAAGTTGCACGGGTCAGCTAGTATCTTAATAAATAAATAGAAATATATATCTGTTGTGATTAATATATAGAAATTTTAATAGAATTATCCGGAATTATAATAATTAGGATTTTTTTGTAATCAATATTCTTAGCATTCATTCTTCCATCCTCGTTACATAAATTCGTGATACAATAATTTTACATAATTTACCCCAAGAGCATGTCCTATTGTACAAGTAATTTAAAGTAGCTACAATATACACGAGAAAGGGTAAATAAATTCGTATTAGTGTTCAAAATAAAAACAGTTCGCTTTGAATAAAAACTGATGTTGCGGAAAGCGAGGCGCACCGTGGTGATAAAACTCTTCATACAATAATAACGACTCAGTAATAATGTCGTAAAATTTATGGAGAGCAACAGATGGAGAATGAAATACATCCGAGACGGGAAAATCAATATTGTCGTCTCCCGAACTTGACTTGTATGTTTTTATTGGTCCGCTACCTGGCTGTCTCAAAATAACTCGCCAATAAAATATTTCTGCTTAAAATAAATTCATTGTACGTGTTCCATGTTATTATGTATATTTATATAATATTGTAATAAGCTTGCGAAGCAAACAGGGATTTATGGAATAGTAGAATCTGTGTAAAGTTATATTGCGTTATGTTGGTAACAAAAAAAGGCTTAATTCTCTAGCAAAGCAATGCTGCTTGTATTATATTCTCGCATGAAAGAACATTCGCGCGATGTGTTTTAACTCTTTTATCACATGTTCGATGTAAGTTACACATAATTTAGTGTTGTAGGAAACACTAAACAGCAGGTGAATTACATACTTGTTTCCAACTTTATTCCATATAAAAAGCACAATATTTTATAGATACAGTATGTTATTAATTCCAATATGATTATCATTAGATTAGGTTACAAGTGAGAAATATAAGTAATTTTCTGGTTTATTTTTCAATTTTCAATTTCGTAAGGTTCCTGGGCGAATCGAACAAAGGACTGTAAAACTGTATGACAAGGTAACTTCCCGTTCTATAATCGATTATGAGATAAACGTTACGTGTATTGAATTATCCACTCATTATAAAAAACACTACTCATATTTATGGAAATTATATTGTATATATAGCTTGTTCTGAAGTTACACTAAATTAATAGGCAATATACATAATTATGTGCATATTGAATTGATTTGCAGACTAAAATAAGGACAAGTTTTTTGAGAGTGCGTATTCGATACTTAACAGACCGATCTCATTTTCCTTTATTGTTGTTGGATTTAGCGGAAAAGCGGACGTTGCAGTAATGTTTACCTAAAAAGATTTAAAATTCATATAGCCAATGAAGGTATTATAATGAAATAGGCAAGTGAACTCATTTAACATTTCCCATTATAAAAAAAAATTATACAAAATTTTATGTAAAATATTTTTAGGGTATTAATATTTACAGATAAATAAAATAGGTCATGAACATATAATATGATGCTCGTGACCCGATGGTCAGATGCGGGAGGTGAGGAGCTAGTTCGAGGTTATCGCGTACCCTGGTTGACCCACTTGTTGCCCCATCCCCGCTATTTACATTACAACTCCAATTGCTGTTGCCAAACGGCAGGTGTGACTATCATTAACTTAGGATTAACCTTTCTTTATTCGTCTGTGTCGAGAGCAAACGTAGAACATCAGGATTTAATCAATTTTATTAACCTATTTATAGAAATTTAAGAGTTAATTTTCCTTTTCTAATTTTAGCTATATTTTTTCTTTATAATAATAATTGAGAATTTAATTAACCTATACTCGAACCCTTTAATTTTAGAGTATAATAGGTCACAGTAATCGTGTCAGTATTTCTCGTATGTTGAATTTGGGTTATCGTTCGTGGAGATAGACCCGGTGCGTGTGGGAGTCCCGACCCTACAAGGAAGACACGACACAAAAGAATGTAATTACGCGTCACCGACACATATGACCCTATTGATCTCTATTTTAATTCTTGATATAGAATACCCTAGAGAACCTTTTCTCTCTTCTTTATGATTGTAGAATCATACCTATATTTTTATTTTACTTACGTAAGGAGTTTCATGATTCAATAGATATACACGTATATATTATTATTTACATATGTGTATCATTATCATCATTACATAGTATAAAACAAAGTCCCCTACCGCGTCTGTCTGTCAGTCTGTTCGCGATAAACTCAAAAACTACCGAAAGGATTTTCATGCGATTTTCACCAGTGGATAGGGTGATTCGCGAGGAACGTTTTAGTATATACTTTGTCAAGGATTTTTGTATAATCAGGGCGAGACAACGTCTGCCGGGCCCGCTAGTTATATATAAATTTAATAAAAGACTACTAAGAATATAAAAAAGCGACGGGTATAAACAAGAATAGATTATTTCAGTTTTTACAATTTGCTTCGTATACGTAGGTAGAATGTTGGTTAATGAAAAACGTTGCCGGATCTATGCCGAATTCTCTCATTTCACAATTTACGAAAAAGCAAATTAATAAAAAAGAACTTTGAATAATCGATATATACAAGGATTTTAAACGAGGATAATACGCTTAATGGCTCTACGCTGAGATAAGTGTTTCTGTGAAATTTGTAAACCTTAACTGAATCCTCGCATACAATGTTAGGTATGATGAAACAAACTTTCGATTAATAAGATAGAAATATAAAATTTCACATAAGGACGGATCATATCAGATAAAATGGCTAAAATCTCTTTCGCATTGTAGAAGAAATATGACGGCAACTAAACTAACAAGAGCTCTCGGCACCAATAACTCAGATTAGAGGGAATACAATTACACGGTAGCTTCTCCGACCGATCCGGAAATACAATCGAATGAATTGAATCTCGTTCGCATGGGGAGGTATAACTACATTGTTGGGTTGACTTTGTTATTAAAAAATAACCCTTTTTAAATTATTATAAATCCGTTGTCTGTATGTTATTATTATATCTATATATTATTCTTGTAAAATGTTATATTTTAAACGATTGTGTACAGGTTTGTCTTCTGAAAATATCTTTCTTAGAATGCCTTTGAAGTTCAATAGTTGTGGGTATTCTCGACTTTGTGGCAGCAAGTAGTGCAATAGCTGTTCATAATATCCCATGTTTGTTAGGCATAACATTAAAACCATTTGTAAACAAGAAGACACACTGACTATGAAATATATGAACTTTATAAACTGTTCTCAATTCTTACAGAGCATCTTAGCAGAGAATTTCGCTGCGTAGACTTAAATGCTTTCAATATTTACTTTCTAAAGCATGCTTATGAATTTCTTAATGTGTAAAATATTTTCTTCTAATGATGATAACAAAATATCGTGGAAAAGTATTGGGTATATATTATTATTGTTATAAAAAAAAGAAACGGCAGGAGAATAAGAAAAATCGACAATCAGATTATTAAAGTGTTAATGCTATTAATAAACATTCGGTATGACCGGTTTTCAGTATGTGATATTTGTATAATTCGAGCTTAGGTATAATTTTCTTTTTAATACATTTAAATTACTTATACTTAGTAAAACTTAGATCTTTGATACAACAATATTCCATTAGTTAGATGAATTATTGTTCGTTTTACAATGCGACTAATGTTGTTTCTATTGTGACATTAATTTGTTTTTAATTGACGCTTGTGCTGTATTCACGATCCAGACATTTTAATAGTTATGTATTTTTAATGTATTCTAATGTTTGAGTTTTGTAACGATTTATATAACTTTCAAGTTAAGCACTGATGGCTACAGAAATTTTGTTTTACGTAATTTGATTATTTACAAAATTGACAAATATTGTTTCAAAATTTATGATATTTCTATGTTGCAAGTAGTAAATTGACATACGACCTGTTTAATGTTAAGTGATGACTGCAGTCTATAGCTATTAGCTATATTAAAAACTATAACCACAAAAAAGAAAGCAAAAGCTTCAACTGCAGTTAGCCAATGGAGACTAAGTGGAATCGCCCAATATGTCAAGTATGAGTTGCCTAAAATTCCTTCTGACCTAAACAGAGCAACATGAGTACCGCTATTACATTGTAGCAAAATAGGTGGGCCATTTGAATCGCGTTTCCGCAGTCGAACCTTGCACAAATTCTACTCCTCTATACATCTTCTATACATATTATAAGAATGTAAATCTAACGTGTCTGTACTTTTTCGATTTTCGTGAAAAAAATTGTTGCAGGTCTGTAGGAATAAGTAATAGAATACATTTTAATCATTTTTAGAAATGTCTGTCTGTCTGTTTGTATGAACACGCATCACTGCTAGAGTACTGGGTTCACAATAAATCCTCAGTTCAATTCCTAAAGGAAATCGTAAAACTTGTACTCGCGAGTAACTCAGTGTTTGGTTCATAAAAATCGGTCCATTCTATCAAAAGTTATTGTACTTTTAATAACGATGCGGCGTAAGTACGAGAGAAAAGTAGATAAGTAAATGGACTTAATACATTCAGATGACTTTATTAATCACTGTTTTTATATAAGCTTCCACAGCGGGCACAGCTAGTCTTAAATAAAAGTCTAAAATAAGGAAGACTTAATTAATGTTGAGATTATATGACTTATGTCTTATCGCTAGTTTTCAAACCTTAAAATACATTTCTTGGTCAGTTAGTCTTATCCAAAATTGTCAGATTCTTGTCTTGTCGTTCTTGCGAGTTAAGGTACACATAAGTGTCTCAGTAACGTATACATCTATGGTCAACTTACCTCGAATGGTTCGTTAGTTCGACCCAAATCGCGGTATTTGTCTTCAAAATAACAGCACAAATCGAGATCCGGCCACTAAGGCTCCCTTGAAATAGTTGTGATTCGGCTGAATGTCATAAGGTCTCGGCCAAAAGCCCTGTGGAACCTCGAAGGCCCCTCAGGCAAACACCTATGGTCAGTGTGAAAAAGAGGAACCCGGAGTGTTCTTGTTGGATCGTTGGACCTTTCACATCTATATGCAATTGATCGAAGGACATTTACATTCATGACCTGACATGTTCATATCCTCCGGATGACTAACTTGTATAAGCTGCTTTTTCATCTAAATTCGATACACCTCTTCGTCATTCTATTTATTTCCAAAAAGAAGAAGGTAATAGATAGGTTATATTATGCATTGAAAAAATGTGAGCTTTAATGAAATATATGTATAATAAGTTGTTTACTATTTGGTTCTTCAAACATTTTAGTATTACCCTTAATGGCGGGCCCGAGTTATTGGCATAACCTCTGGTAAGCTTTTCATCTACGCGGGCAACGGGCACGGACCCAAATAGCATAATTTGAACGGGATACGTGTCTGGAGATCAACATCGACTTACATTTATCTTGTGAGGGCTAAACCCTTTAAGATTTTGAAGACACTAAGTTATGTTAATCTTTAAAATGTTTATCTTCATGAGAAACCAAGTTTTCTTTTCTCCTTTTACTTTTGTTTTCTTTTTATAACAACAATACTAATCAGATGACATTCTATACAATTCCTTCAGTTTGATTTCTGTGTAATATTTAAACGTCTTAAGTAAGTCTTAGATTACAGTGTTAATGGAGATAAATTGATAGAACTAATGTGAAGTAATTTATATTTGAAGCAGGGATATAGAATTACAGCTAGTTGTCAAGTTAAACACTGGTTTTTTTTGGTCCTGCGTTGTTTTTGGGTGGTGTTCTCTGGTGCTTTTGGATTTTATTATTGACCTTGGCTTGTGTATGGACTACGGACTCGTTTTATCACCTGACTTTGCTTGTTTTACTCGGACGTGGATTAATTTTCTGTTTGACTTGGCTTTGCTTTCTGGACTGATTTCTTGCATACCGATTGACTTGGCGCGTTGATTTAGGACTTCGGATTTTGCCTCTTGGTTCGCTGGCTGACCCTGGTGTCACCAGTGAACCATGAGTGCTAAAAAAATTACCAAAAAACGGGTTAGTGTGTCGAAAAGGATTTTCGACTCCGACACGGAGGTTGAAGAGAGGGAGGCTCCTAAAGTGAGCACGAGGAGTCGGGGGAGGGCTCGGATGATCGGGAGTGGCCGCGGGGTCTTAGGAGAGGCGGATGGCTCCTTTGACCGGGCTTTGGCGGGCGGTGTAAGCACTGCGGACTCCGTTCCTGGCTCCGTCACGGGCTCTGCGGCGGTTTCGGTTACCGGCTCTGCTGCCGGTTCCTTGCCCAGCTCGGATGCAGAGATGGAGGTGCTGGACGTGGACGTCTTAGACGCCCAGAGGCTTAAGGCTCGCGCTGGCTCGAATGTTGCTTGCATCTTCGAGACGGTGAAGAAGTCGGGCAACCTGTCGGGCCCATCTATAAAGGCCTTGAAAGGCGCTGCGAGGTCCCTGCAGGAGGTCGTGGAGGTCCTTGTCGAGCGCACTGAGGGGGAGGAGAATAGAAAGCTCCAAAGGGAGTTGAAAAATCTCCGCCGACAGGTCGAGGACCTGAAAGCGGAGAACAAGGCGTGGAAGCAGGAGGCAAATGCCAAGAAGCAGATGCCTCCACCTCCTCCCCCCATGCCGGAACCGGCGGAGCCTCTCTGGCAGCAGGCTCTCGCCGAAGCGGTCTCCCGCATCCACACCTCTCTCCATACGTCATTCAGCAACATGCTGAATGCGCGTATGGAGAGTGTGGAGGGCCGCCTGCCTCCAGAGGCGCCCATTCGTCCACCCCTGGCGGCGGACAGGAAGAAGGGTGGAACGGCCAGCGTGGCGAAGACCGCGCTGGCTACGAAGGCGCCTTCAGCCCCTGTAGTTGCCCCGCTGGGGATTAACTGGGCCGCATTACCGGCCCCGGCGGCGGTTACAGATGGCGCGGCGTGGTCCACGGTGGTGGGCCGCAAGAAGAAGGTGGCAAGGGCCCCGGCGGCGGCGCCGCAAGCCCCGACCCCGACCACGGCTCCCAAGACCTCGCCTGCGAGGCAGAAGCTGCCGTCCGCCCCCCAATCGGCTGCGGTCATCGTGACCCTGAAGGATTCCGCAGCCAGCAAGGGGGTTGGCTACAGAGAGGTCTTAGTCAAGGCACGGGAGCACGTGGCCTTGCCCGACATGGGTATAGGCGAAGTGCGGGTGAGGCCGACGGCTACGGGGGCCCGGAAAATTGAGTTGCCAGGCCAGGGTAAGGAAAAGGCCGCTGAACTGGCCAAGGAGCTGGAGGCGGCGTTGGCCGGAGTCGCCACAGTCGTCGTTCCAACTAAGAGGGCGGACATCCGGATCGTCGGGCTGGACGATTCGGTGTCCCCCCTCGAGATTGAGACGGTTGTGGCGGCGAAGGCCGGCTGTAAGGTGGCCGACCTTAAGGTCGGCGAGATTAAAAAAAACTGGGGGGGCCTCGGCGCAGTACACGTGACGCTCCCCGCGGCGGCGGCCAAGGAGCTTGTACAGGCCGGCAAGCTCCTGGTCGGGTGGAGCGTCGTCCGCGTCATCCTGCTGGACGAGAAGCCCATGCGTTGTTACAAATGCATGGGCTTGGGGCACACCCGCCCTCTGTGCCCCTCCTCGTCCAACAGGGGTGACGGATGTTACCGTTGTGGCGCGGCGGGCCACAAAACGGCCGAGTGTAAAGCGGAGGTGGTCCGCTGCGCCGTATGTGCCGACGCCGGGAGGCCCTCAGGGCACGTGATGGGGAGCCGTAATTGCAGGCCCCCCACCACCAAGGGTAGGGACCACCCGATTGTGGGCACAGGTCCTAGGGTGGTGGCCGCCAGGCAGGAGGAAGTTGCAATGGACCAGTAATGGATCACACCATTTGCAACTTCCTCCAGGCGAACCTCAACCACTGCGCCGCTGCACAGGACTTACTCGTGCAGTCAGTGGCGGAGTGGGGTATCGGGCTCGCGGTCGCCACGGAGCCCTACTTCGTTCCCTCCCAGCCGCAGTGGGCTGGGGATAGGAACGGCTCCGTGGCGATCGTGGCGTGTCGAGGTTCGTCCCTGGCGGCAAGGGAAAGAGGGGCCGGGTTCGTGACGGCCGTCTGGGGAGAGTACGCCATTGTGGGGGCGTACTTCTCCCCTAACAAGCCCCTGCGGGAGTTCGAGGCGTACCTCGGCTCCCTGCAGGGAGCTGTCAGACGGCTGTCGCCGCTCCCCGTGGTCCTCATGGGGGACTTGAATGCTAAGTCGAGGACCTGGGGAGCGGCAGTCACGGACCTGAGGGGCATGGCCGTTGAGGAGTGGGCAGCCGAGTTGGGGCTGTCCCTCCTCAACCAGGGGAGCGTCCCCACGTGCGTGCGATGGAACGGGGCGTCGGTGGTGGACGTCTCGTTCGCCACCCCGTCCATCGCACGCCGTGTCCGGGGGTGGAGGGTGCTGGAGGAGGTGGAGACCTTATCGGACCACCGATATATCAGGTTCGAGGTCTCCACCTCCCAAGCTGGGATCGGCACCCGCCCCCGGAGGGGCGCGAAGTTCCCCTGTTGGGCGATGAGCCGCCTCAACCGTGAATTAGCGGAAGAGGCGGCCATCGTCCAGGCCTGGGCCATGCCCCCCCCCCACAGGGGCTGATATCGACGCGTCCGCAGCCCGCCTCCGTGCAGCCCTCACGGAGGTTTGCGACGCGTCGATGCCGCGGAGCGTACACCGCCCAGATAAACGGGCGGTGTACTGGTGGTCGCCGGAGATCGCCGATCTCCGAGCGGCCTGCTCCGCGGCCCGGCGGCTGTTCGGGCGCAGCCGCCGACGCCGGCACCGGGACCCGGAGGCGGAAGCCCGGCTGTATGGCAGCTACAGGGAGTGTAGGAAGACCCTGCAGGCTGCCATCAGCCGGGCGAAAGAAGCAGCATGGGAGGAGTTGCTCCAGACGCTGGAGGGGGATCCTTGGGGGCGCCCGTACCGGATCGTGCGCAAGAAGTTGCGATCCTGGGCGCCCCCGGCGACGGAGACCCTCCGGCCGGAGGTGGTAGCGAGGGTCGTGGGAGAGCTATTCCCCGACCCTCCGATGCTACCGGCTCCTCCCATGCCTCCACCTCGTGAGGTAGTCGAGGAGGTGCTCGACGGTCCCCCCCCCTCCGATAACGGAGGAGGAGATGGGGAGGGCAGTCGAGCGCCTCCTCAGCCGGCGTAGAGCGCCCGGCCCTGATGGGGTCCCGGGTCGGGTGCTCGGCCTCGCCTTGGGCCAATTAGGGGGATGGCTTCGGGAGCTGTTCGACCGGTGTCTTTTGGTCGGGCAGTTCCCGAAGCCATGGAAGCTAGGGCGGCTCTGCCTCATGGAAAAGGCAGGCCGCCCTGCGGACTGCGCGTCCGCGTATCGGCCCCTCGTCCTGCTGGACGACGCCGGGAAGGTGCTGGAGAGGATTATCTCCTCCCGGGTCGTCCAGCACCTAGAAGGCGTAGGGCCGAATCTGGCGGACGCGCAGTATGGCTTCCGGACAGGACGTTCCACGTTGGACGCCCTGTCCCTCCTTAAGTCGCTGTCTGCGGAGGCGACCTCCCAGGGGGAAAGGGTGTTGGCGGTGTCCCTTGACATCGCCAACGCCTTCAACACCCTGCCGCATGGCGTCATACGGGAGGCGCTCCGATATTTCGGAGTGCCCCCGTACCTGCGGCGGGTGTTGGAGGCATACCTCGAGGGTAGGGAGGTCGCCTACGTAGACGGCGACGGGCGTATGGTCCGGCGGGCCACAAGGCGGGGGGTTCCACAGGGGTCGGCCTTGGGGCCGCTCCTGTGGAACATGGGCTACGACTGGGTGCTCCGCGGCGTGCTCCCATATGGGGCACGCCTCATATGTTACGCGGATGACACCCTAGTCGTAGCCCGGGGGGGGGGGAGTGGAGGGAGGTGGAGCGCCTGGCCACGATGGCCACAACCCTCGTGGTCAGGCGCATCAGGAGGTTGGGCCTCAGGGTGGCCCTCGAGAAGACCGAGGCCCTACTCTTTCATGGGCCTCGGCGGGGGCCACCACCTGGGGCCCACGTTGTGGTGGAGGGCGCCCGGATCAGGGTGGGGACCCAGATGAGGTATCTGGGCCTCACCCTGGACGGGCGCTGGCGGTTCGAGCCCCATTTTGCGGGGCTTGGACCGCGAATTGCTGGGGCGGCGGCGGCACTCGGCCGGTTGCTCCCTAATATAGGGGGGCCTGGCGCCGGGTGCCGCCGACTCTACATGGGAGTCGTGCGGGCGATGGCCGCCTACGGGGCACCGGTGTGGGCCGACGCCCTCGGTGCCGCCAACGTGCGCGCGCTGCGTAATGCGCAGCGCACGGTGGCACTGAGGGCGATCCGGGCGTACCGCACGGTGTCCTCGGCGGCGGCCTTTGTGCTCGCCGGCTCCCTGCCCTGGGAGCTGGAGGCAGGAGTTCTCGCCGCCGTGTACGAGTTCACGGCGGCGAGGAGACGAAGGGGGGAGCCTCCGGCTCCCAGGGAGATAGAGGCGGAGAGACGGCGTCTCAGGGGAGACGCCGTCGAAAAATGGAAGCAGGACCTGGCGGACGAGCGGTTCGGGCGGTTCACTGTGGACGCCGTCCGCCCGGTCCTGCGGGCGTGGATGGAAAGGGAGTGGGGCTCCCTGACGTTCCGACTGGTGCAGGTACTCACCGGACACGGTTGTTTCGGGTGGTACCTGCACCGGATCGCACGCAGGGAGCCGACCGCCGCCTGCCACGAGTGCGGCGCTGCCGAAGATACCGCGCAACACACTCTGTCTGAGTGTGCTGCGTGGGGGGAGCAGCGCCGCATTCTGGCGGCGGCGGTAGGACCGGACTTATCGCTGCCGAGCGTGGTCTCGGCCATGCTTGGCAGCGAACAGGCGTGGCGAGCGATGTCCTCCTTCTGCGAGGACGTCATCTCGCAGAAGGAGGCGGCGGAGAGGGCCCGCGAGGCAGACCCGCTAAGTGGCCGTCTCCGCCAACGGAGGATTGGCAGGAGGAGGCGGCGCTTTGCCCAACTCCTCCTGCCACCGTAGCCGGACCTGAGGGGGTGGGCCGGGGGGCCCATCTCCTCATTGCACAGGTTCGGCGGACGAGGGGGGGCAGCCGGCGTGTACCCGGTTTGTCCCTCTATAGGTAGGAGCCCGGCGGTCACCTTCCGCCGGGCGGACCGTGGGGGCGGCTCTACAAGGTTGAGTAGCATGTACGATCCCTTGCCGCCCCCACACAACGGTCTGTCGGTACACCGTGGGGTTTTAGTCCGTGCGAGTCGGACATAACCCACTCTCTCCCCCGGGAGGGTGGGTATCCATAAGGGATTTCCCCACGTTAAAAAAAAAAAAAAAAGGGATATAGAATTAACTTGGCAAAACTTGAACAGGGAGAAAAATATTGAAAATTAACAAGTAAACGAATTCAAAATTATATTTGTTATTATTGTATATACGTAGCAAAATGCGGTTCCCTTTAATATTGAGGTAAACTTCACCACATATGGCTTTCATATTGCGATGAATGCACAATTCAATATTTATCATGTCGAAGGCTAATTAGATTCGAGCCAAATGGTTCATATGGCTGAGTACTTTTCCACGTATATATTGTTGCACGAAAGTGTTATTATCAGTAACAGTACACCGACCATTATAACGAATTAATTAGACTTTGTAAACGAGTTAAAACAAATAGCGAATAGTTTTGTTAAAATCCCGTTAACTAGAAACCCTAATTTGAAGTAGGATTCAGTAGTTATAAGAAATTGTTACAAACCATAAATAAATTTTAGGTTATGTTCCTGTATTATAATGATGAATTATAAATTGTGCAAATACTATTCGCTAAATTCCAATTAATTTTAAATAATAACCTCTGTTCATAATAGAATGCCTACATGGGAAAAAGATTTCCATATTAATTTTAGTTTGGAAATACTCGTGAGTAAAATCAATACTCTTACTGGTTATCGCTTGAGTAATATTAGAAGGCTTTAATTGTGATTATATTTAACTTATTCAAACCCTGTTAGGTATTGTTTTCGAAAGTTAAAGATATAAGAGGACTTCTACTTTTACTAAACTACTGTATGAAGATATTCATGTCTCATATTAGTTTATTTTATGACACCTTAGTATATAAATAATTTGAATATTTTCCGTTAGATTTTCTGTAAATTTACATTGTATTTATTTCCAAATATAATTTAATATAGGGATACAATCTGATGTAATATTGGCACGAAGTGAAAAAGATGAATCCAACATCGTAAGTCGTGTATCCTAGATAATTTGTGGAGCAAACCACTGGATAGGACGTGCTTTAGAATTATATGGTGGTCTAGCTGTGCCCGCGACTCCGTCTGCGTGGAACCTAATATAAAAATAAAAAAACAGTGACTAATAAAATCATCTGAATGTATTAAGTCTATTTACTTATCTACTTTTCTCTCGTACTTAAGTCGCGTCGTCTTTAGAACTTTAATGAAACCAAGGCTAAATGTTACTCGACCATATGCTTTATGATTTTCTTGCTGAGGTTTTACCGCGAATGCAGTACTTTAGCAGTGATGCGTGTTCAAACAGACATTTCTAAAAATGATTGCAATATTACTTATTCCAAGACACCTGCAACAATTTTTTTCACAAAAAGCTAAAAAGTACAGACACGTTCGATTTACCTTCTTATTATATGTATAGACTAGCTGTACCCGCAACTCCGCACGCGTTTTTTTAAACTGTATTAAAGAAATATAAAATTGTGAGGCCATGTACAATTATAGAAATGCTTTTTAAAAACAATTGTAAGTACGACACGCACGCCACCTATAGTGAGATGTAACGTATACATTAGATATATAAATACTAACAGTGTGTCAAATGAGGTTTATCATCAGCAACATATTTGGAACCTTAACCCACCATGTAACTACCTCAGTGCTCACTTACACTGTATAAGGAACTAATGAAACAATGAGTTAAAGATGTTATTATGATGATATAGTATGCCCATATTGTTAATATGTAATACGTTTATGGTCTTTTTATCTTATCTTTTTAGAAAGACCCCTTCTATCTTCAAATTTCCTATTAATAATTATAATGTGGAATTGTATACAATGAATGAGCTGACTTCTTGAAATCTTGCATAAATATAAATCAAGATATAAAACTTTATATCTGTCTAAGCAGTTTTTAATATTCGATAATTTAAATAGTGCTCATTGACTTGGATACAATATTCTTACATGTTACTATGGTTGCTGAGTTATGTAGACGAAAGCGCGGTAAATAAAGCAAAATGACAGAAAAGACAATATAATTCAAATTACATACATAGATACAGATATATAAGTTTCAAATAGATTTATTCTTGGAGTCCAGTGCAAAGCACATGTTTACAGTGAACAACATACTTTTGCTAAATTTCATGAGGACGAAGTCGTGGGTAACAGCTAGTTCAAAATAGAATAACTTAAATTACTTCCTATAAGGTCAGCTATCTGCCAGTGAAAGTCCCGTGAAAATTGGTCAAACCGTTTTGGACATAGCACTGCGGGCGAAACTACGGTTAACAGCTAGTCTAAATTAAAATAGACTAAATACTTCTTATAACGTCCGCTATCTGCCTGTAAAAGTGCCGTAAAAACAGTCATACCGTTTTAGAGATAGTACTACGGGTGAAGCCACGGTTAACAGCTAGTATAAATTAAAATTACTTAAATTACTTTTTATAAGATCAGCTATCTGCCAGTGAGTCTCATGAAGATCGATCAAACCGTTCTGGCGATAGCACTGCGGGCAAAGCCACGGTTAACAGCTAGTATATACTAAAATTACTGGAATTACTCTTTATAGGGTCAGCTATCTGCCAGTGAAAGTTTTGCGAAAATCAGTCCAACCGTTTTGGAGATAATGTTGCGGGCGAAGCCACGGTTAACAGCTAGTTTAAATTAAAATTGCTTAAATTACTTTTTATAAGGTCAGCTATCTGCCAGTGAAAGTCCCGTGGAAATCGGTCCAACCGTTTCGAAGATAGCATTGCAGACAAAGCCGCGGTTAACAGCTAGACTAATTTAAAGTAGCCTAAGTAACCTGCTGTAATTTTTTCTATCTGCCAGTGAAGTTCCCGTCAAAATCGGTCCAGTGGTTTCGGAGATTACCCGGAACAAATAGACAGACCGACAAAAATTTTAAAAATTGCCTTTTTGTTATCAGTTGCGTGTATACTTTCACACCCAATAAGTAAAAAAGTGTTATTTTGATATTACATACACACACTTCATTTTTATTATATGTATAGAAGATAAATAAATTGTATATGATACATACAATAACTGGCGAAATTAATGAGTACTTTCGTGAGAAAAATCGCATCTTGTATTTCATTTGATTCTGAGTTCTTTCATTTAATTGAAACAAGAAAGTATTAGGTAGTCTCCGATTCAAAGTTCCATTAATATGCGCACTTTCATAAACGATGCCTTTGTGCAGACTGTTGTATGCTAATAGAGCAGACTAAGTGGGCCGGCAGTGTCTAGCGATGTCGAGAATAGGCATTATTCGTAGGATTCGGTTTTCCTTCCCGTGCACATTGCATAATTTCGTCGAGTGACCGATAAATATTTTCAACATTTTGTACTGTTTTTTTATTTTATTTGGCAAATATATATGGTTATGATCGTGTTTGTGGTCTGCATGCCGTCACGGTAAACGGCATGATACATTTATGTCACCAAGCCCCCTCTACGTCTTCGCTATCGAATCCCTTGTGTCTGTGTGTGTGTGTGTATATATTTCTTTGTTTCTGTGCGAACTGCGTACTATTTCTATAAGTTTTTCATTATAAATTCTAATATTAACTTATTGATTAAAATGTTTCACATCTGACGGGCGTCCCGTGACCGCCAATTATGATAAGAACTCTGCGTTCCAAAAACAAGCACCACCAAGAGACGTACAATTCATAAGTAGTCATTTCTATTATGCCGACCTGTAAGCATCTTGATAAATGGATATATATAGGTTAATCCCGAGAGGAGACAAAAAAAGAGTGATCTGGCCGATTTACCACTATATGCTTTTTCGGTATGTTAGCATTACAGTTTGGTGCAGGCATCTTCTAACCATACTTAATTACTGGGTATAGTACACCAAATGATACTTATAAATACAAATAGGACAGACATGAACACTGCTCGTTCGTATTGTCAGAGATGACGAATAAGGAATAAATAAAAGGTTAAACAATATTTCAAATATTTTAACGCATTGGGTCAATATTATTATAACTAAAGATACGTTATCTACATGATATAGACAAAACAAATGACACGATAATGCACACATACGTAAAGAAATAGTGTAAGGCCAAACTGCTTAAAATGTGCAAGTAAGTTCGCATATTCTCAATATCGGTGGTGAAAAAGAAATAGTTATATGTTGCTTAGGTACGGGCAGATCGACGGGATAGTCGTCAAAAATAAGCTAACTAGCCAAGTTTTAACAAGGCGCTGTCGAAGCGCTTATGACGAATCTATATGGTTATAATATCATTGTATTGGGTTTATAGATGACAAGCACATTTACATGGAACTGTAACTTTCAAAGTTATCAAATGGAGTAATCGAAGTCAAGAAATCTTACAATTTAATTAAGCTAGCTATGTTAAAAAATAATCAATTGAAAATAAATGGCATTTGACCTGAATTTATTTCAATTAGTATGTAACTCTGTTATGGAAACTTATCTAAATTTTAAAGTGAATTTGAACTAAATTTGTGTAAAAGTATATACAATCTAAAGTTTTTAATGAACTGTGAACCATACGTGCAAAAATATTATAGTCTATTTACACAAGTGGTACGTGTATGGGTGGAATGGGGAAATATTGTTTTGACGAGAAGAAAGTCGTTTCTGCTCGATGAAGCGTTATGTTATCGTATCTATCGGAAACACTAGAGTGTTGTCACCACAGTTGGCATTTCCAGGTGCTTCATAAACACCGCGGTACATATCTATCTACCAAATAGCATACTTATATATATATATACTTATATATACAAAACTCAATTAATCAGAAAGGGTCGTCTTTACGTAGATTTACACATAAAAAAAATGATAAAATTCAAAGTTATTAATTTATAAAAAAAATCGGAATAGCAATTATGAGTTTGACAACACTATATTTGGTGTATGTATTACATATACTACTAGCGTTTGTTCTCCCCTGATAATAAAAAAACAATGATAAATTATATACCTAAACCTTCCTAATGAATCACTTTATCTATTGGTGAAAACCATATGAAAATCCGTTCAGTAGTTTTTGAGTTTATCGCGAACAGACAGACAGACGTGGCAGAGGACTTTGTTTTATGATATGTATTGATTTATACTAGGGCGGGTCAAATAAATATGAAAACACGACAGTTGTGAGACAAGTAATACATAATATATTTAATAAGATTGTTTAGTGCGATTGCCAAGTCAATCTATTTTATTTGAAACATAAAAGATTTTTAATATAGATATGGTCACTATAAGATGTTGTTAAGTTAGCTAATTACGAAGTAACTTAAGACAGAAGTTTTCTTAAGTAGGGACATAATAAAATAACCGACTTGGTATTACATGGATTTTACAACTTTTTACGGTAGAAGAACTGAGTTGCGAGACTTGGTTTTTTATACTTTTTTTATATCATAGGAAGCAAACGAACAGGTGGGTCACATGATGTTAAGTGATCACCGCCGTTCATAGACATTAGCAACATCAGGGGAGTCGTAAGTGCGTTGCTATCCTGTGTTTGGGAGGAGAGGAAGGGATGGGGTAGGGTAGGTGGGTCTCCGGCGCTCTCACTGACCGAACGAAAAACAACAATGTAAGCACTGTTACTTCACGTCGGTTTTCTGTGGGGAGGATGGTACTACTCCGGACGAGCCAACCCATTCATGTTGAAACCAGTAATAGATTCAGCGTGTCTCTACGACCTGCGAGTTTTGGTTTTGACGGCATCTCATTTATTTTTGTAGCTAGTCTTACTTTTTTCCTTTCCGTTACATTCTACTTCTTTAATGCAAACAAGGTATCTACACCTATTATTCCATTATATTATACACTAGTGGCCCCGGCAGACGGTGTCCCGCCCTGATTATAAAAAAAATCTTGGCAAATTATATACCAAAACGTTCCTCATGAATCACTTTATCCACTGGTGAAAACCGCTTGAAAATCCGTTCAGTAATTTTTGAGTTTATCGCGAACAGACAGACAGACAGACGCGGTAGGGGACTTTGTTTTATACTATGTAATGATATACATACAGGTACACTGATTCATTAACTGTAAATGTAACTATGTACTCCTATACATTTATATGCGATTACAAAGTTATTTATGCAGTTGTTGTCTCTAGAAAACTGGATCGAAATTACAATATATTTTAGTTTTTCCTTGATTTCTACACTAAACACTAATTGTATTCTAAATTTGAAGCTTCTATGTCTGCTAGAAGTGCCTTAGAGTTTTGGTGATCAGTCAATCAGTGAGTGAATTAGAGAAAATTAGAAAGAGAAAATTAAGAAATGTTGACTAGTTAATTCCTAAGCTACTGGTTCAAATTAAATTAAATTTGGAATATATCATGTTTATATAATTCCTGCTTGGTTACTGAAAATTTAGGTTACAAGTTTTATCCACAACGAATTTATAAGGGGCCGACCTGAAGGAAATGACCCGAACTGCTTCGAGAAGAGGATGGTACGGTCGAGCCACTTTTTTGCTCGATTTGGCGGGGGCGCTACCTTGCCCCCAGATTTATTAATTGATAGAAGATTCACGATTTTCCCGTTATCTTCTTTGACGAAACATAAAAGTTAACACATATACTCAACATTTTTTCATTCTAAAACAAAACTGGTATTTTTTCCTACTAATGAAAAAAAGTCGCTTCATTTGGCCCACCCTAAGGTACATCATAAAACGTGTTTTATTACATTTATTTAAGTGGCTGATTCGGGTGATAAACCAGTTGTAAATACGATCACTAAGTATATTACGTTAATAAAATAATTATTACAATTTTATTCATACTTAATGTAGACTATATTTAACGAAACACACTGAATAGATTTTCATAAACAAAGGGTAATGAAGTTATTACAATAATATCATATTTTTAACATCATTTTGACAGAAGTAATCTCTTTGAAAGATTATAAAGAAGTAAAGTTTGTGAGGTCTTTTAACTTAGGCGTTGGAACAGAATTCCACCTGATGTTAAATGACGCTTTGGACTTTCTTTTACTAGCTGTTTCACTGAAAGGCCTTCACAGCGTCAACGATCCTTTAAGGTGAACGCGTAAGAGACTCAGGCGAATTGCAACAAGTTCAAGGGGCCAAATGGTCGAACCTCAGCTTGGGATGTTGCCTTAAATACAATAACGCTAATCCAACTAAGCCCTAAACCTAGAGGACGATTGGCTTTAAGTACAGCCACAGGAAGATACCTATAGGTGCTTTGTGATGGATTTTCAACTTGGGAGCGTTCGAGTGTTACGAAAGCAAAATTTTTGTATTTTCTGACCTCTCTTTGCCAGCAAAAGTAAACAATGCTCTTAACCTCCTCCCATGCTTATGAAAACATTAATATAAGCATCATTTACTTATTGTTCTGGTTTACTTATTGATGGGTAGCAGTTAAAGAGTCTAGAAATAAAGAAATTATAGTCTATAGAGAATTAACTTATAGTGCTTCACTATTAGGGCGATGGTAGCCCAGTATATAAGATCGAGCGCTTCACCTGTCAGACTCACACATCCAGATCCCCTCAGCTCTCGTGTGATCAAAAATATACGATTCATATACCCCCAGTACCACTTTAGGGATTACGTATTATTTGAATGAGGGTGGTACCTAACCAGACGACATTAGTAAAAATCCTTATCACCATGCTATGTTTTCTTCGCGATGTTTGTCTTCATAGAAAGCTTCGCCGGAGCCGGTGCCCATTGCACGGATTCGAATGTACGTCAAACGACGCCCTGAATGAGCACAATATCATTGAGCCATCATCCACTGAGTTTAAATTTAGGAGGTAATTTATTTATTTTTATAAGTGCTTCACAGCACAATCATGATATTTTAAAAACATATAAATATAATTACATAGTGCCAATTATGAAGTAATGCGTTTTACATTTCGTATAATGAGAGATTAAATGTATGAGTTTATTTACAATATTGTATAATAATAATTAATAATTTTTTCACGTGCACGCAGCCATGTCGTCCGTGTGTGATGTGTGTGTGTTGTGTGTGGTTGTTGTTTATTAGTTTTTGTTTTATTTTTCCTCTATGACACCTGATTCTAATTTTGTGCCAACCGACTTAAGATCCCGACTTAGGTGAAAAATATCAATATTATTAAAATATGTATCATAACCTCAAGTGCAAATGATGGATTTTTGAGCATAAGTATGCTTTACGGCAGAAATCGTGAACGAAGTGGAGTTTCTGATGATTTTACTGGGTAATCTATAATTTAATTTGCTTAAAAGTTCTGGTCTATCTATATCAACAGTAAAACCTTATACTATTTACTAGACAACTCTGGTTATATTATTCTTCAGTTGTTATTTAGCAGGGTATACTGCGTATAGATGTGTTTAAGTTTGAATGCCTGAGATGTTTAATGGGCGTCCATAAATTACGTGAGGTGTTTTTTAAAATTTTCTGTCCCTCCCTCCCCCCTGGTGAGATGTCGTGAGATTTTATTCAACCCCCTCCCCCAATCCCCAATCTCACGTGAGATTTTTCAAAATGTGGATTTCTTACGTAAACGCGTTGGATTGTTATTGTAAAAAGAAAATGAAATTATTTTCTTTCGAACGAATTAGTGAATGATCTTAATAGTATTACGATTACGCTTAATATTAAATCTTAAGCATGTACAATCAGGATTAAATGGACCAAAACAGTATTTTTTTTGTTTCATTCAGAAAAAAAATTGCGTGATATTTGCCGAGACTCCCCCTCACTCCAACTTAAGATTAGATGAGATTTGACTCAACCCCTTCCCCCCCTTAAACATCTCACGTAATTTATGAACGCCCCCTTACTGAAAACCCTAGACACCACGAAATATTAAACTAAGTTACCCATAGATAGTGCTACGTTAATCACTAATAATGTCGTTTCACGTGAACCTACGTTTTAAATATATAGTCATTTACAAAAAAAAAAACGCTGAAATTTCCAAAGTAAAAGGATCAAATTTAAAACAAGGAAATGGCTTAGGAGTCCTGTGCCTATCTATATGGGTATATGCCACAAAACAATATGAACGTTTGGACCCTTCATTGTCCCAAATTCCTTATTTCAGACCACTTATTTATGACAAGCATTGTATAATGAGATATCCTAGTCGACTATACATGGACGATGTTCATGATACATGGGTCAATTATAAATTGCAAAATTAAGGAAAAAGAAACATTCCGTTTTTTAACCGACTTCGAAAAAGGACGAGGTTACTATATTCGGTTGTATGTTTCTTTTATGTATGTTAATCGATATTTTCGTCAATCGTGAACCGATTTTAATGATTCTTTTTTTTAATTGGTTATACTCAGAGGCGGTCCCATATAAATTTGAATTAAATTTGAAGAAAATTTGAACGGAAGAAATATCGTTTATTCTATTTTCACCCACTTGGTCTCTACGTATTTCCGTCTACTTGGAACCGATTTTAATAATCTTATTATACCCAATAGAAACCATGCATACGACTATTTATGGACACTAAAATGGAAAAATACAAATATCAATATGTTTTATTTAATTTGGTTAATTTAATAATTTAGTTATTTTTCGATTTTAGTGCCTAATTCGTTTTTCATATCGAAGTCGATTTAAAAAAAAATTACACCAACTACGTGTGCCTCTTTATATTACTAAACGTTAGTCAGTCTTTTTACGTAATATGCATCCTCATAATGCATGCTCCACTTTTCTTCATTGTATGAAGTAAAAAGAAAAATGTAACTAGTTCATACTATATAGACTTGCAAAGGTTATTGTTATAAATTTAAAATACATTAAAGCATAATAACTAAAGTTGTATTTATAATTATTGACTTTTTAGGTTATTTTCATGAAAATAAAATGCACTAGATAAATATAGTTTCTCTACAAACATGAAGGAAATCTATGTTTACTATTTTAATACAGATCTACATTTTTGGTGAATAATAAGGAAATAACGTTTTTGTACGTTTCTGTAAAATTGACTTTTAAGAATGTAATATATTCATTTAGTAATGAACCCCTAAATGAGTGAAAAAGTTGTTACAGCCTTGTTGTAGGTAGGTATAGTAAATCGAAGGATTTTTATAGCTTTAAATTAAAAAAATCGTCTTTTGGCTATATAAATTACAGGTAAATGTAATATTTTTTTGTCAATGTTTACAGATACCAAAAAACAACGTTTAACATCATAGTCTCGTATTACTATAACAGCGGCACCCTATGATGGTCGTTTTGACGTTTGTCCGCGTCATGAAGCAAATTACTGCTCTTTATTGTCAATAGTGACGTGTAGTTAGTTTTAAAATTTATCGGATTTTTAGGGCACAAAATTAATTCAGTATACTGATTTGTGCATTATATATATGTCATCGCTGGTCAGCACAACTACCACCTCCGGCAAACTGGCTACTACCCCGTCAATGCTTAATGACAAAAATAAATGGACATTTCCTTAATTATTGTAATGTGTCAAAATAGCCATCATAGCGTGCCGCTATTATACTTATATTTATAAGACCCACAAAGTTAATACGATGTAAAAAAAGCAGCTTGCAACTGTGGCTAAGATGGATGATATCTTCAGAACTGAAATTCGATTCCGTTTTTACCTGGCTAAATTCATATTTTATTCAACATATGTATAATGTGATAGAACATAATGTTTATCATGTCGGCTCTTAGATTGTATACCTTGCTTTCAATAATTTTGAGGTTGACAATGGAAATTCCTAAATAAAAGATAATAATAATATAAATTAGACCCCATAAGTAAAAGTAGTTGGAACTGCTCATGCATGCCAGTTAATAAGTTATTTATTTAACGAAGTAGGAAGATAGTCTAATCAAGAGAAATTATAAATGAGTCTTAATTATCACTAAATAGGATATAAAGTTCCAAGAATAGTGGAAAAAAGTGATGTGCATACGTAAATGTACAATCGATAGAGGAAGGAAATCTTTTAAACAACTTTTCACTTACTTTTTTCATGAAGGACATAACATTGGTAGGCAACATGATGGCACTTTATGTTTTAAGTCAGCACTATAATATCACATCATAATAAGTACACTTCACAAATACACGTTGTCACACGAACCATGTATCAAGATATCACCACCGTAACAAGGCATAATGAATAAATCGGATATCACTATGTATTAAGCTCACATTGATATTTGATAGTCACAATCATACGAGGTTTATCTGAAACAAATATTAAAATATGCATTAAACAAATTGTATTTTCAAATATATTTTACGAAATATACATCCACATAAGTTGTGTTTTATGAATATTTAACATTTAAAAAAAAAACTGTACTTTTTTAGATATGTTTTTTTACTATAAATCTTTTCCTGTACTATATACATATATCTATAGTACATCCACGAAGATTAAGTGATTTAATAAAATACATACTTAGTTATTTTAAAAAGAGCCAGTACAATAGACTACACAGATTTTAAGAATTTATAATGAGATAAATTGTTAGCTTTGCGTCCGTTCCGTTGAAATAACCGAGAGAGAATGAAGCTGCTCTTACAGGTATACGATAGGCTTTGACTTTATTTATGGAATTAGGTATCGTTATTCTTTTCAGATTGTAAATTTGACAGGGAAAGTATTAGTTATTTCATTTGTGCTGATAAGTACTATTAAGCTCCTTGTTCATTCGTTAAAATATTACTCTACTATTCAGTTTTTAGCAGATCTTCCAAAAGCGGGTTTTTATGTCCGTAGTATGTTGTATGTTCGGGATTTTTTCAGAAACTAGATATTAGATCTTTATGTTCCTGTTACTGGAAAAATCACTATACTATTAAGGATCTTTTAGTATATAAAATATGAAGGTACCTTATGCATATGAAAATTAAAAAATGGAAGCAATGATAGCTCAGTGTGTAGTTGGAGATAGCTTCGGTCGACATAAGTTAATGAAAAAGTGTTCAACATAATTTTTATTATGAATTGTTTCCCAAGTAGCAAAATGGGTTTGTTACATATTTTGTATTCTTTTATCCATATGGTTTGATAAATGAGTGTATATTAGTTCTAATTATATTAGGTAGCTCATATTGTATTATTACATATTATTAAAAAAATATATAGACATTTTCAATTAAAAACCGGTAAATACAAAGCTAAATAACTGAAAATGCGTTGATGTAAAAAGCAATTATGGATCGACTTAAATAAATGTTATTTTAGGTACGCATTTGATAAGATATAGATGAGATGGCCGAGTCAAGTGTTTCCCGGGTAAACTGCTCTCATAAGTATGTACTGGCTTTCTCGGGAAAGTATGTCATCTAAATCGAGTTTCGTACCTGGAGAGGGAGATTGCATCGCTAGTTAAATCGATACCCGATATCTTCGATGTCCAATCTCCCAGTAAATTGTTATTTCAAGCAAACATTTACCAGTAATCTACTTTTTATCCGTTTACGATATTAACCTAATACTGGCGTATTATATCTTTTATGATTCAATTTTTTAAAAATGAACTCATAAAATATAAAAATATACAAACATAATCGAAGAACGTAATCCATCTATATATCTAATGAAAAAACACGTTCCTTTGAGACTCAATCATGGCAAATCTAATGAACGTATCGGCATAGGATTGTGGTCATTGGTCATTCTATGTAGATGTTTTCGTAGATGATACTGGTCTACTTATTTTTGGGATTCAATTGACCATTTGCCATTTTTAATACCCAATAGAGCGGATGAAAATCAGCTAGTTATTAATAAGAACATAGTAAAAACAAACTATAATTAAAAAAAGCATAGCTTATAGGTATATAAAAATTAATAAAAAAGCATATTTAGCTTAAAAAAAGTTATTAAATATTGATAAGGTTTTCAGGAAAAATATATAATTAACTTTAAAAGGGTTTAAACTTAATTTTTCGTATCTCTGTATACAGAATCAATTAAGATACCAAAAAAGCAGAATAAACTATTTATTAAATAATAATAATTTATAATATAAACAAATAAAAACAATACACACGGACAGTTAATCTCAAATCTGTGAACCCATTTAAAAAAAACTTTATAGTATAAAAACCCCTTTTATCACGAATACTCATAATAAATTGTCATTGACAATCACGCATAAATCGCACACAAATACAAATGTATATTTATGTATGAATATATTTTTATCTCCACTGAGAGAAAATACTTGTTGTGAATCTTGAATATAGTTATCAGTACTAAAGAAAACTTGACAGACAATAACCAACCAACTTCATAGTGTCGCTTTTAAGCGTTGGTGTGCGCGCGCATCGTAAACAATTCACCCTTAACATTTTTCCCAAAGGCGCCAAAAGAAGTATACCTTCAAAAATAAAACTTCGATCATGTTTTATTTTCGGAACTTTATACTATATCGCTGATGTAGCAATCATGTGTAGTTTCGAAAGCCAGTTTTCATCATTCAATTATTATTAGAGTAGTAATAGTAAAGATTCAATAATAACTGACAATGTATACCATTATATGTATAGAACATACAATCATTAAAACGCAAAATGTGAACCTTACAACTCTACATCCATCACAATGACACGGTGACCTGAAACATTTCCTGTGTCATCAATCTATTCATATTTTGCCGCGGTAAACTGGGGTCGCCTGACCGCATCTACTTTGTCATCAATCAGTAATATTTTGAGCCGTACCCTTCATATTATAGATACGGAAATATGTTAATTTTTGTAAATATGTATAGAAATACAAGAAATTACAAATATTGCATGTATTGAAAACTAAAGCCGCATTGTACTATGTAGGTTCCTAAATTCTAACAGTCATTAATCTATACTAATATATAAAGCTGAAGAGTTTGTTTGTTTGGTTGAACGCGCTAATCTCAGGAATTACTGGTCCGATTTGAAAAAAATCTTTCGGTTTTAGATAGCTCATTTACCGAGGAAGGCTTTAGGCTATATATTATCACGCTAAGACCAGTAGGAGTGGAGCGCCAATGAAGAATGTTTCAAAATCGGGCATATTTTTCGTTTTGATTGCTTTCGCTGCGTGTTTTTTTTTTACTTTATTTTTGGCAACCAATCTTTTAGATTATTACTGCCATTGTCGAGTAGTTAATAGTATTACAAGTTCTTCTTCTATTCCATTTTCGGCAATCAGTCTTCTAGTAGACCATTACCGCCATTGTCAAGTGAGTATCGATATTACAAGTTTCTTGATATAATTTCAATGAATGCCATTGTCGAGTAGTTAATAGTATTTCAAGTTCTACTTCTATTCCATTTTGGCAACCAGCCTTCTAGTAGACTATTACTGCCATTGTCAAGTGAGTATCAATATTACAAGTTTCTTGATATAATTTCAATGAACTAACAAGATGGTGGCTATCTTGTTAGAACCTTCCATGGAATTTTTGTGGCATCTCAGAATTCATGGTCCGTGGCATTATTTTCCATTCACTTCACTTATGCACAATAAACAAACTATATATAGAGTCAAGTAACACAAGATTATGAATAAAAAATAAAATCCACTACATGACAGACCAAGATCCCGCCAAAAACTCCTCGCTGCGTGTTAGCGTTAGTATTATATACGTTGCCATGGTAACATGGTAAGTTTCTATCGCAAACATTCTCATAGATTATTTTGTGTTCCTATTCAAAAAGTTTATTCTACTTTAGTTTTGTTTCCAATTTTTTATTTGCAATCTATTACGTATTATAAAAATAAAGTGTGTGTTTGTAAAAATAAATAATAACTTTTTGGTGAATGGATATAGCTACAAAAAAAAATGTTTTTATATTCGGTCGATATTATTATATTTTGTGTGTTTGTTTGTTTGTTCCGGGTAATCTCCAAAACGGCTGGACCTATTTTAACGGTAATTTCACGGGCAAATAGCCGAAATTATAGCGGTGGACATATTCTATTTTATTTGTCTGCGGCTTCGTCCGCATTGCTATTTCCAAAATGGTTAGACCGATTTTCACGGGATATTTACTGGTCTGCTTCTATCTACCAAGATTGCAGACCTCATAAAAAGTAATTTAGGTTTTTTATTCGCCTTTGACCGCAGTGGAATACCCGAAATACTTAAACTGATTTTCACGGGACTTTCACTGGCAGATAACTATAATAACTAATGAGCTATTTTATTTTAAGATAGCGGGCTCGGCAGATGTTGTCCCGCCCTGATAATAAAAAGAAAACCTTGACAAATTATACATAAACCTTCCTCATGAACCGTTCTACCTAGTGTTGCCCAAAATCTCTTGCAGTCTTGCAGTCTTGCAGTCTTGCGTTTTTGCAAGATCAATACCAAGACCAATACCACCGATTTTTAGCAAGACCAATACCAAGACCAACCCCTGTAAGACTAGCGCAAGACGAGACTGGGCCTGCAAGACTCTTGCGGTCTTGCAATTAAATCAAATTTGAACCTTATTGACAATATTGATGCACGTTCTCTAGTATCGGTTTCAAGATCACGATTCTTTCTAACACACAAACAATTTTAAATAATTAAATGTATTTATATCTCAGAGAGTATAGTTTATTTAACAAAGCTTATAAACACACAATAGATCCAGTATGGGAACTATTTACGTTACGCGATATTTTGATTACCAATGGGTCGGCTGGCTATTATTGTTTATTTCATAATCTACTGACAAAGACGCCGCGCCGCTTTACTGATAGACTGTGCAACAAGTGTATCACAGCATTCCCTATACTTCTTGATCGTTGCCGCTGAAAGTTAGCGGATGTCCCAAAGAATAAAATAAATTTCTAGATACTCATGACCGATACAAATAAATATTGTGTTGTCTTGTAAGAAGATACAGTATAGCTGGTGACGTTTCTTTTTTTTAATCTTCCGAAGTCATCACCTTTTGTTTACTAAACTTTTGGCGTGTACACATAACTAGGAGTTTTATACTTTAACTAGCCATGTCCGCGACTCCGTCCGCATGGAATCTTATGTAAAAAAAAAAACACTGACTAATAAGATCGTCTGAATATATTAAGTCTATTTATTTATCTAATTTTCTCTCGTACTTAAGTCGCGTCGTCATTACAATTACAATAACTTTTGATAGAGTGACCCGATTTTAAGGAAACTAAGATTAAATGTTACTCCAGGCTATGCTTTATGAATTCCTTAGTGAGATTTTATCGTGAACGCAGTATTTTAGCAATGATGCGTATTCAAATAAACAGACAGATAGACAAACATTTGTAAAAATGATTGAAATGTATTTAATTACTTATTCTAAGACACCAGCAACAATTTTTTTCACAAAAATGTAAAAAGTACAGAAACATTAGATTAACATTCTTATTAGGTGTATACATAGATATAGATTTAATTTATATCCATACTTCGCTTTGAGTTCAGAAAAATTATAATTGTTCTCAGATTAATAAGTTTACAATTAAACATGAGTGACGAAGTTTCAGTTAGTTCTAATCGGAGTAGTGGGATTTGTAGCCTAGACACTCTAAAATCAAAAAGTAAATTTAATGAGTTTTTCGAAATAATTTCTGGGACTCAGATAGTTATTTCTAAAGTGTGCCAGAATAAAAAAAATATACAGAGACTTCAGGTTTAAGGAAGCATCTACTATCTGTCTACGAGAAAGAATTGCATATTTTTATTCCAGCAAATAGTCCTTGAAAAACTTGTTAATTATGAATTTAGTTAATTTGATTGGACTTTACTATAAGTTTAAAATCTACCTATCTGTTGGATTGTTCTAAGGTTTAACCTAAAGTGTTTAATAAAGACAAATAGGTAATAGTAAAATTTACAAGACTTGCAAGAGTCTTGCTGCAAGACCAAGACCAAGACTGAGGGTGCAATACCAAGACCAAGACCAAGACCAGGTGTATTAACGCAAGACCAATACCAAGACCAAGCCAAGTCTCGTCTTGGTCTTGCATTTGGGCAACACTAGTTCTACCTACTGGTGAAAACGGCATGAAAATCCGTTCTGTAATTTTTGACTTAATCGCGAACAGATAAACAGACAGATCAGAGGACTTTGTTTTACACTATGTAGTAATGAACTGTTACCCGTGCATTCGTTTGTGTGAAATTGATCAAAAATAATTTCTTTACTGTAAACAAGCGCGTGAGACGTGCGCTGTACTGGACTCCAAGAATAAATGTATGTGTGTATGTTATATCTATATAATAAAAAATTTAACACATATTGTTCGATAATGTATAGTTTCAAATTTTCATTACTTTCTTATATAGTGTTAGTGAGCACTGAGGGTGGTATATAATAGGTTAAAGGTATGTTGCTGATGATAAATCCCATCCCATTCGATATACTATTCGTATTCACATATCTAATGTACACGTTACATGTTACAGTTGGCGTGCGTGTCGTAGTTACAAATGTTTTTGAAAAAGTATTTCTGTCATGTACACACCTACTTACAATTTTACATTTCTTTAATATATTTAAAAAAACACGCGTGCGGAGCCGCGGGGCACAGCTAGTAAAACAATAAAATTGAGTTATCAGTGAAGACAAACATCTTATTCCACCTAATTTTTCAACTAGTTCTCTTTATTGGAAATTGTTACTGCCATTACCAGGTACGGAATTATTAGAGATAAATAATCTTTTGTAATTATATCAATGTTCCTACAAGATGGTGGCCCGTTTTTAGAACTCTCCGGGGAGTTTGTGACACTCAGACTTCCCGTTCCGTGCTATTATTTCCCATCCACTTCCCTAGTGTCCAATAACAAAGCTATATTACGTAAGCTGTCACTAATATTACACAATATAAAGTCAAATAACATACGAGTATGTGTAAAGAAGAACACCGAATATCCGCTGTAAGATTCGACCAAAAACTAGACAAACGGTAACCTAGTCAAATATGCTATTAATTGCGTTTGCTCGAAATAAACGCAAGGGGTTCATAAAAATCATACCAAATCTCGAAGGAAGAGGGGTAATAGGGTTATAATTTTATAAAGATACCATTTATATTCCATAATCAATCCTGGTCATGAACAATATTGCATTCTGTACATCGTCACTGTGATTGCAAAAATCGATAAAAAAGATAGCCTATTCTTCAAAAACAATAAATAATACAGTTTACTATCACCATGTTTAAATATAATCCAAGTATTGTGCATGGTTTCTTCTTGAAAGATATCTTTGCCTAAAATTGATCACCGGGGATGTGGCTTTTGTAACGAATGGTGCACTTTGATCAAAACAAAAAGTATTCGGGTTCATTCGAAATTAATATATTTCTATAACTTAATAATATATACAGTTTACAAAATCCTAACGAATTAAATTTATTATTTAGAGTATTTCTAGAGTATCTAGAATTATTTTTAAATATTTATATTCTAAACGTTAATGTGATACTCAATAATTTTTCTGAATTAAATTTGTGTAATTTGCAGCCAACAATGAGATAATGAAAGCTATTAACATAAATATTATAGTTTCATATCGTAGTACTTAAGATAGTAAAAGCATGGATGGGTAAGTCGATTGATTATGAGACGCTTAATGCGGCCTGGAGCATCGAATTGCTATCAGTTAGTAAAACATCTTCCAACGAGTAAAGCATAGTTCTTCATACTTATTTAGTCGACTGCCCACTTTGTGAATAAATATTGTTTACAGCGCGGCATCCATAGAACTGCATTGTTTAAAAGAAACATGGGAAAACTCGATTGCGACAACAGGGCACGAGGCGTCACGTGGTACACGTGACTCGAGCTAAGAAATCCATATTAAATAAAACAAAAGCAGGAGAGGAATGAGGTATTAAATAATGATGAAATTTCTAGAGTTAGGTATTTCAGCTAGTTTGAAATACTGACGATTCCAATTCTGTAGAAGTATAGCAATATGATTAATATTCGGCCGATACGGTCACATTGAAAAAATGGGACTAGAGCAAAGAAACGTACATAGTTTTAAAACGAATTCTGGTTACATTAAAACATGCATTTGCATTTCTCTAATAGTTCGTAATGGGTGTACAATATCTATAATGTATAGTAGCTACGACCGTGTACAATGAATTCTAAGTAACTCGTTGCAACTAAGTATGTCTGTGCTTGGCAATAGTGTTTTTATGACACAAACAAACGGATAATATTTCAAAACGCAAGACCTTCAATAATCGTTAAGGTTAATTGCTTAACTTGTCATCGTCCAGTTAATCCGTAAAGGCTATAAATATAGAATATAATGTGCAATAAACGATTTCATTTCGCAAAACAATGTTATTTACATACACGATTTTTTTTTGTGACACGACAAATTGAAGGCTTTGTTCTTGATAATAAGCAGAGCGCATTCCAAAAACAACTTCTATCATCGAGAGATTCATAATTCAAATAATTATTCGAATAGGAGGTGAAAAATTAGAAGCGATGATGGTTTGCTTGATAGCGTGTTGGACACCGCTTCCATCATTGTGGGTTCGAATCCTTGCAACCGAGTCGTAACTTTCGATAAAGAACATCGTGATAAAACAATGGCATGGTGGGAGGGTTTTTTTCTAAGCCCGCCTGGCTAACTGCCACTCTCAAGTTGACAGTTTGTCGCAAAGCATCTGTCGGTGTATTCCGTCAGTTGCACTCGAGAGCCTGTCCCCCTGTAGGCTTAGAGTGTTTACCATCTTAGAGACAAGATTGAGGTCAAACGCTAAAACCTACATTAACAAAAACATATTGTATCGCCGTTCTGTAAGCCTGTTGCTTAGATATAGCGATTGATAATTCCGAAACACGAACATAGTCACTATGATAGGTTTAGTACTATGTGCATGTTAGTAAGGATCCAATCGGCTGCAGATATCCCACCACACCACGTGATTAGGTACTGAATGTACACGCGATAATCCCAAGAACTGACACGCCTAATTTTGACACTATGGTAGGTATTCCATTTGAAAACAATTACAATCTCTTGTAGTCCGGTGAAGCTGTTAAGACCTTGCTAGGTCAATAGCGTAGTCAGTTCGAAAAAAAAAAAAAAAAAAAAAAAATTACAATCTCCTAACACTTAACTGTGTGGTATAAATCTGCTCGGAATCAGTATGTTACAATAAAAACAAGTAAACTGCTGTTGCAATATTTTTATTTGATTTACCATATTCGTCAAACTTTATCATGAAAGGGTTTAAAACAAATTATGACACCCAACATAAGAGAATATTTGAAGCTGTATCTCACAAATACCATTATGTAATAGTTTCCAGTAAGTATGGAGTTTAAAACCGAAATATATGCCTATCAGCCCATAAATATTACACTTCTGGACAGAGGCCTTTTTCCGAAGGCACGGAATCAATTACCACTATTATGTATTGGTGATTTAAAATTCAGAGAATATTGATAATTGTATATCCCTACATGTTTAAGTATCCTAATAGTTTTCCTTCACTGTCAATCGATAGTGTTATTAATTATTTCAAATTAGTGAGTCCATGCGAGTTTAGGAAAATCGACTTAACCGTACGATCATCGCGACTCTTTAAAGATTTTTTTTATTAAATAATTATACATATCACATTAAAATATTCAAATTATATTAACAATTCGTCAACAAGTTATTTTCATAGACAACCAATTTTAGTGCATAGAATTTTATCCCAAATAAGTAAAATATAGGATCAAATCTAATTTACAAATATTTGATCAAAAATTAGTCATATGTATGAATTAATCATATAATATACACACTTTTGTTATTCAAATATATGGTCAAAATATCTGTATTTGAAAAAATTAATAATAACCTATAATATATTAGTATGAGTGACAAAACTATTTTCATGTGGTTAAATTACTATATTATAATTTTGGACTCATGAATTACATTACTCTTTTTATATATTATTATATGCTACATAGCTCCACTAAGTATTTTCAATATTATATCATAATAATTACAGTTATTGCCTCCACCAGGTAAAATAAACACACGATTATTAAAACAATATAGAAAAACATTGTTAAACCACTTGTAATGATTTTACAGTAAACTGTTTATTTATGTATTTAAAAACATTATGATTTATTTCGAACTCAAATCTTACCATTAGTATTCTTCATAGAAACTTAAATGAATAGCAATTAGGTAAAAATGGTCTCCATATATACTTAGTGATTAAAACTAAGATTTTAAATATTGTATTATATAAAGTAATAATCAATTAGACTGTGCATGTGCATTCAAAATCTTCCTATGGCACACAAACTTATTGAAGCTAAAGTTTCAAGAGCTCAAATCTATAATAATAAGATTTGCCAATAAATCAAAACAATTACTGTACTACTAATTATACAAATGTCTAAAATGACATGTAAGTACAACTTCTGCAAAAAAATACACTGCTATAAATAGTATCTCCTCTTACCTTACATTCTGCCTGGATAAAAAAATATTATTAGTGAAGCTAACATAGCAAATATTTTGGTTCTTAGGAATTAGTTTTAACTGATTTTCATGCTCAAAATCTCTATGCTCTTCTATACTTTAAAATTACAAGTTAAAATCATATTACACATAGCTAAACTTGACTTATTGTTGCATTGTGATATACTGAATATTAATAAAAGTTCTTGTTTTTTTATTGTAATAAAGCTACTCTTCACAATCAAAGTTATTGAAACTAAACGATAATTTTGTTAAATTTACATATAAAACCGTTTATGGTGACATTGTTTAGAACAACATACCGCTTATATTGATTTAGAATAAAGGTCCCGGCTGAATGCTGTATCTCGAAAACATCACCGGATGTTACAACTATCGATTTTTTTTACTAAATATGAGTAGTCCCTCTGATGTCGTTACAGATTTTGATATGATTTTGACTATTGTTTAAGTGTTATTGAATGCCAGACTTTCAACTTAAAAGTATTTGAAAGGGCTAGAAACTACCTTCCCATCTTAGGGTTTTATTACAATTATAAAAACTGAGGATTAATGTCCTGAATAGATGCAAATGTAATTAATACAATAGGAGTTAACTGTCACATATTTTAATACCATTTATATGTAAGATGTATCACAATTTTTATACATTAATGAATGTCTTATTGAACAGTTAGGTTTTATTAATCATTCACTTTATTAGTGATTTGTGTATGAATTAAGGAGTATTCATTTTATATAAAATTATATAATATCAAATTGAATTAAACATTTGTAATGAATTCTTCAGATGTGATGTAAATTTTTGACCTATATTAATGCAAAAATGTCAGAGTTTACAAAATATTATACAGTAAATAAATTAAGTCACAGTTTTTCCCGAAATTACATAGCATTGTAAAATACACATTTTACCTGTTATGTAATTAATAAATGTAGAATTACTTATAACAAAAATGAAACTCAAATTATAAACTTGAATTTAACATACAAATAAAAATACCAGTAATTGCAAAGCATAAGTACCTATTTCATATATTATATATTTGAGATAACAATTCACCAATGTCTTTTGTATTCTCTATCAGTTACATCCAACAGTCAAAAGATATAACAAGTTTTACACTACCTATAAAAATACACAGTTTGTCCATTTTTATATTGTAATAATAGTTTCACCATTCTGCATCACCGTTGGCTTTTTGGAATACATAATCTTTACCGGCGAGGTTCATGATGCCATCTTTTAAGTAAAACTTCCATTTGTTACGGCTGCGTGTGATTTTATCATATTGGCATACAACTACATTATCAGTGTCAAACATATCACCTGGTTCTTCATCAGACACATCGTCACCAGAATTGAGAGGTTCCTCCTCAGCACCACCACTCTCATTCTGTTCCTCTTCTTCTTCCTCTGCACGCTCTTCAGGAGAATCGTCATCTTCATCATCATCACCTGCTCCCTCTTCAGAGCCATCACCTACATTTGAACCCTCATCATCAGACGAGTCTAAGGCTCCATCTAAAGAGAAAGGAGCAGTACCACTTCTACCACCCCCACCTCCATCAAACTCATTTTGTTGTCCTGCTAGAGCAGAATTAATATGCTGTTGGAGAAGTGTTGCAGCAAGGGGTTGAGGTAAACTAATTGTGGCATTGATAATCGGACCAGTGAGAACTTGATGCAGTTTGTTACCATTTAGAGCTGATGCAGGGATTTGTATAGTAAACGAACGAGGTTGTGATCCTGGCACACCGGGCTGTGCGGGCAGAGTCAACTGTACGGGCACTTTATTATTAGGATCCAACACATGGTGTGTATGAGTTCCAGCAACATTGGACCCTGCAGCACCATGCTCTACACCAGAACTCTGTTGGCTAGAACTTTGTTGAGCCGGTTCGTTCCTCTTAGGCATGATGTTGCTGCCGTTCGCTTTTTGGAAACTCTGTAACACAGGAGGGGCAGGCATCACCGGTTCCGGTTGCGGCAAATCCATGGCTCCAGTCGCTTGGAGTTTTGTTTTCCATAACTGCTTCAGTTCCTGAAGCACTTGTTCGTCCACACCGTCATCAAGGAAACAGTCTCTGACTCCGGCTATCACATCATCGACAACAGTGTTGTAGAGTTTCATAACTGCCATCTGACTCATCGTCATCGTGAATTAATTCGCTTGACTGCGGAATAACTGAATCTATAAACACGAATACAGAAATGTATCAGATCAGTTAAAAAATATCGTATAGTTGGTCGTTCGGTAATGAATACGTATTAATTTGTTTTCACATCTCAACAATTCAATGTCAAGTAACACTCAGTTATAAAGCAGTTCCAATTATCTGCTAAAATACACCTTTATTGTTGTTGTTCGCGTAAATTACAAAATAACTCAATAAGTGAACTCATTTCCGATCCATATTACCAAGAAAGAATCTACGAAATATTCTACATCTAAAATTTTGACAATTGATCTTTCAAACATAACCTACAAACAAAACGTAGAATTGTCAGATAAAACGTTTGTCTATGGTCGATCGGGCATCGAAGACAAGTTACGCATGCGCGACAGCAGCGACGCCACGCCTGGCTCCGTATAGGCTCTAGTTCTATTTCGTTTAGTCTTTTATTCCGTGAGTTTGCGCTTTACGAACCTTCAAATTGATTTTACCTTTGATAATAACAAAAGAATGGAACAGTTAATATTTAAAAAAATTAAAATCATTGTATATAAATATGCTTAAATATTTAAATAGATTTAATCACATCTTAGGTATAACAATTAATGTAATAAAAAAAATACTAATATTTTATTACATGTAATTTTATTGGTTTTGATTTGTTTTTTTTTCCATTGCAATATTAAATGTCAGATAAATTCATAGTTCTGAATTTACACAATAGATGGAGGCACTTTGAAAATAGTTAAACAGATAATTCTGTAATATATTTTCGTTCATTGATAACAAATTATTATTATAATGTATACACGTACATATTACTGCAACAAATAATACAGGTTACCAATTTCAATCAGAAGTCTTTGATATCACATTCTTATTCTACCAACTATTGTATTTAATCGTATGTAAGTCTCTTCTTTTAGTCACGACATAACTTTTATGGAGGTTTAAAATATTACTATAAACATCTTCTTCATTTAGACACACCATCATAAAATATATATGAGGTGAAGCTAGTATACATAAAAAAAACATTTTTCTGTAATAAATTACATACTTGAAACCTCATAATCTTTTCCACGTAAAATCCGTGACTATTATATTATATTCTAGTGATAGACGCACATAACATATTATCCAATCAAATCTTATGGGCTTTGAATATTTACTGCTACACCTTTATATAATAATATTTTGGAAGTGGGTAAAAGTATAGGTATCTATGGCATGAGCCCTCATCAGTCATTTTTGCGTAACATATTGTATTTATTAGAGGGAAAAGTAGGTTAGTAACTTTTTGATAAATAATATGCTACTATAATTTACAAAATTTATTCTATTTCTCAGTTATTGATTGAACGTCGACATCCGTTCATAATACAATTACAACCATCGTTAACAATGTTTGTGCTATTAGGGGAGTGTGGACACGAATCAGAGGCCCATTCATTTAGGCAGCCATTACTAATTTATTATAAGAATTTAGGGTTAACTTAACATCTAAATTGACAGAATTGTATGTAAAGGCAGCATTGTATAATATTGAAGAAAAAAAAGTATTTTATGTGCAACATACATTAATCATCATCATCATTACATAGTATAAAACAAAGTCCCCAACCGCGTCTGTCTGTCTTTTCGCGATAAACTCAAAAACTACTGAACGGATTTTTATGCGGTTTTCACCAGTGGATAAAGTGATTCATGAGGAACGTTGTGATGTGTAATATATCAAGGATTTTTTTTTATAATCAGGGTAGGACAACGTCTGCCGGGCCCGCTAGTTAATTATATATTATTTTATATTGACACTTTCATACCCACAGTGTGAACCGTCAATCAAGGAACGCGTTTTCAATTCGTTTTATTGTTTCATTTACTAATATTTCGCTCTCTCTCTATTACTAGTTTCAGGTGTAACATTTTTAGGTACACTCTGAAAAATAAAATCAAATGTTTATTATTGCAATAAGACGTGCTAGCGGCCAATTTATTCCAGGCGGATGTGCAAAGTAATGTTCGCTATAATATTTAAAAAAAATGATTTTGCACAGCATAATATCTTCTTATACGTCACTACAACATATGTCACGGGGTTGTCGGTGCTCGTAACCCAGTGATCTGAAAAATACCTGAACATATATATTCGAGAATTAACCTTTTAAATAATTTCTGTAAAAAAGCGGTTCCTCCGTTATTAAATTGTAGAACCGATTATGTTTCAACTAAGTTATCCTCACTAATATTATAAATGTGAATGCGAGTTTGTTTGTTTATTACGCTTTCACGCCTAAGTACTTAACCGAAAATTTTGTATACACATATTCAAGGGTGCAGAAGAGGCAATAAATTTCATCCAGAAAAAAAAGACTCTTCCGATACATCAAATCTACATTAACGTGAGCAAAACCACCGGTAAAATCTAGTATTTTATTTCTATCAATATTTTTATTTTTCATTTCAAATCTTTTACAGCCGTGTATTTTACTAAGTAGTTTACCAGACCTAAATCCACTATGTAAAAATATTATTTCTGGAATATTATTCAATTTATGTCTCTGGCAGCTATAGTAGTTATAAAAAGTGAAATTAACTAGTTACTCTCCAGTCTTGTAAAAATACAATAGACAAGAGTCATTCATTTCTTTTCACAGGTTATGCAGATGCGATGGTTACTTACGTTCAAGCATCGTGTACGATGTATGTAGATCTGTGCTAGTAAAGAAACTCGCAGATTGTTTTTTCCTATCCAAATTGATGACACCATACAGATCGTCTCAAGCTAGCGCTCTTTTTAATAATAAAACCTTATATTCGTTTTTTTAATAAAAATAGAATGATTATTTATAAACGTGTGTCAACCATATAGGTAAGTATATGAAATGTCACGGAGCATGTGGGTCCTGTGGTACTGTCGACGGGAGGAAAAATAGTCGCCCTTATATTTTATTTATAACTGAGAAATTGATATTCTAAGAAAGGAATGTAGCGGTCTGCGGCGATTAGACGCAAAATTGTTAAAATTGCATCGGAGAAATTATTATAACAAGAAATATCAACTATATTTTAAATATTTTTATCTTTAGATATTTTTCGGAAAAACTTGAGAAGGGACCGATGGAAATGTAATTACAGTATGCCTGTGTAAAGTTTACTTTATGTTATTTTAGTTTAAGTATCTTTCAGTGATGAATATTGTTTTTTTTATATACATAAAATGTCCATAATTCATACATGTACTTTCTATGAGTATGTAGGCGAATGAATATTAATGTTAAGTAATCTTGGTACTGAGGTTACGTAAACTTAAAGTCTCTTTATATCTATAAAACAACAGGAACGTACTTTTCGCTATTGCTAGTCGTAGAATATACACAAAATTGACAGTTATGGATACGCTTGCGAATCGTGGAATAGATTTTGTTTTCTCGAGGGTAAAATTTATCCCATTCACCAAATTGAATATGGAGGAGAGAAGTACCAAAGTGAATACTGCTTAAGGCAAATTGCGTGTTGAATTGCGATGGTTTTTTTTATTTCTTTATCTCTAAAAACGTACAGTCACACAGAAGTGTGAGATAGAATATCTTACATAATAAAACGGTATAAAAATATATACGGATAATGGACAGATAGAATTAAATGAATAGTGAATAATTTTCGAGTAGAAGCGAAATGAAGTTTTTTCTTTCACGAGCATCAACCGTTTTTAGTGGACAACACTAAATTCATAAGTGTAAGCATTTTTATTGTTCTTCCTTCTTTATTCTAATATTCAAGAGAACCATAAATCGCAAGCACCTACAGTTTATGAGAGAATTGTCTCATTGCTGTTTGAAGAGTTTGTACTATAAAGTACCCATAAATTATTACCCTAATTGGAGGAAAGTGGACCACTGGCATTATAGAACTTAATGGAAGCAACTATGGGATGCCTTTGCCATAAAACATTCTAAATAAAGATACATATTTTAACAGATTGTATTATAATATCATAAAGACAATGGAATGTGGAATGACATTGTCTATGAAAGAATGGTTAAAACATTTTATGATGCGCAAATTAATCTGCATCCTGATTATACTGATATAACTTTATCAGGTAAATATTTCAGACTCTCTTATTCTATTTTATTGAAATATGGTTATAATTTATACCAGTTGTGGAGTGATTAATATTTCCTTATTAAAAACAACTAAAAATTAAGAAAAAAACAAAGGTTTTTTGAATATTATGAATTGATTGAATATTTTGAATATATTACCTTATATATATACTCTGTCAACTGCGATATGATACAAAATCCCCGTGTACAAGATTTCAACAAAATCGCTTGAGTTCTAAATACAATTTTTTGTTGATATTTTTATAGCATATCAATTTTGAAATATATATTGCTTGTGTATAAAATATATTTATAATCGATTGTAAATGAACAAAATTTTTTTTAAGCATATTTTTAATAGTATTTTTTAGGAATACTTAGTTCTAAAATATTTTTGAGGATTCTCGTGCCTTATCAATAGAGAAATGGCATTAGCCTTCCCTTACATAAAGTTTTGCTACAATTGGTGGAGCCGTCTTTTGAGTTAATTCCGCATACATACAGAGATTTTTAACATAGGTTTCGTGGTGTTATATTTTATGTCTATTGTAAAATATTTAAAATGTATAGACAAATGTACCGTTATATCTTTATATATAAATTTCTTCTGTACGTGTGTATGTCACTGAACTCCTCCTAAAAGGCTGGACCGATTTTTATGAAATTTTGTATGCGTGTTCCAGTGGATCCGAGAATGGTTTAGGTTCACAATTGGCCTCGGTAGGTGACGCTGCGGTTGAATTTAAGATTTATTTTTTTTATTATCAAAGCAGGACAACGTCCGCCCAGCCCGTTAGTAATATATAAATAATTAAAAAAAATGGTGTCTAGCAATATTGTTAGTATTATTTCTAGTTATATGCTTTCACATTTTCTGTGAATACGGTGATACAAAAAATAATATATCACTCACTATGCATGACTACATGATATAAAACAAAGTCCTCTCCACGTCTGTCTATCTGTTTTTTCACCGGTAGATAGAGTTAATAATGTTAATTAAGTTCATAATTTTATCATATGTTTGATTTATGAGGCAGGTTTAGGTATATAATTTGTCAAGGTTCTTTTTTATTATCAGGGCGGGACAACGTCCGCCAGGCCCGTTAGTAGTATACAAGTGAGAAATATGGAGACTTTACAGACATTTACCTAAATTCTTGTATGGGTAAACGCGTAAATCAACACAATATATATTAACAGTTCGATAATTTTCCAAAACATAACGTATGTATGGGTGTTTATGTTTACGTATATCTATAGATAATATATAAGTTGTTATGCGGATACAAGCGGACTGTAGTTATATAAATTCCATAAGGTACTTTTTCTTCTTTTTTTATATGTTCGCGTCACTGATGAACGTGACATGCTCGTAATGTATTGCGCTTAACATGTGTACATGTAATATGTGTAATGCAGCCTATCATATGTTTGAAATATTAATAAAATGTATATAATTATTGCTCTGAGTGCCGATAGATGTGAAAACCAGACTAATGTTAACAATTTCAATTTACAAATTATGAAATTTAAATAATTCACACTATAATTGATTTAAAAAAGAATTCAGTTGTTCCGTTGTATTTTCGGTTAGTTGGCCTTAACTAATATTACCAGATCCCAAACATACATGTTCGTGCGATGCATATAAACGCAACGTATATGAGTCCCACCAATGTATACGCCGACGTGTGCCGTGCACCCTTGAGCTAGTTGTCAAATAAAATCGACTGAGTGCCTTAAGCGCTCGCCTTAGAAGTCCGGTGAAGCAGTTAAGACCTTGCTAGGTTAGTAGCATAATCAGTTCGAGGAAAAAAAACCAATGTAAGCATGTATGGGTAGCTTAGCTCGTATGGTTAGTTTGTTTGATAGAAATCCGAGGCATTTGCATGCAAGGTAGCGACCCTAGCGAAAGTTTGCACATTTTGTCACCAATGGGCTGGTTGCCATTTCGCCTGAGTGCCTTAGAGCTCGCCAGCAATCACAATGATACTGTAAAGGCCTGTCAAGCCAATAGCTTGTAGTCAATTTAAAAAAAGCATTCTAGCGCCCGTTTGCTAACCGCTTCTTGATTAAGCCAATAAACAGTATGAACCTGATTATCAAAGTTTGATTTACCTCGCTCCAAGCAGTATCTAAGTGTGTATGCTTTTCAGTTCAAACAAATAGTGGAAAAATTGGTTAGTTGCATAACACCTAGTCATGTTAACTGTGATATATAACTGCAAAGCAGATAAAAGAATATAGCGCTATGACATATTAAAACGTTATATGCTTATAATGCCTATTTATATTGATTAAGGATTTTTTGACGATTTATATTGTTCAACACAAACTATGTACTTATTTCCTTCAGTAATATCCATTTGAGAATTTGAGAATCTTCAAAATACTATAAGTAATGTACAGAATCTAGTAACAATATTTTAATTTTAAGCAAAAGGCTTCAGAAGGAGCTGAAGACGAGGAACAATTAACGCAATAAAGCCATTTTGTATCCCTCGCAAAGCTGACAAACAAACCCTTGCCTAAACAAAATTAATATTGTAGCATTAAGGACGCCGGCCGAAGCAGCAAGTTTTATTTGTTTAAAATACCTTCACGCCACGAACGACAGGTCGTTTACGGAGTAGTGAATCAAAGCGAGAACATTCCTTTGCGAAACCGTTAAAAGAAGGGGAAGAATAAATTCATTAAATATAAAATACGCATTTAAATACAGGTCTTTTGTATTCTCGGTCTCTGTTATAGTCGCATAGTCTCGCGATGTAAATTGGCTGTTTAACGCAGAAAACGAGCGTTATGCGGATCGCGCTTGTTCACGAGCCAATTTCAAGTATTTTCCAACGTTACCTCTTACAAAAGCTTTTAAACGAAAATAAAATAAAAAACGGCATTTTGATGTCGCCGTTATACTGTTAGAATTATTGGCGTTTCTATAATAAAAGTACAACATTGAATATGAAGAAAATATTATTTTTATTTTATTTATTTAATAACGAAATACCAGATAGGCATCTACTGTCAAAGGATTGGTTTTTGATGGAAAATTTTTAACACATAAGAGTATTAACGCCGAAGATTATTCTGATACTCGTGGAGTTAACTTATGAATTGCACTGTATAAATAAATTATAAACTCTTTTTTATTTTGTATAATTTTGTATTAGTTATCGCTTAATTCAGCCAAAGAAAACAAAAAGAAAACAGTCATTTTCTATAGAAATCTCTAATAGAAATATCAAAATGTACTAGAATCATGTGTCGTAATTTATTAACAATCCTATGTTTGAAAAACGAATAAAAACTGTACGTGGAAATGTATAGTTTATTGCATCGCGATAGGAGCACGGAAGATAACGAAGGAAATGAAAGCCTGAGCACGTTAATTGCGAGCAATCGGCTGAGAGTAATTTAGTGATCTATCGTGTAGCTGGAAAACTAAATAATCTTGTGCCTTCATGTAGGTATATATTAATATTTTTTTACACATTGATTATTGTCTAAGTAGTATGCCGTAATCATAAATTCTATGACGGCATATTAATTTCATTACAAAATCGTTATTATTACGAATAATTAATGCACATCAATAATTTATAATCATTACAATTAAAAAAAAGTCCTCTGCCACGTCTGCCTGTCTGTTCGCGATAAACTACTAAACTACTGAACGTATTTTCATGTTGTTTTCACAAGTAGATAAAGTGATTCAGGATAAAGGTTTAGGTATATAATTTGCCAAGGTTTTCTTTTATTATCAGGGCGCGACAACGTCCGCCGGGCCCGCTAGTAAATAAATAAAATAAGGTTATATGTTGCATCTACTGGAATTTTGACTATATGCAGAGCTTCTTGAAACAATTCACCTCTATGACAACTCAACATTAAAATATATTAACTTGTGTCACATTTATTATTTCATTGTAAACGTTAAATACTTGTTATATGACCATCTAGTTATCTAAAAACAATCAACAATAAATAATATTGAGAGTAATTAAAAATAACCTTATTCAATAAAATTATGGTATAAAGTTTTTTCCCGAACAAGAATTTACTAAGAATATAAAATATAGTTCACAAATACGCAAATAGATCTCGGCAGTGACTATATTAAGATTGGAACAATATAGAAACAGAAAAGCATAGCGCTTTTTCCTTACCTGACGATTTTTACCGTTCCACTACTACCTCGAACCCCGTTAAGGGATTTCGTTCCAAAAAAACACACAAACTAATATTCGCATTAAAACAAAAAAAAAACGTAAACGCCGTAACTTAGCAGGACTATATAGGCTTATACAGGTAAATAAATAAAAGGCATGTTCTCCAGTTTAAAATTGATATGGAATTTAGAATATTATATTATATTAGAGTTTTCCTAAATACAACCTTACGTGTTTATGACTTACTTCAATATAGGCAAATTGTTCAATCCCACAAACAAACAGACAGACATTATTCATTTCATTCAACAAATAATACAAAAAATTTGATAAAAGAGAGAACTAATATAAAAATGTTTTATATTTACAAAAATACATGAAATCGACTCCAATTATATCAACAACTAAAATAGACGTGATCTGGTTACATTTTGAAGTATATAATCTAAAGTTTTCACGGTTGCCTATTTTTATTCGCTATGAGATGAAAAGTGACACGAAAATAACGTAGGGCAAAAAGTGAGTAATTAAGCCCACTTTACAAGCCCTCATCATTTGCCGCTCCTCCTGCCTCTCCCACGTGTCCAATTTGCTAGAATGATCAACATAATATTTTGTTACTGTTAGAAATATGTACTGGTTTTGTTATTATGAACGTGGGATTCTTATATTATGTTAATTTAGTAGAAAAGTATTGTTACTAGAAATAAAAATGGTGCGTGGAGTCCCTCCGCGCGGAAGAAGTGAAACTCCGTAATGTGGAAATGAAAATAGGAAAGGGTAGAAATTGATTTATAGTGAAATCATATTGTTTTTTAAGACAAACTTTATTAAAATTGCTTATAATTCACAATTGATCGCATCTTTTAATTATCATTTTCGAGTGGAGAAATATCCAAATCTATAACATTTACAATGGGATTATGATAACTAAAGTAAGATACCAAATGTTTGATTATTTTTCTCGCTCTGTCTCTTTCTATTCCCCCTCCCCAGGAGCGTTGAACGTTTAACGCAACAGTGCTTTCATACCCCCTCCATGGTAGCATTAAATGCTTAACGCAACATTGTTGGAAGTCGCATTAGAAGTTTCACTTCAAAAGATAACAGAAAGGAAATATATGTATTTTCTTTGTTATTGTAATGCGTAAACAATAGTTAAATACATAAAATTTGAGTTGCAGTCAAAGTATTGTAAGTAATTGTAACGAAAATTGTAAGTGTAGACAAAATACCTAATACAGAAAAATGTAGATACAATATAAATCGATCCAAAATATTCCTGCTATTCAAAATCTTGTTAACAAAATAAAAAGATGGTAAAAGGTTTATTGATATACAGTAAGTACATAGTAAGATATTATAATATATTTCTTTTGTATAACTGAGGATAGAAGGTTACACGTTTCAAGATACATAGGAAAGGTTACCAGATTAAAAATATCAGGTCATCAAAGAGAGCAGAGACAAATAAAAATGTATAGAAACGGTTGGTAACTATTATAAAATTTTATTGCATAGTTACAAGTATATTCATTATATTAGGTCTAATATACCTAGAAGTTTTATAATATAGATTTAGTATAATAATTTAGATTTAAAAAATAAAATGTATACACGATATACCAATATCTTATAAGAAACTGTCAAGTGAATAAAGATGCAAAAATATATCATTAATAAGGGCAAGTAGTATTTTACATACACAACAGTGGATTTCTCTTTTTTAAATTTCAACATTACTCAAAGTTTAAAATATATATAACATTATTTTAAGTAACTATTTAAATAACCAGTTTATAAGAAGTTTTATATTTCCATTTTTGTTATCAAAAACAAAGTTATACCATAATCGTGTCAGTTTTATTCAATAAACAGCATGAGTGATCGTAAAACGAATAAGTCTAAATACAAAATATCGAAAATCTCTTTTTTGTTAAAATATAAACGTGTTTCAGCAAAGGCATTCAGACGATAAGTCGATATCGAGCGCGGCCTGCTCGACCCGATTCGAATTCAAAATATAACAAGCATGTTTAAAAGTATTCACATCGTGTTCCAGAATCCATAGAAACAGCAACGGAGGTTTTATTTTTTGGGTAAAGAATGTAATTATGTTTCAAAACACTTGATTAACACTTGACTTGTTAGATAGCACTTGATAGTTAAGAAGACTAGTGGTCGCCTAGTGGTCGAAATTCGATCATAATTCATTCATACGTTCAATAAGACCAAAGAGAATAATTATTATTTCAGTGGTTTCATAAATTTACTAAAAATAAATTATTTATCAATTAATTATTAATGTATATTATGAATTTACATACTTTATGTGATATTGTAATATAATTAAACTACAATTTGACCAGTGAATTTCGAAGGCATGTAAGGTATGGAACGTAAGTGATGTTGAAAATATTAAATGTAGGATGAAAAAAGGTAATTGGAACGTAAGAGTAGAATGAAGGATGGCGAAACGTCTTTTTCATTTACATGTGTGTATATGTTGTATGACATTCAAACAGTAATGTGTGCAATGTATATTTTAATCAATTTAATATGTTTTTTAATGCATTTTATATAAAAAAAACTGCTTACTGCACTTCTCCTCCATACACACTTTAATTATGCCAAATTTCACGTTTATCCGTTCACGCAATTCGCTTAATAAGGGGTTCAAAGTTTTCGCTTCACGTATTAATACATAAATTATTTTATTTTATGGGTCCGGTGGATCAAAGTAGTGGAAGTGTGTCTAATGGTAACTACAGTGCAGTTCAAAAATTACCAGCGACCGCCTTGCAATAACACATCATTGTAAACTTTTGAATATCTGTTTGAGAATCGCTTTAGATTGCATTCGAACAGATTACGATACTTAATATTTTACGAAAATCTTCACATATATTCCTACGACGGGACTGATGATAAATAAGTGAGCCATTATATCTTTTGATGATCTTACAAGGCACATAGAGATACGTTTTGTGATAGTCAACAGACTAAAATTACTATATACGTCTAATATTATGTGTTATTATTTTAACAGTTTCCTGCGACGCTTTGACGGGAATGGAGATAACTCCTGTTAAATCGCAGTCACCTTTCTTTCCCGACATCTTGTTCATGAAAAGTGTATTTATACGAAAAAAAAAATCAATGATAGTCGAGAGGCTTAACCTATTAACCCCGGACACAACCTGTCGGCAGTCGTGGCTTTCATACCACCCTGCAAGCTTCAAAACGTGACACAACGACAAAGTTGCAGTTGGTGCTTAGTGGTCGTGTTTCATCAGAATATCATTGCCATGTTCCATCCAGTAAATTATTATGTTACTAGCTTTTGTCCGCGGCTTCGATGGCGTTAATATAGATTTTACCTATCCCTCTACTTCTTTTCTACATGAGAGATAGCCTATGTTCATTTCTGTACCCCTAAAAACGTTTTTGCAAAAGTTAATGATGATCGGTTGAGTAGTTATGGCGCGAAAGCTTAACAAAGAAACAAATAAACAGACTAACATTCGCATTTATAATATTAGCTAGGATTAGAATTTTCTTGTTAGAGCGTTTTTCGAAATAAGTCAATTTCAACAACAGTTGATGCCTCACGTTACATAAATGCGTCCAACCAAAGTTTGAATTGAATCAAATCGTTCTAGCGGAAGAGACAAAATTGTATAAAATGCAATCATGGAACAGCTTGCATCGCTTTGACGCTATTCCAACTTATCTTGTTTAGTATGTATAATATTACACTTAGTAATAATACTTTTATATATAGTGTGTTTAATCTATCAAGATGTGTTTATCATTCAATTCCTTTCTATTTTCCTAAGTAAGATAATGTTCTGACTTTCCTTCTAGGATTTGTCTATTTAAATGTTAGCAAGAAGATATTACTTTCAATGAGTAAGCCACACTTTCTATTAATATTTCCTACCATGTATTATGAAAAATTATGTACAATAAAACATATTCTATTCTACTCTAAAACATTAAGTGTTCAGTAGTTGTGTAGCAGATTTAGTTATGTGTGTTTAAGCTACTTGAGTCAGTTCATGTAGGTTTCCATAACAGGATAAAATCACGACAAATTCTGAGGCTCTTGGAGAATTTTCAATAAGCACTGGCAATACTTTCACACTGAGTAATGCCCTATGAATAGCAACAATGTGTGACTGTTAGCATCGATTACAAAACAGTGAGACCGTTCCTGACATTTACACTCAGTATTGAATCTACGAAGGTATTCAGTTTGGACATATTTAAGAAAATAGCAGTTTAATTCATTTATGAAATTGAATTTAAAATGTATATCAAGATGTCTTCAGATCTTCATATAAATGCAGATTCAATGTATAATTTCGTAGTTATTGTATTGCTTTAAATGAAACATCGTTTATATCTATCAATTGCCAACCTGCCATTCAAATGTCAATTTTGTATACCATTTTTACTAATACTACAAATGTGAGTTTGTTTGTTAAGATTTCACGCCTTAATCACTCAACCAATCATCATGAAATTTCGCACTTTGTCAGAGGTAGGTACATACCATCCAGAAAAAATGTAATCAAATCAATCAAAAAGTAGCTGGTAATCAATCAAATAGTAGCTGGAAATCAATCAAAAAGTAGCTGGTAATCAATCAAATAGTATTCAGGTAATCAATCAAATAATACCTGGTAACCAATCAAAAAGTAGCTGGTAATAAATCAAAAGGTAGCTAGTAATCAACCAAAAAGTAGCTGGTAATCAATCAAAAAGTAGTTGATAATTAATCAAAAAGTAGCAGGTAATCAATCAAATAGTAGCTGGAAACCAATCAAAAAGTAGCTGGTAATCAATCAAGTAGTAGCAGGTAATCAATCAAATAATACCAGGTAACCAATCAAAAAGTAGCTGGTAATAAATCAAAAGGTAGCTGGTAATCAACCAAAAAGTAGCTGGTAATAAATCAAAAGGTAGCTGGTAATCAACCAAAAAGTAGCTGGTAATCAATCAAAAAGTAGCTGGTAATCAACCACAAACTAGCTGGTAATCAATCAAAAAGTAGTTGGTAATCAATCAAAACGTGGCAGGCAATCAATCAAATAGTAGCTGGTAATCAATAAAAAAAAAACAATCCCGATGGATAGATCAAATCTACATTAACGCAAGCGAAGTGGCGAACAAAATCTAGTGCTCGGTGGAGGACTGAAGAAATCATAAACAATGCTATTGTAGTAACCTTAACAAATACCCTTGGCATTGCGGTTTTAGAACTAAAAAGTTACCTTTTAGAGAAATGTAGTGTCGTTGACAGTATCGTTTAATTAGATAAACTAACAGAAGGGTAACAAGTTAATTAAAGGGGATTTGTAATATAGTAAATCCGAGCTTCAGTTGCGGCCGAGACTCGGCAGCGTCTTGGGTCGAATGGAGGGTTCTCGGACTGAACACTCGGGACGTCGATGGGTCCCTAACTGATTTTACATTTACTCTCAAAACACAGTTTCAAGATGAACACAATGATAAATACGACAGTGTTATCAATTGTTACCATTTTGGTACTATATCGATGACTGTAAATAATATTCAGTGAGTATGTTCAGATATAGAAGACAATATAATAACATGTATAGTTAAAATGGTTGACAGTGGTTCGACTGTGACTGCACAATCGGTACATCTATCTATGTCATAACACAACAGCGCCCCGACTCATGTAGTCGAGTTTCCGGTTTGAAGGGTTTAGTTCGCAAACTAAACTGTCACACGAAGCGTACCAACTCAGTTTTCAGTACATAAATTATCAATGTGTACTCTTGAAAAAACTGGAGACTTGAGTAATAGGGGTTCATAATAATTTTATTGCATAATGGCAGTTGTTCTGAAAAAAAAATCTGGACGGAACCATCTAATGTAAAAATTTTTACTTGTATGCATTTTATTAAAAAAATATCATAATTTTTCATAACCAGCTAGAAATTTAGAAAGCACAATTAAAATAATTAACGTCCTACTTACCTAAATTTTGTAGACTACTTATCTAAAAATTATAGACACAATTTTCTTATACAGTCTTTAGAAATAATTCGATTAAGACCTATATAATAACCGCCAATGCGTTTTAGACTATTCTGGCACGAGGTACTTATTACTTACTAGGTTTTTTACTCACGAAAAGACCTTATGCCTACAAATTTATTATTTTATTAAATAACACTTTTTTATTGAGTATAAAGCTTATCTGTAGCGTAATCTTTACTGAGTATAAAAAAATGTTATTTAAAAAAAATTGTAGGCGAAAGGCCTTTTCGTGACTAAAAACATGTACCTAGTGCCAGGATAGTCCACAACAATTGCGGTTATGTAGGTCTAAATCTAAGTCTGAGGACTATGTTACAAATGGTCGGGCAGTTCACGTGTTGTTAATAACGATGAATGGCGCACGATCATATATAACTAATTAAATACATACAACTAAACAGGTTGCTACTTCTGGGTATTACGCTGTGACGCATAACATGTTACCAACCACAGGCACCTTACAGACAGTGCCAGTTTCAGTCTTAGTGCCGCCCCTGAGCACAGTACAGTACAGTAAAAAATATAGCCCCATTATCGAAATTTTGCATTAAGAGGATAAAGTTTCGATATACAATCTTTACTCAAAAAAAGGAAAATTAAATAAAGGTTAGCTTCCTGTATAGGAGAAATGTAGACTCATTTGGGCATGGGACTATAGGTGGCAGCTTGTAAGGTTTGTGTAAAATAAAATCAATAACAACAATTGATTCGATTATTGTCGATATCGATAAAAATATCAGTGGATTTTTATAATTATATTTCTTGGTAAAAGGCGAAAAAGTACTGGTTTCATTTTTCTAATTATCCATTTTTTTGAAAAATAAAGAAAGTCCATAACGTAAGGATATTTGTTTTTCACCCTCAGAACTTTGCCGCCCCTGAAAATTTTCTGCTTTTTGCAATAGCTCTAAGTGCTCCAAGTGGAAATTCAGCGCTGTTTACAAATGTTTTCTTTCATATTTCCTATTTTTATGTTGAGCCTATTAGATAAAGTAAATGCGTGATAATAAATTTATTTTATTTATTTATTACATTATTCTTACTATTTACGCATGAATAATTATCCAATAATTGATTAGTATAATTAAGTAAATCATTACATAGTATAAAACAAAGCCCCCTACCGCGTCTGTCTGTTCACGGTAAACTCAAAAACTGCTGAATGGATTTTCATGCGTTTTCACCAGTGGATAAAGTGATTCATGGGGAAGGTTTTGGTATATAATTTGTCAAGATTTTTTTTTTAATGACAGCTGGACAACGTCTGCCGTGACCGCTAGTAAGTAATAATAATTAGTAGTAAAAAAAAATTAGTACCTGTCCTAAGCTTAGCCAGTATCACAGGTACAAAAGAAAAATATAAACTGATTAAAAAGTTACATCCAAAACTGGTAATCGCTTATTCACCCATGCTACGATATAAAACATGTCTGCCGGTTTATCGTGAGTATTATAACGTAATCTTGAAGACTTCGCTTTATCGTAACATAAGACCTTGTTTTCGCTACAGATTAGCTAGCAGTATTTCATTCACTAAGCACAGTTCGTTACACACCACTGAATTACTGTTCATGATACATTAACTTTACTAAAGGGATTATTGTTCTCTTCCATTCATCATTTCACAGCTTACATCTTTGAGTATTTTAAACAATATAAATGACGATTTAACATGGAACTCTATATTATAATACATTCTGTCTTATAACTGTCTGCTCGCCCTGGATATGCACGGATTTTTTTTAATGTAGCACGGCGCGGATTTACCAACAACGAGGATGAAACCAAATTTTCCCTTTACAATCAATGATATCTTCTTCTTCTATACATATAATAAGAATGTAAATCAAAAATCGGTCCACTCTATCAAAAGCCATTGTAATTGTAATGACGACGCGACTTAAGTACGAGAGAATAATAGATAAGTAAATGGATTTAATACATTCAGAAGATTTTATTAGTCACAGTTTTTTTTACATTAGGTTCCACGCGGACGGAGTCGTGGGCACAGCTAGTTATAACTAAAAAGCTGTAGATACGTTACCTACGTGATATTTTGATAAAACAAATGGCACTATAACACACACATACGTAAAGTAATATTGTAACGCCACGCTGTCTTAGATAAAATGTGGAAGTAAAATGGCATATTTCAATATCGATGGTGAAAAAAAAAAGTTATATGTTGCTTAGATACGAGCGAATTGACGGGTTAGGCTTCAAAAATAAGCTGGCTAGCCAAGTTTTAGCAAGGCGCTGTTGAAGTGCTTATAACGTATCTAAAGTTTTTTAGTTACAATATCATTGTTTACAATACAATGAAATTGAATGACATATTCCATTTACAATTGATTCAAACGTTTCAGGCAGCCTACCAGAGAGGAGACATACTCGAGAGCTACAACAACAACAATATAATCAGCCAAATGCAGCCGTTCTGAAATGGTGGGCGTACATACACTCGGCAATTGATTTTTATTGATATAAATAACAGTAGAAAAAAACCAAAGAAGTGATTAACTTTGTGATACCTATACAATAAAATGGGATTACCAGATTATCCTGAAGTAATATATAATTTACAAAGTTTTATGATAGAAAGTGGGAAAACACAGGATTAGAAGAGGACGCCCACATCGTTAATCTGATTTAGTTCTAAACAATATTAATGCAACTCGTACAATGTAACATAAATAGATAAACCTCGCTAAGTCGAACCTCCGTAAATCAGAATTTCTAACAAATATAAAATATAACCTTGTTTCCTGCCCATCAAGCCCCAACACTTCCATTACTCGAAATCTGAACCCTCGACAAGTCGAAATAATCATCATTTCATCATCATCATGGCAAGGCACATAATACTTAGTTTCGTTAAATAACTCGAAAGTATATACTTAGACCTCTGCATATAAAGCATATCAACAATTGATTGATTTTTTTACTAACTCTAAAATCAATGGTTTCAAATTCATATCCTCATAACTCGAGGATAACTTATCCCAAGGAGGGTTGATGTCAGGCAGGTGGCCGATCGTAAAAATTAAGCCCAAATCATACTTCACAACATGACAAGTATAAAAAGGGGATTCGGGTTATCTCAGGATAGGGCTCAAAATAAGAAAGGAATTCGGGATGTAAAGTAGAGATTTGCGAGTTGGAATGTGGGAACAATGACTGAAAAGTGAAGAGAATTAGTGGATGTCTTACAAAGAAGATACATAAATGTGGCTTGTTTACAAGAGACGAAATGGAAAGGGACAAAAGCGAGAGAGATTGGTGTTGGATATAAATTCTACTACTGTGGAAGTAACGGTAAGGACAATGACGTAGGAATTGTATTAGACAATGAGTTTAAGAATTGTTTGACGGATGTAAAAAGAGTACCTAAATGAATAGATTAATATTGGTGAATTATTGATAGAACAGATGACGTTAGATATAGTGTGTATGCGCTGCAAGCTGGATGTAATAAGGCTGTGAAAGAGAAGTTTTGGGAAGACTTTAATGGGGTGATGATGGATATTTCAGAGAATGAGCATATTTATATCGGAGGTGATTTTAATGGGCATGTAGGAAGAGAGAGTGGAAGTTATGAGAGAGTGCATGGAGGCTGGGGTTTTGGGAATAAAAACAAAGAAGGTAAAAACCTCATTCAAGCTGCGGTTGCTTTCGGTTTTGCAATAGCTAATACTTTTTTTCAGAAAAGAGACCAGCTACTAATCACTTATATTAGTGGTAATGACACTACCCAAATTGATTATTTTCTTTTACGAAGAAATAATATTAAAATAGTGAAGGATTCCAAAGTTTTGCTTGGAGAGGTATTAGCGACTCAACATCGTTTATTAGTGTTAGATTTAAAAATAAATTTAAAACTGACCGGAAATATTTAAAAACCTCCACCCAGAATTAAATGATACCGAAAGATGAATATGCGAAAGAATTTAGGACCAAATTTGTTAATAAAATGATAGAAATTAAAAAGATGGAAACGAAAACAGTTAATGAATGTTGGAATTAAATGGCAATATGTATGAGGAATGTGGCAAGATATGTCTTTGGTGAAACGAAAGGAAGACAAAAGATATATAAAGACACTTGGTGGTGGAATGAAGAGTTACAGAAGGATATGAAAGAAAAGAAGATGGATTTTAAGGAATGGAAATGTATTGAACACCGGGATAGCACGGTTAAAGAAAATAAGAGAATAATGTATGCGGAATTTAAGATAAATACAAAAAGAGCGGTAGCTATTGCAAGAGCCAAAGTACAGGATGATTTTTACCAATTACTGGGGAGCCCACAAAGAAAAAATATTTGTATTGTTTAGCAAAAGCGAGAGAGAAGAGTACAAGAGGTAATACACACGTTAAATGTATAAAAGATTATAGAGGAAAAGTTTTGGTGAATGATGAGGACATAAAGTGTCGTTGGAAGAGATATTTTGAAAGACTGATTAATGAAGAAAACGACAGGACCGGAGAGTTAGAGACTGTGCCGTTAAATTTAGGCGTTGTAGATGAAATAAGTGAGAATGAAGTAAGAAAAGCTGTGAATGGTATGAAAAACGGAAAAGCCGCAGGGCGAGATGGCATACCTATTGAAGTATGGAAAGTTTTAAAAGTAGATGGATGGATGTGGCTGACTATATTTTTAATAAGATGTTTCAAGAAAAAGCGATCCTAAATGAATGGTGCAATATCATAATAGTACCTGTCTTTAAGAATAAGGGTGATGTGCAAGACTGTAACAGTTATCGATGAATAAAGCTCATGTCATATAGTATGAAGGTTTGGGAAAGAGTGATAGCGAGACGAATAAGAGATGAGACTGAAGTGACTCAGAATCAATTTGGGTTTATGCCTGAACGAGCGACAACAGATGCCATTTTCGCACTTCGGCAACTGTGCGAAAAATACAGACGTGTACATAAGAACTTGCATATGGTGTTTGTTGATCTGGAGAAGGCATATGATCGAGTACCCCGAGATGTTTTGTGGTGGGCCTTGAAAAAGAAAAGAGTGCCTGGGAATTGCCTAAAACTTATTCGTGGTATGCACGGTTCAGCCAAACCACACGTAAGGTCCGAGGCTGGAGTTACCGATGATCTCAATGTGGCTGTAGGTTTGCACCAGGGTTCAGCTTTAAGCCCTTATTTATTTCTATTTGTTATGGATGCATTAACATCAGACATACAGGAGGTTATGTTGTTTGCTGATGATATTGTTATTATCGGAGAAGATGCTACCGAGGTCCAGAGCAGGTTGGAAAAATGGTGAGAAAATCTGGAGAATTTTGGTTTGAAAATTAGTAGAACAAAAACTGAACATTTGTTTTGTGACTTCGGTGGTACATCTAGTTTTTCTCCTTAAATGGTGTATCCTTACTAGCCTGCTCCAATTTTCGTTATCTCGGTTCACTGATACAAAACGACAGTGGCACTGATAAGGACGTGAGGAATAGGATAAATGCAGGATGGATGAAATGGCGAAATGTGTCTAGGGTAGCTTGTGACCCACGAATGCCTTTGAAACTCAAGGGTAAAAGGTTTATAAAACTATGATAAGACCGGTCATGCTGTATGCATCTGAGTGCTGGGCTACGAAAGAGACGGATGAGAGAAATTTACATGTGGCAAAGACGCGAATGTTAAGGTGGATGTGTGGTGTGACTAGAATGAATAAGATTAAGAATGAGTATATCAGAGGAAGTTTGAAAATAACACCAGTGACAGAGAAGTTGAGGAGTAATAGGTTAGCATGGTTTGAGCATGTCATGAGAAGAGATGAAAACCTGTAGCTAGAAAAGTGTTGAGTATGATGGTGGACGGATATACGAGTAGAGGAAGACCGAAAAAGTTATGGATGGACTGTGTGAAAAATGATATGTTCGTAAAAGGTGTGAATACTGAGATGACATTTGACGGGAGAGTGTGGAAAAAGAAAACATGTTGTGCTGATCCTACTTAGGTGGGATAAGGGTAATGATGATGATAATCCTCGATAACTCGAAAAATACTGGCGACAATATTTTGTTTGAAATTTTTGCAACATTTAATAAGTATTATCACTGTCACCTGATGAAAGAAGTCTTCGTGAGATAATTTTACTTAGAAAATACTCTCCTAATAATATGATCTAATGAACAAAAATATGCCTATAAATTTTTCATCGTTTGAACTCTATAAATATAAATAAAATTCGTTTGTGTATTACGTAAAAATAATAGCTTTTTTTACCAAATGAATACGAAAGTATGGCACATACAAAATAAAACAATTCTTTGTTTGTTTCGGTTAATATCCGAAATGGTTGGATCGATTTTATTGAGACTTCGACTGGTATATAGCAGATGTTATAAAGAGTAACGTAGGTTACTCTTAGAAAAAAAATGTGGTTTCCACAAATGTAATACTTTAAAAAGAAGCAGTATCCAGTACCACACGTGCTCTACGCATTTGTTTATACTCAACAAGAGTTTCTTCATATTGACACGCGGAAGAAGTCGTAGATGACCGCTAGCAGTGAATATGCTTTAAGTTGGTGAGGTAATTAGGTCAGCGCCATCATTCGAAAACCTGTGTAGAAAAATGGTTTTTACGTTTTTCAGTATGTTTTTTCACCTAGAGATAATGTGAATTAGACGACTGCAAAATGTTATACTATCTAGAACAGTGGTACTCAACTTTTATTTAAACGGGCTTTAAACACGTTTCACTCATGGTGTCGCGGGCCGCAAACTACACATATTTAGTTTTTAAAGAAAAAAAAACGTAATTTCAAATTAACCACGTATTATTAACATAGAGAAAAATGGTTGGCCAATAAAATAAGCTTGCGGATTGCGTTCGGGTTATCTGGGATCCATTTAATTTACTCAACGTACTTATAGTTTTTCTGATGGGCACGAAATTTAAAATAATTGACAATAAAATATAACCGGGTAGGCCTCTGGTTGAGTATAGCTGATCTAGAACATATCTCAATGCTCCGCATTAGTGTTCCTGTTGAGTAAACATAATACAATACATCATAAGTTATACATACTTTCTATGTATTACCTCGCAGAGACATCGGCAGAGATGCGAAACAACTTGGTTATAATTAGTAATACTTTGAAGCATGGAAAATAATTAATATGCTAAGGCGGCCGCACTCAGACGACGCGAATTTATTATTCAAACGCCTGTATTCAGTTATGAGATATTACATGACGGCATCAAGGTCAGGAAGAAGCCATCGGGAACGAAGGTCTTTAAATTATTTCTGTATTCTAAGATATTTTATTATTAATTTAGGCGACAAGTTATTCGTTACGCTTAATCTAATATTTTGATAATATGTGAAGTCCAGAACACGTTTACCCTAAACACGTTTGTACCTTCGTCAACAAATTTGGGTACATTATTCATCACAAAGCGCATCAAAGGTCGGAACAATAACGTTTCGTTTTATGTTATTTTGTTCTTGTTCAAAAAATTGTGAGTCACAGCAGTTAAAATCTTACTAACTATCCTAAGATGAATAGTACTTTGATGTTTACAAATAAAATCCACCCTCTGACAGAAATACCGACGTCAAGTCGCTTGCTTGCATTGTTGTTTCGTTCGGTCAGTGAGAGCGCCCGAGACCCACCTCCCTTCTCCCTCCCTTCCCCTCTCCACAAACACAGGATGGCAACGCACTTGCGACTCCCCTGATGTTGCTAGTGTCTATAGACGGCGGTGTTCACTTAACATCAGGTGACCCACCAGTTCGTTTGCCTCTTATGATATAAAAAAATTATTCTGAATAGTTGAAAAAAATATAATCATAATAGTAACGCTTGTGTTACGTTATATGATAAACAAAATGCACGCGACAGTTTCACTCGAGTTTGGAGCTTCAGTTTCTATCAACGCAGCTAGGTGTCTAGGCTTCAACAAATTTCAAATAATCCACGACTGTTGCGTAGGGGGGCAAACACGTGACTGGCCCGCGTGACATTTTACCTCACTGCATAGGCATTCACAGTTCGGCTCTTGTCGTAATGTCTGTTCTTGTCGTAATGTTCGGTTCTCGTGGGGCGGCTAACCAGCCCGCTCCCTCGATCCTGATTCCACCGCGCTATTTTTTCAGACTGGGTATGGTCAATACCATCAAGCCAATGCTTGATGAGCCTTCACAGCTTCACTGGATTACTAAGGCGAGCACTTGAGGCACTTAGCCGATTACCCCGCGCTAAAGAATCCGTACTTACACTTCGTTCTGGTTTAGCGTACTTTTTGATCTACACCATATGTTTATTACTTGGTTTGAAGTATCATAGCGTAATGTGTAACGTTAGTATGTTGTGCTAGAGATTAACGTGTTTATACAAACAAAAAACAATTTGTTGAGTTTTAAAATATTTGTATGATTTTTATACCAAATTTAATTGGAGTTGCTACTGTTTCCCGCTAACATTGAATGGAAGGAAACACCTTTAGATTAATTGCTCAAAGGGCTATCAGTAATAAAAGCGTACCTAATCGAGCTAATAAAGCGCAGACACACATACCGTCCTATCACAAGCCGGAGTAACCATAAAAATGTCAAATCATTAACCGAAATTACTTTCCCGCTTGTGTTATACCTAGAATAAAATGAATTTATTCGTATCTCTTAATTAAACTTGGACTATTTGGGAAAATGTTCATTTATTTATAATAGCTATGACATGCTGATATATTCTGATATACACACATATGATACACTTACTACTTACATCATTATAGATATATCGTAAGATTATAGTCTAATTGATTCTTCTCAGATTATTATTTTTTCACTTACTAGACTGTATGCTAATTGCTAATTTTATGCTATTTATATACAATATTATGTGTTGTGGTCTCTATTTAGAAATGTTCCTGATATTTTTTCTAAATATTTGGAATATAGATTTAATTAGAAAATCTATATATGTGTATACATATAACAAAATAGTTAATTTTACATAATGGAATGAATATCACTTGAAAACTACTGAATCAAATGTAGTTTCCAGGTTAATATAGGACTCAATACGAGCAAGCCTCTAGCCTAGAGGTTTGACAATACGAGCTAATAAAATTACAATCAAAACGAAAAAGGCATTATTTTGCGGAAATCCATCATAAAATATAGTAGTGGATGTTACTTTGCACTTCCACCTGGAATTGTTTGACCACTACTACGTCTCACTACAAGAAAAAACGTTTTTTATTAAAACAATAAAAAGAAAGAATTAAACCGCGTTCCTTGGTTGAACCTGACGGCGGTTGACACTGTATGGTTGATTCTGTTGCAGTGAGACATAGTAGTGGTCAAGCAATTCCAGACGAAAGTGCGAAGTATCATCCACTATAATATCCAATCGAAGTTTACCTATTTTTAATCCAAATAATTACGTAGTTCCTGTATGACATTAAATACATTTTCATGTGAATGGAGTCTCGGGCACCAATTAGTATCGAATAAAATTCTAAATATAAAAAATTTAATCTTTAAGCCAATAATCAGTGACCTATTTCAATGTTTATTAAGCTAGTCATTGTTCTGGCCAAATAATCATATTCGGTCGCTCGTGTCCGATTATCGATCACATATATACGAATGAGCGCGACGTAACAATATTCTAGTTATAGTACATAATCGTAATTTATGAAAGAGAAAACAAATAACTGGCACATAATAGTAATAAAACGAATATATGAATCATTCATTTAGTGGCATAGACATTCTTGGTTATGATAACAATCTCATCTGATATTGTGTTACGATATGTCCTAAAAAGTGTGTGTGTACTTATGTACACGCGTTAGAAGTTATACTTCTTTGGCGTAACAAGATCAAAATCTTTTCAAAAAAATTATCTTTCACCTTATTCTATGTTTGTAGAAGAAACGACATTAACAATAGAAAAAAAATATTTAATACATTGAAAGTTTTAATACAAAGATATACAAACAACAAATACAAAGAAACAAAATGTTGACTATAGCTAACTTCAGGGTATCGGTTTTTCGTGACGGTGTGCGCGCGCATCCTAAAAATTTACTCTCATCATTTTTCCCTAACGCGCCAAAAGAAGTATAACTTCAATAGTGCGTGGAGTCCCTCCGCGCCGAAGAAGTGAAACTTCGTAATGTAGAAATGAAAATAGGAAGGGGTAGAAATTGATTTTTAGTGAAATCATATTGTTTCTTTAAGACAAACTTCATTAACATTGCTTACAATTCACAATTGGTCGCATATATAGGAATATTATAAATAGGAATTATAAATAGGAAGGGGTAGAAATTGATTTTTAGTGAAATCATATTGTTTCTTTAAGACAAACTTCATTAACATTGCTTACAATTCACAATTGATCACATCTATTAATTATCATTTTCGAGTGGAGAAATATCGAAATCTATAACATTTACAATGGGATTATGATAATTAAAGTAAGATACGAAATGTTTGATTATTTTTCTCGCTCTGTCTCTTTTATTCCCCTCCCCAAGAGCGTTGAACGTTTAACGCAACAGTGCTTTCATGCCCCCTCCATGGTAGCGTTAAACGTTTAACGCAACCTTGTTGGAAGTCACATTAGAAGTTTCAATTCAATAATGCATGCTAAGCTTACAGGGATATTAACTCTCAAGTGCAGTTGTTGGTGGTAGTAGTTGCAGCCTGTAGGTGCTTGGCAACAGATTTTTAACTTGTAAGTGATGTAAAGCCACAAAAGGGTAAGAAAATGCCCTGCCCTACGTACTAATACAATACTACTTATACATACTATACCTACTTATATTGCTATAGTTTCGTCACGGTGTTTTAAAGCTCAAGTTCGTTTTAGTATATGAATCTTTATCAATCGACACAGTATCATCACTCCTTACTTTAAGAAACGCAAAAAACAACGTTAGTCAAACAAAATATTCATATAAACCAGATCATTTAAATTTTAAATAATTATTTCATGATTTCTTAATTTATAAAAAGTCGCTGATACGTTGTTATATAAGACTGGTATGTAAATTATACTTTGTTTTTATTTTAATTTTTTTTTTGTCTGTTTAAAGAAAAAACTTACTTTTCGAGATGTAAAAAAACATAATTTGCAATTAATTTAAATCGTGTATGCATAAATAAATACCCATCAAATTAATGCCACGACTTCTTAAAATAGCCTAAAATTTTTTTTGAAGTTATACTTTTTTTTGCGCGTTAGGGAAAAATGATGAGAGTAAATTTTTACGATGCGCGCGCACACCGTCACGAAAAACCGACATCCTGAAGTTAGCTATAGTCAACGTTTTGTTTCTTTGTATTTGTTGTTTGTATTTCTTTGTATTGAAACTTTCAATGTATTAAATACTTTTTTTTATTGTTAGTGTCGTTTTTTCTACAAACGTAGAATAAGGCGAAAGACAAAATTTTAGAATTTTTTTTTTTATCTCGTTACGCCAAAGAAGTATAACTTTTAACGCGTGTACATAGTACACTCACACTTTTTTTTGTTTTTAAATACTGGTATTTTAAGCCTTTTCGTTTATACCATAATTATAATATGGTTATGTTGTTTGTTACCGAAATCAATAAATAAATTCAAGGTCGGTAAGGACGCAGTAATCAAATTTAGTGGTATATAAAATACGCATAAACGAACACTAGACTTAGAGAAATCGAAGATAACTCATTAAGTGAAATGATACATTCATTATCATTTCTATAGAAAGATATCCATTATATAGGCCTTCCCCAAATTTGCGATGCTCGTTAGTACTTAAGATAGTTTATATATCCAATATATAATATATAAGCTTTTGCTCGCGTCTTCACTTGCGTTAATGTATATTTAACCCCTATCCTCTGTGTAGTAGGACGAAGCCTGACAATTCCACCTTGCCAGGCTGCCGCAGGGGCCGTTTTTCAAGTCAGACAGCAGGTTCGATCCCTGGCTGCCCTTACCATGCGGCGGACGGTACACCGTGGGGTTTTAGTCCACACGAGTCAGACATAACGCACTCTCTCAGCCGAGAGGGTGGCGTATCCATAAGGGATTTTCCCACGTTAATAAAAAAAATTAACCCCTATCCCTCGGGAACAGAGCTTCTTTCTAGGTGAAGTTACCTATGTCTTTGTCTGTACCCCTGACAATGTGTCACCAACATTGTAGCTAAGGTGTGAAGGCGTAACAAATAAACAAACTCACATTCGCCTTTACAATATCAGTTAAGATAAATAAGTTGATTAATTAGCGTAAACATTTTTATCTATACATATAATAAAACTGTAACTAGGCCAAATTTGTACTTTAATATTTTTTGAAAATTATAATCGGGGTGGACTTCCTTATCGATATAGAAGCTAAAAATAATTCATTTATAATTTTTGTCTCTCTGTGCACAGCGCGGTGGCTGCCAAAAATTAAGTCATGTTACGTTTCAAAAATACTAGACTGACTAGAGACGGCGTGGCTAAGCAAAAATGATAAGATTTTCCCGAAAACATAAACCTAGATAATAGTTACATTCCATTATAGGAGATGAATCTCAATTAGAGTTCTGTCAGTACGTGTGTTGTTTCGATATTTGATACAACTAGTTTTCTAAATATTGTGAAGTCTTGGAATAATTTGGGTTCAGGTTTGTTAATCCACGATTAAAATAATTAGTTGAGGTGTTTGCAATTACCATACTATGTTATACCATACTGATATCATAAAGAGAGGCAGAGTTTAGTGGTCGGGGAATTCCTGGTACTACTGATCCGATTTTGAAAATTCTTTCACTTTTATAAAGGCATATTATAGCTCAATGCTATATACAATTTTTATTTTGGCAAATATATATTTTCAATAATTAATGACAAGAGATGTAATTACAATCGGTAAAAATTCTATAATATAGCATGCTCTGCTTTACCGGTTTTAAATAAAATAATAAAATCTATAGCAAAATATTCATTACTTTTACAGAAAAGTCCACGACACCATATATCTAAGTTTAATATCTCTGCCAAAAAGATGGTTTACATGTCAAAAGTAAAATAAATTTGACAAGATTAAGTTTGGATGCAGGTTTCATGAATACTTCACAAATTCTTATAAAACAAACAACTAAATCAAAATGAAAATTTAATGTAGATAAAGTTTAGTTTTTACAGTATATTAATTGTTGAAGTTAGTCAGAAGATAATGCCAAACAAAAACTATAAGCCGGCAAAATTATTGCGTTGTCACTGCCGCTCACACTACGTGAATAGTGAATGGACGCGGAGGTGAATGGCGCAGGAGTAGCCCAAGGGGTGCTAGAAAGACATTTATCACCAATAAATGTAGGTTAGTTTTTATCTTAATTGGACCCGGTAAGTGATGCTGCAAGCTGGTTCTAGGCTTATTTTAAAAGATTTCTCAAATTCCAACTGGATATATGTTTGAGTGAGTCCCTGGATAGTTCGTATTTATATTATATATATATATATATATATATATATATATATATATATATATTACAATTGAAAACGGAAGGTATCGCTGCAATAAGGTTTTAAATTTTGTAACATTTTTCTCGTTTATAAATACAATTGAAACCGGTAATAACCGATTTGGTGAAGACGAAGTTGCACGGGTCAGCTATTTATATAATAAAAACTTGAGTTTAAGGTTATCATAGTAAATTTTATTCTATTTTCCCAACCTTCTTCAATACTTTGTTATAAAAACGATATAAATACTGTCATATTTCAATCACAAAATAAATAAAAACACATTAGTGGGCGAAAATAAATATCGACAAAATTATGCAAGGTTTAGCTTATATAGACGGATTTTTCGTTTATCAGTTATAATAATTACCTCCTTCATGTGTACCTTTCTACGCTTAAATAACAGATGAAGTAAATTACCCAGCATCCTCGTCATGGTCGTGTGTGGATTTTACACACGGATTTTCCGACCCTTCTCATTACTTTACAAATGCCTCCATTTATAAACTATGGACATCTCATGCATTATTTAAACGGATGTGTTGAAAAGGTGTTATAATACTACGCTATTCTTTTCTGTAGTAATTACCTTGAAAATTATTAACAGAAAGGGTAAATATGTCGCATTGTCGCACTTTCCGAAAATATATAATTCACCTCGCGGTCAGCCAACGTACACTAAAGAAATGGATTAATAGATCTATTAGTTCGTGTAACGTATAATCAACGTAACTATTACTATATTATGGAATTGACTTCTCTTTGTGCATCCACAAAAAACGATTGTATGATGTATCGGAAATATATATATTAAAAAGATGTACCCGATCGAGTTTCTTGCCGGTTCTTCTCGATTACAGCATTGACGTTCATAATGGCCTAAACTGAATAAAGTATTTTTGATTTGATTTGATATCTGGAAAGAATGAACAGATATACTTATTAAAATCTTTAGACGAATATCCATCCTAAGTACTATTATAAATGCGAATATCATTATGTTTGTAATACTTTGACTACTAAATTGACCATAATGGAATTTTGCATACATGTTGCCAGGGGTACAGAAAAGGGAATAGGGTACGTTACATCAAGAAAAATGTATTGTTTCCGAGCGAAGCCATGAGCAAATGCTAGTACCTAATAATTTTCTGATGCTGATTAATTTTATTTCAACAATTTAAATTAATGTATTTGTTAGTTTGAAACACAAGCATAAAAATTAATCTAATCTAACTGGAAGGTTTATTATTTCTGTTTACAAATACATAAGACTTAATTTTTTTTTTTTTTGTAATGACATTGTAGATATTATTTGTCTTGTATTTGTTATTTAACAATAATTACAATGGAGAACTACATATGCTTATATTATTGATACCTATCTTATATATAAGGAAAACCACTTCAGTTTCGCAAATTATATATTTCGACTACGGTTTTGACTAACAGAGTATGCATGAAAGAATAAATAAAATTGAATATTCATAATTTACTAATAGCACTCTAATATATATACTTTGAATCTTACATAGAGTCGAAACGTTATGATCATCATATAATCAAAATGAAAATTTCATGGAGATAAAGTTTAGTATTTACAACATGTTAATTGATGGAGTTCGATAGAAGATAAAGGGAAATAAAAACTATAAACCGGTTCAATTATTGCGTTGTTGCGAGGATAGTAAATGGGGCGCGGAGGTGAGGGCCAGAGGAGCAGCCCAGGAATACCTGGAAGACATTGCCAATATATATTGGATAGTTGGAATCACAAGAGGACCCGGTAGGTGTCGCTATAATCGGGTTCTAGGTTTTTAAAGATTTTTCGCGTCTGGAAATAAAATTAAAACCGGTAATAACCGATTTTGCGCAGACGAAGTTGCGCGGGTCAGCTAGTATATTATAAATGCGAACGTAAGTTTGTTTGTTTGTAACACTTTCTCGCCTTAACTACTGAGTCAATCATCATTAACCTTTCGTTCAGAAAAAAAGTATCGTTTTTGAGGGATAGGTCAAATTTACATTCCAGATTGCTATTAGCAATAATGTAGCCCTTTGTATTGACCACATAATTTGAAATATCTTATAATGTATATGTATAAAGGTGTACAATAAAGTTTAAATAAATAAAAAAAGATAACGCGAGCCATGCCGCGTCCAAAAGATAGTTAAGTATAAATGGCAAATCAATAGAAGATACTTTGAGGCCTATGTAATAACATAACACAAAGAACATAACGATTTTCATTTAAATGGTAATAATAAAAATTACAGAAAAAAAAAATTGGTAGCCAGAGGACTAAGTATGGAGGTAAGAAGTATGGAGGACATGTAAATTAATTATATAATTTACGATCAACAGTTAACTACAAAAATAAATTATTGACTAAACATTAGTCTTATTTTGGTTATATTTTGACCATAATCGGAACTTAATTGAACTGGATGTATAGCTTAAACAGATAACGTATGTATACAACCATAACCATAAACATCTTAGTTTAAATAAGCCATTGTTCCTTGCTTTTGTTACAGAAAAGGGTAGGACGCTTATTCAATTACGTTTCACTTAAATTTCGTATTATCAATTACCCGTAACTTTGTTCGAGTTGCTTGCTTATTAATAAATATAAGTTTATTTAATTAAGCTATTGATTTGATACGTACCGCATTCTCTTGCAACATGCTGCCTAAACTGCGAAATATAAAATTATCTAAAATTACTTTTTAATTCAATTAACAATAAAAAGACTTACACGTTATTGAGATAATGAACTTTGACCTGAATAACATTATTTCTCCTCAAAATAAATTATTTCTAGTAATATGAACATAATGTGTGTACATATTAAGTATATATTTATCTTATGAAATAACAAGTCGTGCTTGCGACTTCGACTGATGGACGTCCGATAAAGGTAAAATTATTGTAAAATTGTTTTTTCCGATCTTAACCCTTAAATGCATTGTTTTTGTTTTTAATTTTAAAACTATTTTAAAAAACCATAAAAAATGTATCTTACCCGCCAAAAGTAATGTGATCTTTTCTTTCATACATGAAGTATTTTTTATGGTTTTAACATATTTCGAAAAAGTTAGGTACACTCAGGTTACACTGAGATTTTTGCATAAACCTGAACTTTTGAATAAAAAAGTGAAAGTGGAATGTAAACAATTGGCAACTGTATACATTTAAGGGTTAATAAAAAAAGATGCAACACATAAGTAAAGAAAAACAATAAGAACAAGACATACAATAATTAAATAATAAATTCAACTTTAACTGTCGCTAAAATAAAAATAAAATCGATGCACAAATACATAAGTTCAGAGGAATAATAAAAGGTCTAATTAATATTAGGGTCGTGCAACTCGTCAACGTCGTCAATTAATCCAATTGGCTATCTTGAGACCCATTGAAATCTGAATTAATCTTCTCATTTTATTAATCTTCATTTAAAATCCCCCTGACAGGTATTTATTACAAGAGTGCTTTATTCTCAATAATCGTCCGATTTATTTTAAAACGTGCCTCTAATTTTGATAGTATTATGTGAAGAGGCTTCTTTCTAAATAAAACGTCCGATTTTAACATAAGAAAAAAACTCGCTCTAGTAGAAAGTAGTATATCTCATATAGTCTACTAGTCATTTCACGCTTCTGCTATGTAGTAACTATTTTGAGTTCTTTATTTTATATCTATATATATTTTAAAGAATAATCGACGACTGACTAACGAAAAATGACTAATTTTTAACCGACTTCGAAAAAGGAGGAGGTTACTACGTTCAGTTGTATTTTTTTTATGTATGTTAATCTATATCTCCGTCAATTATGAACCGATTTTAATAATTCTTTTTTTATTCGAATTGGTTATATTCAGAGGTGGTCCTAATTTGAAGAAAATATTGAACCCCTAAGTGGGTGAAATATCGTTTATTTGATTTTCACCAACTTCGTCTTTACGTATTTTCGTGAAATTGGAACCGATTTATTATACCCATTAGAAACCAGATATATTTATGTACACTAAAAATGGAAAAAATAAATTTTACCAAAAAAATAAACCGCCTTCGATGTAAAAAACGAATAAAGCACTAAAAAGCGAAAAATAACTGAATTATTAAATTAACCAAATTAAATAAAAAATATTGATATTCGCGCTACCTAATAATATATTTGAAGTCGATGCCAACCTACATTTCTAATTTGTTGCAGGTAATAAAATATGTATACTATACAGACATACATCATGCGACACGAGAGTGGACCAAAACTTTGTATATAGATGATATGAATTTAGGTTGGCATCGACTTCAAATATATTATTAGGTAGCGCGAATATCAATAATTTTTATTTAATTTGGTTAATTTAATAATTGAGTTAATTTCGCTTTTTAGTGCTTTATTAGTTTTTCATATCGAAGGCGGTTTATTTTTTTGGTAAAAATTTTTTTCATACAAACATTCAGCCCCTTTTTTTACCACCGTACAGGTTGAATTTCCAAAAACCCTTTCTTAGGACTCATTTCTAATGTAAAAGGAATTCGCACGTAAATTTTCATTGCACTGACCCCACTAGTTTGGACTATGCGTTGATATGTCAGTCAGTTATTATTTTATGTATATAGTTAATAATATATGTCGTAAAGTGTTCACAATATCATTAAAAATGTACCTCGGAATAATAAAATAAAAGCAATGAAATCCAAAACACCATTTTGCAGCCACCCTAAGTTGTAATGTATTTGTAAAACTAAAGTGTCAACTTTAGAATTCTATTACTTCACTATAACAGACTTAAATACGGTCAATTTTGGAGAGTAAAATGCTAATCGTCAACAAGCACATTTCAGAGGCAGTTGTAAAATTTTAACAACTTCAAAGGAGCGTGAATCGGTAGGTTTGGCGGGCTCGACCCTCTTTATTACCGGATATTCCCTGGGCGGTGCTGCTACGATCAAGGCGGTTCGCATATCATTACTTACTTTATTATTGCGCACGGTTACGACGGAATCTGTTACCTTCGCAAATAAAAAAATATTCACTTAACATTCGTTTGTTGTTCGACTTTGCTTTCTTATTAGCCTTAGTTTTTTTTTTAATAATTGATGGTTTCTTCACTAAATGTGTCTAAAATTGCACGATATATCGGATTTTCAATACATTTTAGAATTCCAAGGTGTATTATTATAAGTATTTAAATAATATTGATATCAGCTAATAACATGTCCATAGATGTAAATATGCAGTCGATACATAATTTTACTCCGTCAACCCTATTGAAAGATTTTTTAAATTTAATCGCCTCTCATTATGATAGGATAATAGAAGCGATTTGTGGTGAGGACTTTTGGCTTATATAATTTTATCCAATAAAAATAGAACCCTCTTCCAACAGGGGTGTCACAATGGCTCAATTCTGTGTTTGTCGATTTTTGACTACAGATACATAATATTTTATGCGATTGTACACATTATTTGGCCTATGTATCCTATACCACAATTGTAATAAATTTCATTAACGGTATGAGTTTAGGAGAATAATAATTAATTTAATTTAAAAAAAAATCGAATTAGTCGCAACTAATATTAAAAATGCGATAACGAGTTTGTTTGTTTGTTGCGCTTTCTCTCTCAAATTACTCAACCAATCATCATGAGATTTTGCATATCTACACGTTGTATTGGGTACAGTAAAAGATATGGGGTAACGTTAATACGGGAAAAAGTACTATTCCCGCGGGATAGGTCAAATCTACGTTATCGTAAGTGAAGTCGTAAGTAGAAACTAGTATAATATATATGTGAGATTCGTAATTATTCAATTAAAAACTGATTGTAATATTGGTTTTAAAACATCGATTTTAAAAAGTTAACCAACGAAAACAGGTAACAAAAATGTAATGGATAACGAGGAACTATATATTGTAGAATTCAATGTGTATAAGTTTAATACTCGTATATATATATATCTAAAACTTTGACGATAATAATTTATGAAGAACTGATATTTCGGTTTCCGCTTAATTTATAAAATAACTGCACAGTTAATTAAAACCGTATTTGTAATTATTCTTTCATTTGAGAACATTTGAATATACAAAAAGCACATTGTTTCCATGTCTATAATGTATCAATCTATAATGTCTATAATGTTGTATGTATATAATGTTTGAAGTACTCATAGTTTCCTTCAACCTAGAAAATGTTATCAGAATCAATATCAAAATCAAAAATACTTTATTCAATTTAAGCCCTAAGAAGGTACTTATGAACGTCAAATTTACGACTGGTTCGGAAAACTATCCAGTCATCGACAAGAACCGGCAAGAAACTCGATCTGGTTCATCTTTTTAACACGATCTAGTTTATCTTTTTAACATATATATACGTATACTAGCGGGTCGGGAGGATGTTGTCCTACCTTGATAATAAAAAAAAAATCTAAAAATCAACCGCAACGCCACCGGGTTCGGGCCCAAATGAATCTAAATCATTCTCGAATCACCTGGAATACGCACACAAAATTTCATCAAAATCGGTCCAGCCGTTTAGAAGGAGTTCAGTGACATACACACGTACAGAAGAAATTTATATATAAAGAATACATTACACGTCACAATCATTTTTAATGGGTGGATCCATGACTGAGAGAGATGAAACAATTTCAGATATCACCATCGTTCACATACTGATCCACTCCATAATAGCTTTAAAAATAGTTTGAACAGGATATTTACATTACCTAACGACACCTAAATAACAAAAATACAACATTATAAGCTATAAGTATATTTTAAGTATTAAGGTAAAAACAAATAACCCATTAACAAGGCTGGTTTAATGGAAACACGTCAACCAACTACAATTAATCACTCCTAAATAGTAGGTACTTGAGCGCTGTCTCCTGTAAATAGATTATTTTATTATATTATTTGCAAGTCCACATAATAACATAGAATATAATAATAAACTCCCACACTCCTATAAACCATTACGAGTTTGTCACGTACTCGTCGGGCGGGCAATATAATGCTGTCACATTCTTACTGAATTACGTATATAAATACTTGAAGGACTTTCATAGAATATAACGTCGCTTGTTATAAGAAAATCCTTTTTACCATGACGTGTACCACCGGTGATATATTAAAATTTGATTTGTATTATGTATTTTGTTTATTTCATATTATAATGTGCCTTGTAATAAAGTATTAACAGTGAGGACATCTATGTCTATAAGTAATTCCTCTCATTGCAGCGTGAATATAATTGTCGCAAATTATATCGGTATAAATTATAATAAATAAATAAAAATATTTACAAGTCGTCGTAACCGTAACTTTTAATGAATTTTTATCTATACGCAGTTGCTACTGTTTTCAATCATATTTTTTACTAGATATATCCACATTTTTTTTTATATCCTAGGAGGCAAACAAACAGGTGGGTCACCTGATGTTAAGTGATCACCGCCGTCCATAGACACTAGCAACACCAGGGAAATCGCAAGTGCGTTGGCAACCTGTATTTGGGAGGAAGAGAGGGGAGGGGAGGGGAGAGGGAAGGGGAGGTATGCCTCCAGCGCTCTCACTGACTGAATATAACGCAACAATGCATAAGCACTTATTATTTCACGCCGGTGTTTCTATGGGTAGGGTGGTACTATCCGGGCGAGCCGACTCATTCATGCTGAAACCAGTAATAGCTTCAGCGTGGTTCTACCACCTATACAAATCCACACACATCCACTGTTTGTTTATTTCGCTTTCATTCCTTCACTACTCAACCGATCATCATCAAATTTGACATACACGTTGATGCCGCCGTAGATGGGGCCTGGGACGATGGACAAAGTTAGTGGTGGAGGCGCATTGTGCTGATGCGATTTCCACAGTTCGTCGTGGGGGGTCTAACAGCCACTCCCCCTTTAGGAGTCTACCATCTTGACCCCTCAGACCACAGTCGGGGCCCTTCGAGGTTAACACCTGTCGGGAAGCAGACGCAGTGCCAGTCGGCAGACTCTGATTTCCCGGCCAAAAGGTATATGAAGGTACCATGGGGTTTTAGTCTGTGCAAATCGGACACAACCCATCCTAAGCTGCCCGGCGGGATGGGTATCGGTTAGGGATCTCCCCATGTAAAAAGAGGGAATACAGAAAAGGACATATGGTAGGTACTCTTTATCCAAAAACAAATGCACTATTTATTTTATTTAATCGTATGACTGAAATAGAGTAATCCGTTCTATTTTATTATAATTAGTGATTCAATTCTTTCAGCCATTTTAGGGCGTCGTCGGTAAAAACGATCAGGTCATCTGGAGAACCATTATATTTCTTTAGTGGGCATTGCTGTATGATGTGTGCTAAGGATTGGATATCCGCTCCGCAGTCACAGCGCGGCGAGTCAATCCATCCGCACCGGTATTTAAACTGCGCACACCTCCTGTGTCCAGTACGCAATCTGTTTAGTTTGTACCAGCCATCTCGGAGGAGATCGAAGCCCTCTAATTTAACGCATTTAACAAATGCACTGTTCACGAGGGACAAATCATATCTACATTACGGCGAGCGAAGCTGCTAGTAAAACCTAGTTTGTGATATTAGTTATGATTCTACTTACTTCGATTAATATGTTGTCATATAATGTTAAACCTGTTGTATTATATATTACTAAAAAAATTATTACTTCATGTCAAAGATTTTATTGTTTCTGTCTATGAACGCATTAATCGTACGAAATAATGTATAACGCTGATCGCTATACTGCTTCCATTTTTGTCCGCCCTGTAAACGTGATACGATTGATAATGCCCCGTCCGGATATTTTTCCCTGATCGTTTTATTTCGGAATATTATTGTTATAAATATCCTTTCCAGAGTTATGGGGGCGGAACGTGATTTATCAGCATCAAACGGTGACTTCACTAAATGGAGATGAATTTCATCTAATTTTTTATTTTTGAATATCTAATGTATACACAAATGAACCGGGGTATATTGCCATTTTCTAATTACATATGTTACTTTTTATTAAAGATCTAACTAAATCCTACCAGCAATTTTTTTTTCTCTTTATTTTTTTAAGGGAGTTTTATCATTTTTTGACATGTCAATCCCATCGTAACTTATATCTATATACAACTAAAACTCTTAAATCTAAAAACACTAATAGCCTAACTACTAAGCCTAAATATATTACACAGCTTTTTGCAACAATCCGATATCGGTTCTGACAGAATACTATGATACACACCCACATCCCCGATAGTAATATTATACTGTTTAATAAAACGCATTCTCTCAATTTCATATTTTTTGCACTCTTTCAAGAAGTTTACCATTTAAATGCTCGGATATTAGAAAAATCATGGCCCTTTTTAATAACAAAAAATTACCTGCGTTATGGATAAACATTCTCGTGCATTTTAAATGCTATGTGAAACGTTTTAAAATAACGATAAAAATATGAGAGTGATATATAAATACAACAGCTAATATGTGAAGTGAATTTAATAGCGGTAAGCCTTTTTTCAATTCTCGCCTGGTCAGCTACCACCCTCTAGGTGAAAATCTGTTGCCATTTTGTTGTATGCATGCACGCATGCATGCATGTGTCTAATTCCGACAATTGCACTTGGGATTAATTTTTGTCTAGGCTTAGCATTTAATCATCTCGGGCCATATCGTTACCAAAAAAATTTTTTTCCACCTGTCTTATCAGTCAATATAGGAAATATTGGCCTCTGCCGAGTCATGTTACTATGCTCCTTCCTCAGTCTTGCACATCCACTCCCTCTCAACTGTTCTCTGTATCTCGTCGCTACATCCAACAGGTCTCATGTGGACTCCTCGCCAACACCCAACTACTTCAAATATTTCTTGATTTATCCTAGTGCCATTTCAACTTGTTTACTTTATAAACTACGCCAGAGACATTATTATATAATAAATAATTTTTCTTGAGATATTTCTTGTAATCAAATTATTACATAAATTTAAATAGCTCAAAGTATTAGACAAAGTTCAACTTAGTAACTTCCCTCTGGTATAATTATGTAAATAATACCGTATGCAATACACGATGACGTCAGATGAATGCATAGCCTCGTTCGATTACGTCACAAAGCACGTTGGTCAAAGGAGGCACATTAGTTGATCGATCGATATCTATAAGTAAGGGATGGGTTATTCACAGTTCATTAGATATTTGAAAGGTGATGCGGAACTCTATAAGGTATCACTGAATAAACTTTATAACCCTTGTCAGTAAAGCTTAAAGCGGAAATCGATTAACTATAACTCATAGAACAAATTATCGTAGTATTTAATAGATAAAATATTAGTTAATTTTACCAAACATAAACATTTTTTTTTACTTTTACAAGAAGAGGATGACCTTTGTAATCCAATTGAATTCTTTTGTATATCTACCAATTAATCACTTTACTACGTTCTTACTAAGGTAGAGGGAAATAATGTGAAATTAGCAACCAGTTCCATACTTAGCGCAAATTTTCTTTTAGATATATTTTTTAAGAATTTTATGTTATATAACTCAATACTATATTGTTATAGCAAGGCGATCACATTCGTTTTCTCTGTTCTCTCATGTAAACGACTTCTATGGCACACTTCATTAGTATCCGTCCAACTTGAACTTGAAATTTATAGGTAAACATTCAAAAACTTATTTTCACACTTATATTAGCTGTACACGCGGATTCACATATATGTGTCATTATTTATTATAATTAGTATTTTGATGTCATAAATAGTCGAGTTATATCAAAATTGATAGCATGGAAATATTCTATGTGTTCCTGTTCACATATCTACACATATTTGTTTTCGTGACGGTCGGTTGAACGGTATACAAGTTGACGTACTACAACGCTATGTAGTGCCGAGTTTATAATAAAAGAACGCTATAAAAATATTGCCTGCTAAAGACATTTTTTGGGTGTGTCAACTTTCATTGTGAGTGATCAAATTGCTATAAGGTTTATTATTTTCAGATATATCAACAGTCAGACATATACTAGCCGGCCCGGTGGAGGTTTTCCCGCCCTGATAATAAAAAAAAACCTTGACATATTATATCTAAACGTTTCTCATTAATCACTTTATCTACTTGAGAAAACCATATGAAAATCCGTTTAGTAGTTTTTGAGTTTATCGCGAACACACAGACAGACCTGGCAGAGAAGTTTGTTTTATAATATACATGAGATATTAGACGTAAGTCTTGGTCAATGGTCTTGTGAGGAATTTCCCAAATTTAACCTTTGATTAATGTATTCGAAAAGTTCACTATCGAGTATTGTATACAGTAAGAAGAGACACGATTTAAAAGTTGTTTTTAAGTTTCATCTAAACCATATACGATACACAGTATATGTATTAAACATTAGGTTTTGGAAAGGCATGTAAAAAAAAAATTAAAACCGATTTGCATACCTAAAATATGAAATATACTCTAAAGACATCGAATCTTAACAATTTTTTTAATCAGATAAAAGCCTAAAAAAATACAAATGAAGAATATCTAAGACAATCATCAGTAAGTAATAGGAATTCATATAGACGTGGCAGAAGTTTGGTTGTTACAATCACAAATTTTAGAAATATGCAGATGACGCGCTCGAGGCTACATACATGGTGGTACCATTTATCAACAATCATCAAAATACTCACCAATTTCCAAAATTAGGAGTATTACTTATTCCAGAATCTAATAATCTAGTTCAACATCTTTCTCAAAAACGGGCTATACTTATGCCAAAACTTAATAAATTAAAATTCATAAGGCGACAGGAAATTTTAAGGAGACTTAATTTAAAATTAGAGAAATCGTTTTAGATAGTGAGTGGGCTGAGTAATGAAATCAACGGTAACTATTTAAATTTTGTTACAATAAGACGAATGTTTGGATAATAGTACCATAGCTAAAATAGATACAACATAGGTAAGCCGTAACACTAACTATTCCAGTCAGTGGCGTAACTATACCATCTGAGAAAATCATTGGGTGGGGGACGAGTAAAAACGGCCATGTTGTAATAAATAACTGCAGTAGGTAGGTACGTAGGTAACAGTATTACTACTACTTGGGCTGGCGGTCCCGTCGGGCCGGGGTCCCGTGGTATTTGACCAACTCTGCCACCTTATAGTTAGGCGGCTGATTCCAGTTAATCATCATCATGTATCAAAGTAAATAAAGCGTATATACCTAATCATTAAAAAATATGTAACACAGAGTAGTAATTTAAAACCCCATAGAATTTAATATCCCAAAATCTTAATGTTTTCTTGGGATTTAAGAAATTACTAATTCTACGGCTAGTAAACACCCCTGACTCTATTCGCATGGATTATTATGTGATATTTAATAACAATAACATTTTATTTCTTACAAATGAACTAGTTGTTCCACTGATATCCTACACACAAACATACTTTACATCTTTAGAATTCAGTACAGACAAATAAGTTTGATTGAATATGATAATATTCACTAAACACATACTAACACGTAAAGGATAGCCTTCACACAAATCCAAAATAAACGTATCAATATTGCCTAAATATCCTTGTATTATACTTAAATATATTTTATTTTTGTTTAATTATAACTACTGTATCGATAAAATGTCTGCATTATAATCTATGGCCAATGAACAATAATCACTATTCTGTGGTGGCCGTTAAGGTAGAAATATCTGATATCAACTTTGGTGAGCGATGTCGCGGCGAGACGTCAAATGACTAAAATTGTCTTACCACGCCGTAACACGCCATTATTTATTCTACCAGGCAGACCACAAGATGTGACAATCCCATGGGGATGTGCATATATATATGTATAGGTTTACCAGCATTATTATAATTATCGAGATTCAGTCAAGCATTACAAATATGTCAAAAGAAAAAATAGGCAAAAAAATGTATCTTTGGTTAGCAATACATTCATAATGGATGCTTCTTAATTCCAGATACTGCTAGGGTGTTAAGAGTATTGAAAATGTAAAATTTACATGTGCTTCTATATGTTTACTTTATTAAACATTTTTCTGCATTCAAAAAAATGTTAAGCTTTTTCTTGAGTTTACGAATATAGTTAACGACAAAATATAGGTAGATGATAATATAATATACCATTGATAAATACATAATGTTAATTAAATATCTTAAATCATATACAAAATTTCTAAATCATATTTGTATGTTCAAATTTTATGTCGAATTAAGAACGCGTCAACGAAACTGAAGAAATTAAGTGCTATTTTTGCATTCTATTCAGAATAACAAGCAGGTTGTGAAGGCTCTGAGATATATGTTAAGGCTTGAATATATGCAATTATAGAAAGACAAATATGTCCGTAGCGTTGTTGAGGCAGGCAACTTTAGATCGTTAATGACGCCAGCTACGTCGCGCACGGACCGTGTCATTGGCGGCAGAATTCACTTTGATGATATTATATCGATTCATTTTGTTATAGTTAAGTTTATTTCCCAAATGTTATTGTTACATATATAAATCTGTTGTTATAAGAATCTATTATATTATAAGCGTATATAATGAAATGTTGGCACACCCGGCATCGGAAGTAGCCAAATGAATCTAAAATTTTCAGGACGACGGAATGAGAGCAAGAAAGTGATTTCAAGATTTTTTTTGTTTCTTTTTCCTGTTCTGTTCTTTTATATGTTCTATGAATAGGGGTAGCGTGTTCTTGTTGAATAAACAATCAATAAAAATAATGAGAAAAAAGTAATCTATTATATATAGGAAATAAGTCCCAGCGGACTTAAACAACGCGTACTGAATACTTGCGGAGGAAGAAACACGTGTTTAGACAGTCGATGGTCTTTTTAGGATGTAGGAGGGATATTACATTTACTGCAAGCATGTGTCTAACACGGTGAAAGTGTATTTAGATTTTCTATTACACATATATGATTTACTGTTAAATTAAACCAATCCTCAGAAGTTTCGAGTTACTTTTGAATAAAGTTTGCATTACATCAAAACAAGAAAACATGATATGTATCAAACATTCTTCAATAAAAATAATAAATAATTTTTCCTATGAATATTATCTATATGCATTATTTTTTAAATGGAAAAAGTACGTTTCTACGAATCACTTTAATTTTTATACTTTCTGGATCTGGATTTTTATTAATGATTTCATTTATAATAAACCAGCTTTTAATTTTAGGAAAGTTATTGTTATAACATTAATATTACATTGATGATAATCTATACTAGTCTATACAAATATTATAAAGAGGTAAAGTTTGTGAGTTTGTGACGTTGTAGGGGGTAATCTCAGGAACTACTGGTCCGATTTGAAAAATTCTTTCAGTGTTATATAGCGCATGTATCGGGAAGGTTATAGGCTATATATCATCACGCTAAGACCCATAGGAGCGGAGCACCAATGAATAATGTTTCAAAATCGGGGATTTTTTTCCTCTTGAGAGCTTCCGCTGCGTGTTAGCGTTAACCCAAAGTAACTATTCCACGCGGACGAAGTCGCGGGCTGAGGCTAGTGCTATTATAACTTGTTATTTTTTATTCATATGCAGATAGGATTACACGGATTGGATAAATAATTTATCAAAGTGGAGCAACAGATCAAATTTTATAGAGAGTTTATTAGAGAAACGCATCAGGTATATACAGAACTGTCCGATAAAGACTTTTAAAGCGTATTAATTTTATTTTTACATAATGTTCTAGTTATGTTAAACAGTATAATAAACTAGCTGTACCCGCAGCTCCGCACGCGTTTTTTAAATTCGTATTAAAGAATTATAAACTTGTGTGACTATGTACAATTATAGAAATGCTCTTTAAAAGCAATTGTAAGTACGACACGCACGCCCCTTACAGTAACATGTAACGTGTACATTAGATATATAAATATTAACAGCGCGCCAAATGAGGTTTGTAATCAGCAACATATTTGGAACCTTAACCCAAAATATAACTACCTCAATGCTCACTTACACTGTATAAGGAACTAATGAAGTATTAACTTTAAATATTATTATAAAGATTTACATTTACATCACATTTAATATACATTGCCATTATAATTAAGATTTTGTGACTATATAAAAAATAAACGCTTGTCTGTTCCGCAAGAAATTGAAATATGGAACTCCTTACGTAATACGTTTATAATAGGAAGACCTCTATATCATTAAAGTTATTAATAATTATAATGTCGAATTGTAAACAATAAGCTGATAATTATTTCTCTAATTAAAAATAAATAATGAGTTGAAATCTTGCTAAGTTTCATGCAGACAAAGTCGTGGGTAACAGCTAGTCTAAAATAAAATAACCTCAATTACTTTTTATAAGGTTCGCTGTCTACCAGTGAAAGTCCCGTGAAAATTGGTCTAACCGTTTTGGTGAAAGCACAGCGGGCAAAGCCACGGTTAACAGCTAGTTTAAATTAAATGACTTTTTATAAGGTCCGCTATCTACCAGTGAAAGTTCCGTGAAAATCGGTCTAACTGTTTTGGAGAAAGCACTATGGGTGAAGCCACGGTTAACAGCTAGTATGAAGTAAAATTTCCTAAATTACTTTTTGTAAAGTCAGCTATCTGCCAGTGAAAGTCTCGCGAAGATCGGTCGAACCGCTTTGGAGATAGCACTGCGGGCGAAGCCATTGTTAACAGCTAGTATAAACTAAAATTGCTTGAATTACTTTTTATAAGGATAAATATCTGTCAATGAAAGTTCCTTGAAGATCGGTCTTACCGTTTTGAAGATAGTACTGCGGGTAAAGCCATAGTTAACAGCTAGTTTAAATTAAAATAAATTAAATTACTGTTTATGCTATCTACTGGTGAAAGTTCCTTGAAAATCGGTCCAACCGTTTTGGAGATAGCATTGCAGAGAAAGCCGCGGTTAATAGCTAGGCTAATTTAGAGTAGCCTTAGTAACCCGCTATAATTCCAGCTATCTGCCAGTGAAATTCCCGCCAAAATCGGTCCAGCCATTTCGGAAATTACCCGGAACAAACAAACAGACAGACAAACATTTTAAAAATTACATTTTTGTTAGCGTGTATACTTTCGTACCCAAATAGTGAAAAAAAATATTGATATTACATACAGACACTTCATTTTTATTATATGTATAGATAATTGAACGTAAGAGTACAGAACACCTATAATTATATTTTCTTAAATTTATTAATAATAATAAAATAACTGATAATATAATAGAAATTAATAATATTACCATTCGTAAGAGCCAAAATTATGTATAGTTAAAATGTTAACATGAAGATTACTAAAACGTCACGATAACTGATTTGCTTCTTTGGAATGTGAAATCACAATATTATTACTTCCACATTTGCTTTATACGTCTTATTTAGTTCGACGTCACGAAGGGAAATCTCTCAAAGGGAAATCGTAATTAAGTTGACTTGAGTTTCCTCAATACCACATAAAGTAAACGATATTAAACTTCAAAGTCTCTCGTGTTTCAAAACGCTTCATAGAAATGATCTAAACACAGGAATTAGATCAATAAAGACGTGATAAATAGTATTATAACATTATTAAATTATATTATCTATTTATAATTTTATCTATTAAATTAATTTTGATACAAGAATCATTACTAATTGTCAAATCCAATTAATGTAGAATATAATTGTTTATATGGCTTATTTCGATGGAACGATTAATTTTTTTTCTTACTAGCTGACCCGTGCAACTTTGTCTTCACCAAATCGGTTATTACCGGTTTCAATTGTATTTTTAAACGCAAATAATCTTAAAAAACCTAAAACCCCATTGCAGCGTTATCCAGCACTTCCAATCGTGAATCCAAACTATCCAGGGACTCACTCAAACATATACCCAGTTGGTATGTGAGAAATCTTTTAAAATAAGCCTAGAATCTGTTCGCAGCATTACCTAAAGTAGTGTCATCAAAGTGAAGATCAAAACTAATTTACATATATTGCCGATAAATGTCTTCCCAGTACCCCCTGTAACTTCATCACGTAACATACTGTAAAATTTGAACTTTATCTACATTAAATTTCCATTTTGTTTTAGTTGTTTGTTTTATAAGAATTTGTAAAGTATACGTGAAATCTGCATTCAATTTTAATTTGGTCACATTTATTTTACTTTTGACATACAAACCACCTTTTTTACTGAGATACTGAACTTGGGATAATATACCTTTCTAACAGTGAAAAAATTTTTGAAATCGGACCAGTAGTAGGTACCAAGCATTCCTCGAAAACAAAACTTTACCACTCATTATAATATTAGTGTAAATACAATATAGTAACTGCAAACAGTAGTCCGGTGAAGCTGTTAAGACCTTGCTAGGTCAATAGCGTGCTCCGTTCGAGAAAAAAAAAATAACTGCATACACCTCAACTGATTTATTTTAATCTTAGATTCACAAACCTGAACCCAACTACTTCAAGACTCAACAACATTCAGAAAACTAATTTTATCAAATATCGAAACAACACACGTACTGATAGAACTCTAGTTGAGATTCATCTTCTACAATGCAATGTGACTATTATCTAGGTTTATGTTTTAGGAAAAAAATCTTGTCACCTTTGTTTAGCAAACATTTTTTATACAATAAAATAAATGTAACAACATATAAGTGACAGTTTCGTTTACACATATTTTATGTGGTTGATAATTACGCATAGAAATGTTATATAGCCGTAGCTCAGTTATAACGTACTGGACGTTATATGGTCCGCCGGAGCCGACGGTTCGAATCCTGGCGATCTTTTTTTTTGTTATTTTTTTAAAGTAGCTTAGGGAAATATAGCTTATCTTTTCAGCTAATCTGTCTGCTATATATAGCACAATGAAAATTTACCAAAATCCGTCAAAAATTTCATTAACTACAAATTTTTGACTTTCGTACGTTATCCTGGAGAATCCCTTGCGTTTTATGAGATAAAAAGTATTCTAGATGTAACCTTGTAATATTAGTTATCACTGTGCCAAATTTCGTCAAAATTGGTTCAGTACTTTCAGAGTGGTACGTGTTTAAAGGGACAGACAAACAGGCAGATCCTGGAGAATCCCTTGCGTTTTATGAGAAAAAAAGTATCCTAGATGTAATCTCGTAATATTAGTTATCACTGTGCCAAGTTTCGTTAAAATCGGTTCAGTACTTTCAGAGTGATGCGTGTTCACAGGGACAGACAGACAGACAGACAAAAATTGTAAACAGATTATTTTTGGCTTCTATATCGATAACAAAGTCTACCCCGATAAAAATTTTCAAAAAATATTTAATGTACAGATTTGACCTTGCTACAGTTTTATTATAGTATAGATTATTATGTTCACAATAAAGTTAAATCTATATATTTTTTTCTAATTTCCAACATAATGTTCCGACGGAAAATAGAAATACATAATAAATAAAATAACACGGGAAATACTTCAGTAGTTATCATTTATATCCCTGGTTTCAATTTTCTTACAATCACTAGAAACATGAAGTTTATTAGTACTTATTGCGATAAAGTTCATACTACATTAAACAAGGGATTTTTATTGAATTTATTTAAAAATAATAATCAAATTATCATTCGTCTTTATTTTTATCAAAGTATGTAACAAACAGAATTTCTAACATGAAATTTTAATTGACACTTTTTTCACATAATTTTAAGTCACTTACATAGGAAACATGGAATGAAATAACCCTATGTTGAAGTGTATTTTTTACTTACATATACAGTGGTCTTTTATATAATACAGCCTATTTGGTACTTGAGTGAGTAATATTTTCAGCAAACTAAAGCTGTCTGTAATCTTCAGTAAGTGCGATGAGGTACTACGCAAACCATACGAGTGTGCTACAGTTCTACGTCGTAGCTGACTACAATGCGACCGTCGCGTCGGTAGAAAAAAAACTGTTAGCGTAATATGAATTAATTATAAAATAAACATATCATTCCTTTATATACTTATGTTACTGAGGCTTTAATTAAATTTTAGTATCATACATATATACACATGATAAAAATAAACATAATATCAAATTTATTTTCCTTAAAACACCTAAGCTCGTAGCACATTCGCTCGCGTTACGTAACCAAATGTGCTCATAGCGATTGCTCGAGTTATTTTAATTTAATATGTATTATAGCAGAGTTCGGAGGATAATATTATAATGGAGGCAGAGAATTGTTTAAAAAATACTATTATACAATGAAATAAAATCCGTTTGCTTGAGTTGGAAACAATTCAAATATAGCAAAATACATAATGTATATAATAGGTATTTACCTATGAAATTGCCGTTCTGCAGTACTGGCCATTTCAAATCAAAATAATTTTTGTTTGGCTAAGAATTGTAATTTCAAATTAATTTTATTTTAAAAACATGGAATTCTTTTTCCAAAAGTAGTCATTTGTTTATTGATTAGTGTTACATTTTCATCGCATTTCAATCTTTTTTGTCATAATGGATACGTTAAAAATTGGAGTAATTATGGAATATGAGTACCGTCGTGGCAGCAACGCGGCACAAGCGGCACGCAACATCAACGACATTTACGGAGCTAACACTACAAACCAACGCACCACCTGTTATTGGTTTGCTTGCTTCCGTTCTGGGAATTTCGACCTGAAAAATGAACCTCGCGGTCGTCCGAAGACTTTGGTCGTAAATGACGAATTAAAGGCGATTGTGGAAGCTGATGATACACAATCTACGGCTGAATTAGCAGCCGCTTTCGACGTTAGCGTCAAAACAACATTGGTCCGTTTGCGTCAAATTGGCAAGGTAAAAAAGCTTGACAAATGAGTGCCCCACGAACTCAATGATCGCCAGCGTGAAGTACGCGTCGAGACACATACAAATGAAGGAATTTTGAACCGCATTGTTATCTGCGATGAAAAATGGATTCTGTTTGATAACCGCAAGCGCTCAGCAATTTGGTTGGATCCTGGTTCAGCCCCTAAACAATGCCCTAAACGAAAACTTACCCTTAGAAAAGTGATGGTCACTGTTTGGTGGTCTAGCGTCGGTGTGATTCATCACAGCTTCGTACCAAACGGGGTGAGCATTACTGCAGATGTGTACTGTGAAGAACTGAACACAATGATGCAGAAGCTGGCACATCTCCAACCAGCATTGGTCAATCGCTCGTCTCCGCTACTCCTGCACAGCAGACGGTCTCCAAGTTGCAAGAACTTGGGTTGGAAGTTCTCCGTCATCCGCCCTACTCACCAGACCTTGCGCCTACAGACTACTACTTTTTCCAGAATTTGGATAACTCCTTGGCGAGAAAAAAATTCAATACCCGAGAAGCAGTACAAAATGCCTTTGAAGAATTTGTTGCCTCCCGTCCAGCTGATTTCTTTAAGAAGGGCATCAATAAACTGCCACTGCGTTGGCATAGATGCATTGATTGCATGGGCGATTACTTCGATTAATACAAATAAAAAATACATGAAAAAAATTCGTTTAAATTTTTACATACAAAACGGCAATTTCATAGGTAAAGACCTAATATATTCGTAACTAGTACATAAGAGTAAATTAATAGTAATATTGATAATTATCATAGAGTAGTATTAAGAATAATAGAAATGTTAAGTAGATAACACGATATTCTGTCTACAAAATATCGCAATACGGAATCAACTACGGGAATCTTTACCGTAAAACCCATATACAGGCTTGTTCAGTAACAATGAAAGACACGCTAAGTTTTAATTACTCCGTTATTAAAACTTTCAGAACATTATCTTTTCAAAGAAGGGTTTACATATTAAAAGAAAGTTTACACTCTCTCGGTGCTTACACCACCTGAAAGGTTGTTACAATGTATTAAAACTTTAAAAATATAAAGAAACACTCATTAAATCTAATTACTAATTAATCATATACCTGTGTTATTACAAAAAACTTAAATACGTATTGAATACTTGCTTTAAAAAAGTTTGGGTACTTTCGTATTAAATGCAACGCGCTCACCGAATGTTCGACAACTTGCTCTTTTATCTCGGTTTGGTTAGGTTAAGTTAGATGTGCGAAAAAGGGATAACACGAGCCTGCCGCGGTAGCGGTCGGCGAGTGCAGTGCATTTAATACGAAAGTACCCAAACTTTTTTAAAGCAAGTATTCAATACGTATTTATCTTTTTTGTAATAATACGGTTCATGTTTATATTTGATATCTATACTTTCATTTCTCGATAAGAATAATAGTGATAAGATTGAAATAGTAATAAATTAAATAAATATAAATTAAATTCTTTCAATAAGAGAGTGTTTATAAATAATCGTATACCTTTTAAATATAAATACTTCCTTGACAGTAAATAGTATTTAAAATCGCCAAATAAATTTGTGTTCCTTGAATGATGATATTCTTTTAGATAAATATACCTAATGTTTATTTTTACTAAAAACAACTCTCAGACATAAGTAAATGTTATTTACGCTAATTATGAGGAGAGCGTCCGCGAGATTCAAAAAAAATGCACTTTTAATAAGAAATATTTAATATCAAAAGAATACACTTTACTTTTATTAACTTTAACATTAAAACGAAGCTATTGTTCGAGGTATGAACTAATAGCACCGTAACTAAACCTAAGAGACGTCACTACCGTTCGAAGTCTGAACCGAGAGTGGCTTCAACTCCGAGTCAATGTACGAGGTAAGCCTTACGATCCCAGGGTGGTGACGAGGGTCCAATTCCCCGTACTTATCTATAATGTTGAATAATTTGTTTATGGAAACCATGGTACTACAGCTGGCCACTAGGTGCTAGACTATATTTTATTCTTATATTATTTTATACTGTAATTTAGTCGCAGGTGGTTGCTAATACTTATATTTACAGTACCACGGGCGAGCCGACCCATTCATGCTAAAACCAGTAATAGCTTCAACGTGGCTCTACCACCTACAAATAAAGTATCTTGAATTAATTCTCTTTCCAATCTAAATCATTATAAAATGCCCTTAAATCATTTTGCAACCATTTATTTAACATTTCTTTGATATTCTGTTTCACTTTTGGTTATTTTATCTTGCGACGTATTCTATTAAAGTAAATTATAAACTTCATATATAAGGTACATATAAAAGGCCCACATCATTCATATATTCAAATTAAAAAAATAAAAATAATGAAAGGAATATCAATACACAACAGAACGTAATTATATATTTATACTTTTTAAAAAATAATATATGGTGATACTTTAGAGTAACAGTAAAATTGGTTAATGAACCTGTTTTGGAAACTAGTATTCTTTTCTTCTTTTTCCTACTTTGGTAACTAATCATTTTTACTTAAAATCGTTACTGACATAATCAAGTGATTAATTATTACAAAATGTCTTGTCACGACTTCTGTGTTCTAACAAGATCGTAACCCTCTTGTTAGAACTTCCCAAGGGAGTTTTTGTGACATCTCAAAATTCCTGTTCCGTGTTATCTCCGTATTTCTCATACACTTCATTTTTGCACAATAGTCAAGCTATATTACGCAAGACTACACTAATATTATACAATATGTGAACAAATAATAAAAGATTACAAACAGAAACTACTACATACTCGATACTCGATAAAACCTTAAACGAAAATAATGTGCATTCTTCTTTCTCTTCTAAAGATGAATGGTTATCTATAGCATTAACGCAATATTAGTGCCGAAAAAGTTAATTGTAAATTCATTATTTTAATAGAAGATACTCTATTAAACGCGTTCACGATACGCCGCCGCGCCGCGTCGCGTCAAGTAAATGGCGAGCCAGTCGAACTAGAAATGGCGGCCATTCTGAACTCTCACGTTTACATTCATTAGACTCTGAATATTTAACGTTGGTTTCTTACTTTCTTAACTCTTAACAGTAAGAACTCCTTCATTTCACTATGTAAGTATCAATAAAATGAGATAAGTTAAATATATTAAATGCAAATTCATCCAGTAGGTATGCGAGATCATAAGAAACAGGAAATTTTCTGTGAAATGATAAAACTAATATACAACTTTGACTAAGAGGTCTAAGGTTAAATAGAGAATAAACAGAATAAAAAAAATAACATGTAATTCATCTTATAAAGAGATATACTATATCATCATTACATAGTATAAAACAAAGTCCCCTACCACGTCTGTCTGTCTGTCTGTTCGCGATAAACTCAAAAACTACCGAACGGATTTTCATGCGGTTTTCACCGGTGGATAGAGTGATTGATGAGGAACGTTTTAGTATATAATTTGTCAAGGATTTTTTCATAATCAGGGCGGGACAACGTCTGCCGGGCCCGCTAGTGTTATAATATGGCAAGAATATTGGATTCAACTAATAATAATGTACATTGAAGACCTGATAGACTCAGGTAAGATAGAAGTCGGAGGAGATAAAGATAATATTCAAGTAATGAGAAATAAATAACTAAATACATAAAGCGCATAAAATATTATTAAGTCACTAGCTGTGCCCGCGACTTCGTCCACGTGGAACCTGATGTTCAAAACAATGACTAATAAAGTCATCTGAACGTATTTAGTCCATTCGCTTACCTACTTTTCTCTCATACTTAAGTCGCGGCGCCATTAAAATTACAATAACTTTTAATAGATTGGACCGATTTTAATGAAACAAAGCCAAAGTTACTCCCGAGGATATGCTTTATGTATTTTATGAGGTTTTTTTGTGAAACCTGTACTTTAGCAGTTATGCGTGTTCATACAAACAGACAGACAGACAGACAGACATTTCTAAAAATAATTGAAATGTATTCTATTACTTATTCCTAGACACCTGCAACAATTTTTTTCACGAAAATCGAAAAAGTACAAACACGTTAGATTTACATTCTTATTATATGTATAGAAGAAGATAAAATAATCGTAAATCTAGATACATATTTTATTATATATAAAAATCAATATATGTTTGTCCGTTATGCATACCGAAACTACTGAACAGATTTTAATGATAATTTTGTAGCGTGTTCTGTGGACGTCCGAGATGGTTCTTGCGTTTAGCCAGCGTTTGCGATTGAAACGCACAAAAATATGTTTGTTACGACATCTTATTACAAATCTTCGAATTTTTCAGTTTTTGTGTACTATAATACGTATAAACCTTCCCCTTGAATCACTCAATTTATTGCTGAAAATTGTATTAAAATCCCTTGAATAGTTTAAAAGATCTAAGGGAATCAGACAGCGGAACCGACTTCATATTGTAAAGATACAGTACGTATGCCTCCTAACAGTATAATTTTAAATTTTTGCTCCACGCCCGCCCCTGCTTCGCAGTGCTGTTTTAACAAAATAAAATAAAACCAAATCCTATCTTTACAGTACGACAAAAACCAAAATCAACATTTTTGAAAATCTTCGTATTGACTTGTGTATGGCTCACCTTTTACATGACAATATTTGAACCGAATTTTTTATTTTTCTGTACAATTTCAAACACTCTCTATAAAACAAATTGTGTTCTGATAATTACAAAAACACAACAAAAAAAAAACAAATAAGTGAAGCTGTACAGAAGTGATGAATATGTACATTCGGCAATTAATTTTCATTAATATACATACTTTATAAAAAAAAGCGTGTGTATTTATGTACACGTGTTAGAAGTTATACTTCTTTGGCGTAACAAGATAAAAATCTTTTCAAAAATTTTATCTTACGCCTTATTCTACGTTTGTAGAAAAAACGACACTAACAATAGAAAAAAGGTATTTTTATTACATTGAAAGTTTTAATACAAAGAAATATAAACAACAAATATAAAGAAACAAAATGTTGACTATAGCTAACTTCAGGGTGTCGGTTTTTCGTGACGGTGTGCGCACGCATCTTAAAAATTTACTCTCATCATTTTTCCCTAACGCGCCAAAAGAAGTATAACTTCAAAAAAAATGGAAATTTGCGAAGCTATTTTAACGAATATAGTTTTACAGTACAACAAACTATGGTTGTTTATTTGAAGATCCTTACATAACTTCTATGAATTTGATAAATTTTAAATACTAAAGCGACAATAAATGAATCTAAACCATTTAGACAATTAGGACGACACATTAATAGATTGACAACATGCGAAGTCGGAGCGGATTGCTAGTATAACATAAACGTCATCATTTGCTTGTCCTTATCTCACCTAGTAGTAGCTATAGTAGTAGTATTTAGCTAGTGTAAAGTAAAATGTGATGTGTAAAAAACATTCTATCAACAAATGTAATTAGTTTACATTCATTATATTAAATGTAACAATTTTTTTTTATATATCATAGGCGGCATGCGAACATGTGTGTCACCTGATGTTAAGTGATCACCACCGTCCATAAACACTAGCAATACCAGGAGTGTCGTACGTGCGTTGTCAGCCTGTGTTTGGGGGGATGGCGAAAGGGAAGGGGAGGTGGGCCTCCGGCGCTCTCAGTGGCCGAACGAAACGTAACAATGCAAGCACCGTTACTTCACGTCGGTGTTTCTGTAAGAGGGTGGTACTAACCCGGGCGAGCCGAACCATGCATGCTGAAACCAGTAATAGCTTCAGCGTTGCACTACTACCTACAAAAATGTAATCATATAATAACAGGTGTAACCACAATAACTACAAACATAAACTCATTTTACTCTCGAGACTAGGCAACAGTACTTTAATTACTATTATGCAATTCACGTCTGGTTTAAATCTAAACATTACTGTTTTATTATGCACATGCGTTAACTAGATTTACATTGTAAAAAAGAATATTCTTGTAACAATAAAATAAGGACTGGCTTTTATTAAATGCATCCATGCAACAAAAGCCCGGCGGTGTGCAGACGAGGAAATATTCATATTATGTAGGCAGAGCGAAGGAAAGGTACGGCCCTGACCGACTTTTGTGACCGATATCCGTATGCTCGGCTGTGGATATGCTCCCCGGTGGTGCTTATCTAGGGTTGATCCTATCGCTTTCTTATAATATTGTACAAAGTGACAGATTTTATTTCATAATGTAACCGACGTACTATGTATACTGTGTTTTCGTAATACCTCCTTTGTACCTTTCTGACCAAATTGGAAAGAGGAACAAATATTTTTGGCCACATTTTTTCTATACCTATACTAATATATAAAGCTTAAGAGTTTGTTTGTTTAGTTGAACGCGATGATATCAGGAACTACCAGTCCGATTCGAGAAAATCCTTCGATTAGCTATCCTTTAGATAGCTCTTTTATGGAGGAAGGCTTTAGGCTATATATCATCACGCTAAGAGCTCACGCTAATAGGAGCGGAGCACCAATGAAGAATGTTTCAAAATCGGGCACTTTTTTCCTTTTGAGAGATTTCGTTAGCGTTAGTATTATATACGTTGCCATGGTAACGTGGTAAGTATAGTTTATTTTGTTTTCCTATTCAAAAAGTTTATACTACTTTTATTTCCAATTTTTTATTTGTTATCTATTACGTATTATAAAAATAAAGTTTGTGTATGTACAATTAAAATAACAACTTTTTGGTGAACGGATATGGCTACAAGTGACCAAAAAAAATTTTTTTTATACTTTGTCTATATTTTTATATTATTATATTTTGTCTGTTTGTTTGTTTGTTCCGGGTATGTCCAAAACGCCATGACCTATTTTAACGGGAATTTTACTGCCAGATAACCGAAAACTATTTTAATTGTCCGCGGCTTCGTCCGCATTGCTATTTTCAAAATGGTTGGACCGATCTTCACGGGGTATTCACTGGTAGATAGCAGTATAGACCTCATAAAAAGTAATTTAGGTTTTTTATTCGCGTTCGGTCGCAGTGGAATATACGTAATGCATGAACTGATTTTCACGGGACTTTCATTGGCAGATAACTCACCTTATCAGGAGTAACTTAGACTATTTTATTTTGTTACTCAAGACTTCGTCCGCAATATCCTACTATCTCCTAATTGGTTGGGCCGACTTTCACGGGGCTTTTATGGGCAGATAACTAGCGGCCTCGGAAGACGTTGCCCCGCTCCGATAATAAAAAGAATACCTTGACAAATTATACCTAAACCTTCCCCAAGAATCATTCTATCTACTGGTAAAACGGCATGAAAATGGTAGTTTTTGACTTTATCGCGAACAGATAAACTGACAGACCAGGGGATTTTCTTTTTAACCGACTTCGAAAGAGGAGGAGGTTACTATGTTCGGTTGTATGTATTTTTTTATGTATGTTAATCGATATTTTCGTCAATTGTGAACCGATTTTAATGATTCTTTTTTTATTTGAATTCGTACACTATGTAGTGATTAACTGCTACCTGTGCATTCGTCCGTGTGAAATTGATCAAAAATATATTACAACCGTGTAAGACGTGTGCTTTACTGGACTCCAAGAATAAATATACATAATTGAAAGTCATATATTTGTATGTAATATAAATTATATCATCTTTTTGATCAATTTGGTGGCCATATTGTTTTATTTACCGTGTTTGCTTCTACACAACTCAGTGAGTATAGCAACGTATAAGAATAATTTAAGTATATCGACAATACGGGCATATTATATCTATAAAATAAAAGATTCAAGATATATTGTTGGATAATGTATAGCTTATAATTTTCATTACTTTCTTATATAGTGTTAGTGAGCACTGAGTGTGGTACATAGTAGGTTGAAGTTCCAGGTATGTTGCTGATTATAAATCCCATCCCATTCGATATACTATTAGTATTCATATATCTAATGTACACGTTACATGTTACAGTAGATGGCGTTCGTGTCGTAGTTACAAATGTTTTTGAAAACCCACTCACAATTTTACATTTCTTTAACACATTTTTAAAAAGCGCGTGCGGAGCCGCGGGTAACAGCTAGTCTTTTATAATGAAGTACCAAGTTTACAGTCAACCTGATCTTAAGTATAGTGGTGGTATACTGCAATCTTAAGCTAAGTATAATTAACCTCAATAAGAACGCAGTCCTAAGGGAAATCATAGTTAGTTACCACTACCGAAGACCGAGTTGGAAAGACTTGCGTGTCAAAAAATAAACAACAATAGATTTGGTTGTGGCTCTAACACCCTTGCATATTATATTGTTTTAAATATAACTTCAAATAAGAGTTTTTGGCGGGATCTTAGTTTGCCATGTAGTATCACTACATATTACAAAATAAAGTCCTCTACTACGTCTGTCTGTCTGTTCGCGATAAACTCAAAAACTACAGACCGGATTTTCATGTGGTTTTCACCAGTAGATAAAGTTATTCGCGGTGAAGGCTTAGGTATAGGATCTGTCAAGGTTTTATTTTATTATCAGAGCGGAACAACGTCCGCCGGGCATGCTAGTTTTGTTCATAATCTTGTGTTATTTAACTCTATATTTTGTAATATTGGTGATATTTTATATAGTTCGATTACTGTGCACAAGTGAAGTGTATGGAAAATAATACAACGGAGCATAAATTCTGAGATGCCACAATAACTTCCCTGGAAATTTTTACCAGGGGGTCCATTATGTAGGTGGTAGAACCACGCTGAAGCTATTACTGGTTTCAGCATGCATGAGTCGGCTCGCCCGAAAGCACTACCCTACCCATAGAAACACCGGCGTGAAGTAATAAGTGCTTGTGCATTGTTGCTCTATGTTCAATCAGTGAGAGCGCCGGAGGCCTACCTCCCCTTCCCTCTCCCCCTCCCCACCTCTCTCTTCCTCCCAAACACAGGTTGGCAACGCACTTGCGACTCCCCAGGTGTTGCTAGTGTCTATGGACGGTGGTGATTACTTAACATCAGGTGACCCGCCTGTTCGTTTGCCTTTTATGATATTAAAAAAAAACCAGCTTGCTAGAACATTGAAATAATCACTACACACTTGTAGTATTACATACTTGACAATGGTAGTAATAATCTAGAAGATTGATTGACAAAAATAAAATAAAAAACTTCAAATATTTTCAAATCCTATACAGTTTCAATATGGTATCAATTCAAAGTGTAAATGAATGACGTTATTGCTATAGCCTATAATAAATCTATTTTAAATATATGTAGTGTAGATCTATCTATCTACAAAACGTACAAAGATATCTAACAGATCATTTGAAATGAAAAAGGATAATCTATAGGAGACTGCGGATAACTGATAAATGACTTAATTAATCTTCAAGATTTTACTTCTACCTATTGTATAATTCTTAGCTTCCAAATACAATCAAACGTTCACTCTTCTTTCGTAGACATATAATCCGCAGCCCTATTGAAAACGAGGAAGAATTTAAATTTGCAGAACAAAAATGAATTGGTAAATGGTATATACCATTAATCAAAATTCATAGAAAAGCCTTGAACTATATTAACGAGTTCTGAGACACGTTTTACCGATGTGTGATATAATAACAGGTGTAGAAATGTCAACATTTTGGATGTTTAGCATTTGAAATAGAAAATAACACAAAATATTGTAGGTTTTTGAGGAAATAAATTTTGAAAAAAAAGAAACAGTTGATTTGGCCGAGCAAAAATCGTGCATTACGAAAAAGAATGTTACATAATTGTTACTAAATAGTATTTTTTTATTCTACGCTAGTAATTATGATTGCAGCCTTAGATGTCGTAGTCCGGTGAAGCTGTTAAGACCTTGCTACGTCAACAGCGAAGCCAGTTCGAAAAAAAAAAACCTCAGATGTCTTAAATTTGGTGCACAGGGGGTGTAATGCAGCTGTGGGCAGAGCAAGCCTGCGTACATGAAGAATTTAACAGATATTTCTATTTAATCATTGTAACGTGTAATGTGAAGTATTATTTAGCATTCCTACGCGCAGGGGTGTGAAAAACAGTTCTATACAAGAAAAATTTTTTTCTAAGACACCGTGGCTACTAACGAACTTTTTAATTGGAGTAATGCACAAAACTGTTTACCATTTACGGGCGCATAGTAAACTTCACATTTCCTTGCGGCTGCGAAATATAAATGTTTTTGGTGTGTGAATCTGAATTCTTAAGAAACGTCGACGGTTTTAATTAACAGCTAGTAACTTAATTACAAGAAAACGAAAACCATGAACAAAAAAATAAATTCATAAGATTTTCGTTTACACACATAATTTATTTTCATACCTATTCCTATCATACTCATATTAATCCTCGATGAATCTATTATAATCGATCATACTAGTAATATATCTAATCAGACAAACAAATAATAATTATAATCAAATTAAAAAAAAATAACATAACGAAATATACGGGTATAATTAATCAAAGTTCGACATATCATTTATAGTTTTCAGCAAAAGTTTATAATTCAGTCAAGTGCAAATTGATAATTACATTAACATAACACAAACAGTGATAGCCCTACTCAAACCGCATGCAATTTGCTAACCACCACAACGGTGCCTACACGTTCGCAGCTACACGACCATGACAAGCCACCAAAATAGGGTTTGTTTCAATTCGGCAAGCTTTATTCAAGGTTTTGCCGCCATGTTGAACAAATATTCGCTATGTTATGGGTTATTGCCTACTACAATTAATTTACGGCTGCGGGTTATCGAAACAGGGCGTTACAATAAACATAAAGTTCAGTATACACGAATATGAGTCGGCAATCTGTATTTTCGGCAAAATAAATACATTAGGGAGAAGACTAAACGGTGAAGGTTTATTGAGTTACACGGTTCGTATAATAGATATTCTTTTACATTTTCAAAATAGGACGAGTCAGTAAATTTATTTTACATGCTACTTTAAAATATACGTATCTGTAAAACCCAATATATGGGTCTACTAATACAGTAATTCATTGCTACGAGGGCAATGTACTTATGTGTTCTTTATACCGGCTTGGACTTTTTTATATGCTTTAGCATGCATAACTTTTTATTTTTTATGGTTTTAGCATTTGACCATAATCTCACCTGATGTTAAATTAGATGTTTTTTTTTTCGAACTGACTACGCTATTGACCTAGGAAGGTATTAAAAGCTTCACCGGACTACTAAGGCGAGCGCTTAAGGCACTCAGCCGATTTTATTTGACAACTAGCTCAAGGGTGCACGGCACACCTCGACTTGGGCTGTTGCCTGATACATGCAATTCACGACCTATCTAAGCTAAACTAACTATTCATACATATATGAGTTGTTGAAACATATATGTGTACCAAGCATACATACCTCAATAACTCTTATATATATTTCATATCAGATAAAATTCTAAACTATTTCAGTTTGATAAGGGAAAATATAAAAACTTTCCACTTGCATGTGTAAGCGTGTATGCGTGCACGTGTGTGGAGGTGATATGTGTAATGGTGTCGCAGTGATGTAAGATTTTGTGTCGCTGTATCGCGCGAGCAGCGCACTCAAGGGTTCTACGCCGACGGAACAAACCTAGGCTTGAGCAGTTGCCGATGGGGGCCTATTCCGGTTAAATTAGATGTTATCTAAGGTGGTAAACGCGCTAAGCCCAGAGGGTGGTAGCCAAGCCAGGCGGACTTAAAAAAACTCCTACTAGTATGGTATGATACATTTATTTATTTCTATAAGTTTTTTCACGCCATCTTGTAGATCCCACCAATAACGTAACAAGGTGTAGTAGGACAACCACTAGATCCTTGAATAAAATCACTTTATTCACAATTAGCTTTTGCTCGCGGCTTTGCTTACCTTAATGTCGATATGATCTATCCCTCAGGAACAGTAAAAAAAATTGAATGGAAAGTATCATGCCATCTATTGTATCTTTGAGAACGTGTATGAAAAATTTCATTATGATCGATTATTTATAATGTAAGTTGGAATGTTTACATACCGATCGGACCATGCAACCCGGTGGCAACTAGGTATATTATACGGCAAATATAGGGATATCGACTGACCTCAGATTTTTTTTTATATTATAGGCGCCTAACGAACAGCCGGGTCACCTGATGGTAAATGCTCCTGTGTTTGGAGGAGGGAGGAATGGGGAGGGGAGAAGGGGCGGGGAGGTGGGTATCCGGCGCTCTCACTGACCGAACGAAAGGCAACAATGCAAGCACTGTTACTTCACGTCGGTTTTCTATGAGAGGGTGGTACCACACCGGACGAGCCGACCGATTCATGCTTAAAACAATAATAGCTTCAGCGTGGCTCTACCACCTACATGTGTTTCAGTGGAGTTTCAGTGGATTATTAAGCTATAAATTAATATGAGCACTTAACTTAATCTATTATGGTGTACATAATATAATATATAAATAAACCGTAGGCAAACACTCAAGAATCACAAACATTAAAAGCAACACTGAAAAGTCTCTTCTAAAGGGATGTTTTTCAAAGTTTTACATATATTCATATAGTAAAAAGTGGCATGTCTGTTCAGCTCAACGATGCGTTGGATTTTAATGAGCAGAGTACGCATACGACGTTGTGCATTTACATATATGTAAAGCTTTCATTTCATTGATCCGTAACTTCATAGCCATACGTTAGCTATTGCTCGCCCGTTTCGCTGAACGATAAGAAATAAGTATCTTAAGTCCTATTCTACGATTTCTACCAAATTTTATCAGATTTATTAAGGTAAAGGTTATATCTAATATCATGCTACAACACTTAGGTCCTGAGCAATCACTATACAAAGTGTAAATCTAAGAAGATACTTCACCTCTTTAGAACTCGTCTGTATAATGTGTTTGTATTTCATGGAATTGTATGACATTATGCCTGCAGTTACTTTCTATAATTCGATCGCACGCCATCAGCAAGGAATTAACATTTACAACTGAAATGGTCACGGGCGGTCTTTTCCGAAGGAGTTTCTTCCCACGAACGCTCCGGTTGTGAAATGGGTAGAGGGTTTTTCAAAAGACTACAGTAAGGGGTTCCTCACGACGGGAATAAACAGGTTCTTAAAGGGACATCAATACGTAAATGATACCTTCTATGCTGCTAACGTCCATAGGCTGCGGTGACCGCTCATTATCAGACAACCCGCAACTTGTTTGCCACCTTCGTGGTATAAAAACAAAGTCAGTAAGTAATGTAAGTAAAACCAATCCAGGTGTTCCATGTGGCGCGGTCCAGAATATCACGACGTAGGGTTGGTTGATCACTCAATTACAATTATCGTCTTCTTATGCAAAATTCATACGTTAAGCGATACTTATTTAAGCTTACCTGACTGAGATGATAATAAGTCACTACTTTAAAATATTAACGCAAGTAAAACCGAGTAGCATACCTAGTATAAATATGACTATTTTAAATAATTTCAGTAAATCAAAATAAACATTATTTATTTAAAAGAAATTTATTTGCTATTCGGATAAAGAAACTAGCTCTCTATCGATTTGAGTTTCGTTCTTGAGATTACGTGTATATGTATAAATGGATAAATATTTAGACGTTTTTTTTTCGATATCTTGTAATAGATTCCTATCAGACATTGGTCACGAATACGACGTAAAAAATGTCATTATACTTTTAGGTATTCAAAATAAAAATAACAAAAAATGAAGAATTAAATAAATTCCTATTATCTAAAATTGAGGTCTGGATAAAATTATTAATGACATATCACATAGAAATTAAAAATATACTTATTTTTTAATAAAAAACGATGATAAGTCAAAGATAATTGCTGAATAAGAAACGTGTGCGGAGCCGCAATCAATTGCTAGGGTAACTAGATAAATATAATATCCTTAAGATAGCTATATAGTTACCATAGCACCAATTATATTTAGAAGGAAAAGGTAGGTTTAATTGTCCTTATAATATAGCTATATTATTATCTTGCAAGAGATGAATTCACTAAGGAACTTTAATAAATGATATTTTAGCTTTATAGAGGTCGCAAACCCTGGATCAATTTTGGGGGTTATTAATGTACTTACTCCGAATCGTAGGCGTGTGATTTTAAGTAAAGAGACTCACTCACACGCAGATCCCTTTTACGTAACACCGACATAAATTAAGAAATAACGGCGTAACTTGTGACTATAATGGCGCACTGAACAGATTAAACGTCTTTAAGAGGAAAACGCTAGAACCAAAGAAAAGGTATCATTTTCTTTTTAATGCGTATTTGAAACAAGATTACTAAATTCATTCGTAGTAAAAAATAATTAAACATACAGTTCATTACTTATTTAATTATAATGATTAATGTTATCTATATATTAATACGTGAAGCGAAAACTTTGTACGCCTTTTTAAACGAATTGCGCGAACGGATGAACGTGAAATTTGGCCTAGTTAAGGTTTATATGGAAGAGAAGTGCATAAAGCAATTTTTTTATATAAGTGCATTAGAAATACACTAAATTAATTAAAATAAACATTATACACACTACTGCTTGAATGACACACAACATATAAATGAAAAAGAAGTTTCACCATCCTTCTTTTTTATGTATTTTTTTCTTTTGCCTTACTCCTCACAATAATACTTGAACTATCTCTTTCGGGCTATTTCATTCCTTGTTTATTTATTCTTTCACTCTCATCCTGCTATTCTATCGTCTTCCCAGACACTCCTACGTTCCAATTACCTTTTTTCATCCTACATTCAATATTTTTTAACATGACTTAGGTTCCATAGCTTACATATTTTTTAAATTAAATAGTGAAACTATATGTTAATTTTATAATAATATAATACGTAAATATATAATATACATTAATAAATGATTAATTGATAAATAATACATCTTTAATAAATTTATGTAACCACTGAAATAATTATTATTTTCTCTTTGGTCTTATTGAATGTCAAAATGAATTATGGTCGAGTTTCGACCACTAGGCGTAGACACTAGTAATAATAAAAACATTAAAACACATTATTTACATTTATATAAATATAAACCAATTGCCGAATGTATGTATAAGCGTAGCTTCAAAGCGTCCACACCTACGTAATTGGTTAATTCTTTCTTGTGTATGTAGAAGCTGTCAGAACAAGGTTTGCATGAAAATGTAAAAAAAATCGTAAGAAAAAGTAAACAAAATTGGTTCAAAGTTCAAATCTCTATATAAAATAAGTTGTAGGTGGTAGAGCCACGCTAAAGCTATTACTGGTTTCAGCATGAATCGGTCGGCTCGCCCAACCCACAGAAAACCGACGTGAAGTAACAGAAGCATTGTTGCGTTTCGTTCGGTCAGTGAGAGCACCGGAGGCCCACCTGCTCGCCCCTCTCTTCTCCCCCCTTCCCCCAAACACAGGCTGGCAACGCACTTGCGACTCCCCTGATGTTGTTAGTGTTTATGAACGGTGGTGATCACTTAACATCAGGTGACCAACCCGTACGTTTGTTTACTATGACATAAAAAAAGTGAGTGAGTCAATTAAGTGAAGTAATCTAGTATTTTATAATCGGCTAATAATCAATGTACATTTCGTAATTTTGAAAAACCGTTACCAAATTTATTTACCAAAATCAATATTTAACTAGAATGTATGAGAAAACTCGACATTTTTTCAGTAATCGGGTAGCGACATCAATCATGACATTGATTTAACACATCGCTCCGTTACAAACTCCAAGGTAACGTAAAAATTACACTGTCATTTATTATACCGGCATGTGATATAAGTTGAAACGCAAAATTACTTGAGTAAAATAATACAGATCTATTATACGTATAAAGTATTACATTTCACTGATATAATTTATGTCTATCTTCTATCTATCTATACTATGTATAATAAAACTGTAACAAAGCCAAATCTGTACATTAAATATTTTTTTTAATTTTTGATCGGGATACACTTTGTTATCGATATAGAAGCCAAAAATAATCCTTTTACAATTTTTGTCTGTCTTTCTGTCCCTGTGAACACGTATCACTCTGAAAGTACTGAACCAATTTTGACGAAACTTGACACAGTGATAACTAATATTACAAGGTTACATCTAGGATACTTTTTGTCCCATAAAATGCAGGGAGTTCTCCAGGATAACGAAAAACAAAAATTTGTAGTTAATGTAACTAGACTTTTTTACGACACCTTAGTACAAGAGCCAGCAACGTAGGAAGAACGAGAATTTTAGAAAAGCTGGTTCTTTAATATGAAGATATATTAGGTCTTTACCTATGAAATTGCCGTTTTGTATGAAAAAATGGAAACGAATTTTTTTCATGTATTTTTTATTTGTATTAATCGAAGTAATCACCTATGCAATCAATGCATCTTTGCCAACGCAGTGGCAGTTTATTGATGCCCTTCTTAAAAAAATCAGCTGGACGGGAGGCAACAAATTCTTCAAAGGCATTTTGTACTGCCTCTCGGGTATTGAATTTTTTTCCCGTCAAGGAGTTATCCAAATTCTGGAAAAAAGTAGTCTGTAGGCGCAAGGTCTGGTGAGTAGGGCGGATGACGGAGAACTTCCAACCCCAGTTCTTGCAACTTGGAGACCGTCTGCTGTGCAGTATGAGGTCGCGCGTTGTCGTGCAGGAGCAGCGGAGACGAGCGATTGACCAATGCTGGTTGGAGATGTGCCAGCTTCTCCATCATTGTGTTCAGTTCTTCACAGTACACATCTGCAGTAATGCTTACCCCGTTTGGTAAGAAGCTGTGATGAATCACACCAGCGCTAGACCACCAAACTTTTGTAGGGGTAAGTTTTCGTTTAGGGCATTGTTTAGGTGCTGAACCATGATCCAACCAACTTGCTGAGCGCTTGCGGTTATCAAACAGAATCTATTTTTCATCGCAGGTAACAATCCGGTCCAAATTCCTTCATTTGTGTGTCTGTTGAGCAGTGCACGTCTCGACGCGTACTTCGCGCTGGCGATCATTGACTTCGTGGGGCACCCATTTGTCAAGCTTTTTTACCTTGCCAATTTGATGCAAATGGACCAATATTGTTTTGACGCTAACGTCGAAAGCTGCTGCTAATTCAGCCGTAGATTGTGTATCATCAGCTTCCACAATCGCCTTTAATTCGTCATTGTCGACCAAAGTCTTCGGACGACCGCGAGGTTCATTTTTCAGGTCGAAATTCCCAGAACGGTAGCGAGCAAACCAATAACAGGTGGTGCGTTGGTTTGTAGTGTTAGCTCCGTAAACGTCGTTGATGTTGCGTGCCGCTTGTGCCGCGTTGCTGCCACGACGGTACTCATATTCCATAATTACTCGAATTTTTAACGTATCCATGACGACAAAAAATCCTGAAATGCGATGAAAATGTAACACTAATCAATAAACAAATAACTACTTTTGAAAAAAGAATTCCATGTTTTTAAAATAAAATTAATTTGAAATTAGAATTCTTAGCCAAACAAAAATTATTTTGATTTGAAATGGCCAGTACTGCAGAACGGCAATTTCATAGGTAAAGACCTATTATTATTTATTATTATTCATTTTATTAACCATTATGATATTTAGATTTCACCGTAAACAATGAAGAACAATGATAAACGTAGATATATGACTTGGGGCTGACGCCATCTTGAATACGTGCGTCTATAACAGGCGCTTCCACAATTATCGCCGTCTTTATCATACAGCCAGTGTTGCGCTAAACTATAGCTATAATTAAGTTATTCTACATATTATTTTTAATTTACTCTCTTTTATGTCTAAATAAAATAATATTAAAATTACAGCTATCTTAACATGGTTTGAACATACTTTTTTATATATAAAAAATGGCATCGGGCACATTATAGTTAATAACAAAAACGTCTGACAATAATAATATCATGTCTTAATAGCGTTTCAAGGTTAGTGAAAAACAAAACATTCTAAATTATATAAAAATCAATATTTTTGCCTGTAACGGTACGATATGTACTAATAAACGCAACGTTTAGCTAGCCCGCACGCTGTTCGAAAGAACATAAAGATAAAAAAACTGACTTAATGGAATTCGCTGTTGAAACCATTGCTAGCTCTTAGACGAATAGTTACAGGCAAGTGACAGTTGACGCGTCGTGCTCATATTTTTTTTAATATTTATATTTTTCTTCAATACAATGGAGTGCGAAAAAGTTTTAATACAAGTTGAAAATAGTTGTGATATCATTCAGTGTTTAATTTACCGTTACTTATTTTATGAATATATTTTATCGTTTCATTTACAATTTAACTCTATCAACTTGATATTTTATAATGTAAACTATACTGACTGTATAGTAAAAGTTTACAAAAAAGGGAAAGGAACTTCGTTACAACTAGGGGTCCATAGACCTCTAAAGTTTTTTTTTTACTTTACCGCCAATATATGTAAGTTAGTTTTTATTCTAATTGAACCCGGTATAGGATGCTACGAACGGATTGTAGGCTTATTTTAATAGATTTCTCACATACCATCTGGGTATATGTTTGAGTGAGTCCCTTCATAGTTTGGATTTACAATTGGAAACAGAAGGCGTGGCTGCAATCGAGTTTTAGGTTTATTAAAAATTTTCGCGTTTAAAAATACAATTGAAACCAGTGATAACCGATTTGGTGCAGACGAAGTTGCACGGGTTAGCTAGTCTTCTTCTATACATATAATAAAAATGAAGTGTCTGTATGTAATATCAAAATATTTTTGTTTACTGATTGGGTACGAAAGTATACACACTACTGATAACAAGAATGTAATTTTTGAAATTTTCGTCTGTCTGTCTGTTTGTTTGTTTGTTCCGGGTAATCTCCGAAACGGCTAGACCGATTTTGACGGGAATTTCACTGGCAGACAGCTGGAATTACAGCGGGTTACTTAGGCTACTCTAAATTAGACTAGCTATTAACCGTGGCTTCGTCTGCAATGCTATCTCAAAAACGGTTGGACCGATTTTCATGGAATTTTCACCAGCAGATAGCGGACATCATGGTAAGTAATTTAGTTTATTTTAATTTAGATTAACTGTTAATCGTGGCTTCGCCTGCAGTGCTACCTCCAAAACGGTTAAACCGGTCTTTACGAAACTTTTGTTGACAAATATCTGACTTTATAAAAAGTAATTCAAGCAATTTTAGTTTATACTAGCTGTTAACCGTGGCTTCACCCACAGTGCTTTCTTCAAAACGGTTAGACCTATATGCACTAGACTTTCACTGGCAGATAGCGGACCTTATAAAAAGTAATTTAGGTTATTCTATTTTAGACTAGCTGTTACCCGCGACTTTGTCTGCATGAAATTCAGCAAGATTTCAACTCATTCTTTATTATTAATAAGAGAAATAATTATCAGCTTATTGTTTAAATTCGACATTATAATTATGAATAACTTTAATGATATAGAGGTTTTCCCAATAAAATCTTAGACTATAAACGCATTACGTAAAGAGTTCCATAATACAATTTCTTGCGGAACAGACAAGCGTTTATTTTTTGTATAGTCACAAAATCTTAATTATAATAATAGGAATGTATATTAAATGTAATATAAATTTAAATCTTTATAATAATATTTTAAGTTTTTTTTCCATTAGTTCCTTGTGAGCTCTGAGGTAGTTATATGCTGGGTGAAGGTTCTAAATATGTTACTGATGACAAACCTCATTTAGCACGCTGTTAGTATTTATATATCTAATGTACACGTTACATGTTACTTTTAGTGGCGTGCGCGTCGTACTTACAATTGTCTTTAAAGGGCATTTCTGTAATTGTACATGGTCTCACAATTTTATAATTCTTTAATACGTTTTAAAATAACGCGTGTGGAGCTGCGGGTACAGGCTAGTTATATAATAAAGTGAATAAATATATTTAACCAGTTACGCGCCCTGACTCCGCTCGGGTGTACTAACGAAGAAAATGAGACCTGACCTTCTCTTTATAGTATGACTATGTAATTAAACAAAATAGCAACTGAACGTCAGCCTGTTAATTCTGTTCATATTTTTGACACTCTACTATCTTCTATATATATACAGCATGACTTGCTAAATAGTTGTAATACTCTCACAGATTACTCATTACTTGCTTCTCGTTCTAAATTAATCAAAAAAATAGGTGCTTAATAATTGAACTAATTATCTCGAGAAACGTAAAACTGATATAAATCAACATCAGGTGATTTACACAAAAACGAACTGGTATAATAAAAGACTCACGCCCTATCGCATACTCCCGGCGTTCCAACGATAAACACTTACGTAATGATTAACTTTGAAAACGCTCCTTGAATTTTGTCCATTGAAGCTAGGTGTGATATTTTACGTTTAAGAGTATCGTTCCCATACTTTTAAATATGTTAAAACAACTTTAACTGTGGTTCTCTTTGTTATTTATTGGTATTAGTTTTGATATTATTATTTTATATGTTAAATGTGACCATGAACTATACCACGATTCAAGGGTGTTAACCTTTAAACAATCACCTGGTATATATATTTTTAACCCAAATTTTTACTTCCAAACAATTTCTTTCACATACCTACACAAGGTTTGACTTGGCAATTACAAACATAACAAAAAATTATTAACCAAAGAGATGCAGCCTTCCTAAAGTGATGCTCTTACACACATTCGGCAGTTTATTTTTATTTATATACTAGATGATCCGCGCAACTTCGTTTGCGTGAAATTGCCTACCTACCGGTTCCAATTGAATTTCCAAACTCGAAAAATCCTAGAACCCAATTACAGCGACTCCCGCCGTTTAAATTGTGAAACCAAACAATTCAGGGACTCACTCAAACACATAGGTACCTAGTAATTTCGATGAGACGGATGGTTCGCCATCTGTCATTCAGCAACATCAATAATTTCATTTTGTTTCAAATACGAACGACTGTTGAATCATTTTAATATTGTTCATACAAAAATATTAAAATTTCGAATAAAAAATGGGAGGGTTGGGTTAGGAAGGTGAAAATTTGGGGATGCAGGTATCTTATGATGGCAAATACAAAAAATAAAAAAAAATGAAAAAAAGTAATTCTTGGTAAGGACACCTAGAGGTATAAAATATACTTTACGACCTATTCTCATACCTACCAAATATACATTTAAAATTTCATAAAAATCGGTCCAGCCGCTTCGGAGGAGTTCAAACACTAACACCGTAACACGAGATTTTTATATATTGGATATCGTCGTTTTATTTATAACGCCCGTTCTGCCGTCAAAAATATTACGCGCTACCCTCTAATATGAAGCAAACACAAAGGGGTAGCGAAATAGGAGCGAAAAGCATACTCGCGCTAAGCGTCGGCCCATTGACATCTCCTAGTGTAATACGTAATTATATTCAGTAGTGTATTACTGTATCTGCTGATCAAGGTAAACACTTTTATTATTAATAATTGTTTATTCTCGAGTGACTGATTGATTAAATGGCTAGGAGGATGTCACCTGACTGACATCATACCTTTATAACTACCACCACTAACATTGAACGTCTCCTGCCAGTCGCAACATATAGAATAAAATATAAACAAAGTACAACATGATAATATACTTTTGTGGTAAAAAAAATGGAATTATTATTTATTAAACACAATTTTGATTTCATTTTATAGCGATCCAGTCAGTGATAGCTTTAGAAATTGCGAACTTCGAACAAAAACTTGTGTAACGGTTTCATACATTTAACAATATGTGACAGTAAACTAGCGTAGCCTATTTAAACGCCTATATTCGTTGTATTGAATTGTTTAGTTATTATCAATTGACTTTGCTTCAAAACAATATAAAGCAAACCAATTGACACATATTGAGCAACTTATCACCTTCTAATCATTAGTTCCGACAAAAATGCCAGGTTAACAATGATAATATTCTGTATAAGTGGTTCAAAGGATGAAATTTATAATAATTCTCAAATATTTTTTCGTATTATTTAAGACAAACAACAATTATACTTGGCTATAAATGTAGGTAATTTTGGCATGAGATATCTGTAAAAATTTCCTGTGGACGAAAGTAATCACTTAAGTAAAAAACCGAGGCAACCATAGCTAATTTTATTTTATACCTTTTACATTGTTTACCTATATTAGATAATCCAAGATATTTCCAATCTAAATAAGAGTTGTTTTTTTGTAGCCGTAATACATAAATTAGCAGAGATGAAACAGTTAAATATATATTCCTCCTCTGTTTCTCAATCGATTTTCTTAATTTTTTTTTTGTTTAGTGGATAATAGCTGTCTTTTTTCCCCCTTGACAACGCTTTCGCACGGGAAAGATTGCACGTGTAAACAACAATAGCAATCAATTGTGAATTCGCGTACATGCTGGCTTATGCTCAATCCTGCATACTCTATTGGCGGGTTAAAGAGCGTGTCGCGTAAAGGAACCTATTGACAAGTTTTGGTGTTAAAAAAATTGAAATAGTTTTTTTTTATACTGATGCTTGAAATATTAAAGACTTATTGTCAAATGTCGACCACTAGATAGTCACTAGTAGAACTAAAACCAGAATGTCTTCTAATTGTTGAGGCTAGTCATCAAAACGGTTAAACCGATTTTGACGAGATTTACATGTAGATAGAGAGCTTATTAGAGTAATATCTAAATAACATATCATTATGCTTGTCTATAGAGGCTAAGTAGTAATTATGTACTTATAATCAATAATAACGCTATAAGTTTTAGATATAACTGTAATTAGAGAAATAAAAGACTTATGAGACGGCAAAACTATTTTCAAGCCAACGAAGTCGCGGCCACTAAATAAGTAGTTCATAAAATAGAAGATGAGCGCCACGTCAAAAACGCGAGCCAAATTGTTTTGCCAGTAATAAACTCTGCAGCAGAATATAAGAAAAATTGGTGATAACTTAAAGTAAGCTCCGTATCTCCAAGCTCCATAATATTCGTCAAGCTTTGTAGTATCTAGAGGTTCGTGGAATTTGCTATAATGACTTCGATGACCACGAGATATACTGGATGTTTCGGCGATTGAAGATTTGAATTGTAATTGATTTGTAATAGCGTTCCTTTTAGTAATCTTATATCATAAAATAGGCACTAATAGTAATAAAGATAAGACAACCCGAAAATACACGTTCAAGTGTGGTTTATGACAAAGGCGCACTTTCATCAACAAGGCATACAATACAATTACATAACAAAGGCTTTGTACGACAGCAAAGATAATTATCCAGATGCCAATCAGTCAATGACAAAGACTATAACAATTAGTAGGAATGGGTAAGGCGATTAGGCACATATTGAACGTTCCATAATCAAAGTTTAATTATTACAATTATTGATACTTCAAGCAAATATTGTACTGATATATCTTGTCTTATTAGTAACATTATAAATCTTGACATCAACCGAAAGGTATTTTATCGTTGTAAATTTTAAAATAGGTTTTACTGCGTTTTTTTTAACTTTTATACGATTTCGAATATTAAACAAAAGCGGTGTTGATACAAAAAAGTTAAATACGTATTGAATACTTGTTTTAAAAAGATTTCAAATTAAATGCACCGCGGTCGCTGAATATTCGACATCTTGCTCTTTTGCCTCACTTCGGTTACGTTAGGTTAGACTTGCGAAAAAGAATAACGCGAACTTTCCTCGGGCGAGCGCGGTGCATTTAATACGAAACCAAGTATTCAATACGTATTCAACTTTTTTGTAATAACGACGTATTCCATAAACAAACTTTTTCTAAATAGCAAATCGTTTTGAAGCTAATCAATGCGAAAAACAAAATCTCTAGACAATGTTGATGTGTGTACCGACAGTGTAATGATAGTGTCGAAGAAACAAAGTATGTTGTTGTATTATTCGCTTCTATTACTTTTTAAAATACTAAGTAAAATTTCTTCACTGTTTTAAATAAACTACATGTCATCCAGTAGTCAAAAGTCGATCGAAATTCAATATATTTTTTAAGTTTGTACGTTATTGAGGAGGTTCCTTTTAATCAAATAATGTATATCTATAACTGTTATATATATTTTTTTATTTTGTTTCAGCTGCGAGCATCTATAGATACGTGTTCATTTTCATTCTGTTTGAAAAATACGTGTATTTTACAATGTGGGTAAGTGGTAATTTCTACACAGACTAGCTGTTCGACCACACAATGTATGTTAATGTTGTATAATTTAATGTATTTGCATACATTACTTGAAATAGGTATATTTAGATATGCATAAATTTTATCTTTCTGCAATCCTTCTCTATATGTACTTTAATTATAACCAAACCTCACAGTCCTATACCCGTGCAATTTTCTAAAAAAGGTACAATGTTTATTTTTCACGTATTTTTTTTTAAATTTTATATTTCAATTATTCTAAATAATGTAATCCGTTTTCAAAGAGATTTGAAGCAATTATGGCGCAGTGATTAATGTGTTTGGACACCACGTGAATTGACGTAGATTCAGGGCTGTAGCTAGAGTCGAATTTGAGGCAGGGAAGCAATAGTTACAGGTAGGGCGGAAGTAAAAAAAATATCATAATTGATCTGCCTTCGAACGTCTCACAAACTGTGGCATATTCGGAAAAGTTTAGATACCTATCGCTACATTTTTTTTTTATCTCAAAATATGAACAAATAATTTAATTATAGTAATTTAATTTATCTTAGTTTTTGGTATTCTTAATGCCCTATCATTGACCTACAATGGATACTACCACCCGACCAATAGAAAACCTTAAATAATTATTTTCTGCTTTTGATGTGATACATCTATAGGCGAGGGTCAACCTGATTGTTGGCGTAGCGAGACGTGGCAACGCGATGCCATGCACAAGCAACTGTGCGCAATCTCTCTTGCCGCACTGAGCTTGCATACCTATAGTGTATACAGTGTTGTGAACTACTTTACACATGTGTTTCACATCTGCCAGTCGTCCCGTGACGGTTCATTTTTTTTTAAACAACTTGATATTATAATAGCTTTGTGAGAAGTTTATTTAAAATTTATTGCAATATTTCTACCAAACAGAAAAGCACACAGAATAGACAAATAAGAAAGTGAAGTATCATTTTTCATTCAGTTTTGTTATGTTTCAAATTTGAAGTCTATAACTTCTTTGGCAAATTAGTTTAAAATTGATTGCAACATTTATATATTATACGTAGATAAAAAAGCGACTTAATAAAATGTGCTATACAAACCAAAAACAGAATATAAATATGCAAATATCTGCTTAAGGTGCTATGCTGCTAAATCTTTTAATTTATTTGAGAGGTTCAAATACTTAATTGTACATTTGAGAATAAACAGTAGCAAATATATCGAAAAGCAACTACCACATATACCAAAATAGACAAACGTGATACGCAGTTGTATTTAGATAAGCCAACAGGCAACAAATTAATTTGTAACAGAGAAAAACTATCGGTAATGATGAAGCCACTAATAGATTGATCGAGTATCGGGAATAGTTCAGCCTGAGGCGGTCACAGGAGGAGCTTGCTAAACGACGCGTGGTTTATCTAATATACGTTTCTTGTGACTTATTGGATAAATTCAATAAAAGATTTCTTATGATCTGTGATTTACTTGTTTATACTATAAAGTTCAAGAGATTGTTTATTTGAACGAGCTAATATCTAAAACTGTCAGGCACGCTTGAACAATTCTTTCAGTATTTTATTACATATTGAGAAAGCTTGTAAGCTATCTAATATTACACTATGACCTTTAGAAGTGGATCGATTACTATACAAACTGTAACTTAGAAAATAACGCTAAGCGCGAACAAAGCATTAGTGAGGGTGAACTATGTAGCACAGCGGGGAAGATTGGGGCCCGAGAGCGGGTTGGCCGCTCGATAAAAACCGAGCATTACCGAGAAGGACCGAACGGTGAATGCCTGTGTTAGCGAGGTATCATGCTGCGCGACTCAGAATCAAGAGAGTCCAAAAATCAAGCATTATTCCCGAGTCACATACATTATTTTTTATTCTCATTAAATTTTATATCACAATTAAAGAAATCACAAGCGGTTGTTAGTAACATATAATCCACAATATTTATCTGCAAATTTTACTTGGTATATCCTAAAATTTAGAGCTTTGTATGTTCAAGGGTTAAATTAAATTTTTAGATATTCATTAATTTTAAAAACCACGTCGTAACTTGTAAGGATTTTAAGATTATAATTGACGTATATTATATATTCATAACTTATCTTTATAAATACCTTTATAATCAACAATTACCTAATATGTTGTAATAGAAATTGTTATTCCTGGCAACCAGCGGCAAGGAGTACAAACGTTAAAAGTGATCATTTCTCTGTAATGCTTCGACGCGATAAGTTTGTTGAGGACGATAAACGGTTCGATAAAATCTCCATCCTTTAGTTAATTGGAAATCTTGATGACATCACCGACTGTGAATATCGAAACCCTAGACCAAGGTTAACGATGCCTTTCGTATACGGTAGAAAGTAATAAAGGACTATGTATTATCTATCGTAATAGCCCAAATAATAAATAATATTTTCACGTTCGCCGTTAAGGAACTCACATAACATCGAGATAATTTTGTTTGTTATTGACACAAATGACTTTATATCTATATATTAATACGTGAAGCCAAAACTTTGTACCACTTTTTAAGCGTATTGCGCGAACGGATGATCGTGTAATTTGGTATAGTTAAAGTTTATATGGAGGAGAACTATATAAAGCATTTTTTATGTATAAAATGCTTTAGAAATACTTTAATTAAAATAAACATTATACTGCCTGAATGACACACAACATATACTCACATGTAAATGAAAGAGATGTTTCGCCATCCTTCCTTTTTCTTTATTTTTCTCTCTCCTTTAGTCTAATCACAATAGTGCTTAAACTATCTCTTTCGCGCCGTTTCATTTCTTATCTATTTACTCTTTCACTCTCATCGTGCTACAATTATCTTTTTTCATCCTACATTCGATCTTTTTAACATGACTTACGTTCCATACCTTACATGCCCTTTGAAAGTAACTGGTCAAACTGTAGATTACATTTACAATAATATAATATATAAAATCATAAATACATTGATTATTAATAAAATAAAATAAATTAATTCTGAAATAATTAAATGACAAATAGTATATTTTCAATAAATGTATGAAACTCCTGGAATAATAATAATTCTCTTTTGTCTTATTGTATGTCAAAATGAATTATTATGCTCGAATTTCGACCACAAGCGACCACTAGTTTAATATTTATAAATACTTTTACACACACATATATATATATATATACCAGAAATGGATTTAAATAAAAAATAATAACAACTACATATCTCAACACAAAGACTCACATCAACTATTAAATAACTGAAGTAACATAATAAATCATAAAGACCAAGAGAAATACAAATAACAATGTAAATTGGAAAGAACTCACGCAATACAACAACAATCACGCAATACAACCTTCCAAAGAGACGATCGAGCAATAATGTCCCCAATGACTCGACAGACTCGCCTTTTATAGCATTCAGTCAAGTTACGACCAGCCGATAACTTTCAACCAATGGCGTGTCAGGTCATTAGTAACACCCGCGATTAGTCAATAGTAAGTCAATAGTAGTACAGAGAGTGCTAACAATATATATATACATGTATATTTGTTTATTTCTTTTCTTTACGTGTAATCCTTTTTTTTGGAACTGACACATCCATAAGAAACAAAAAAGGGCAAATGGTCAATGGGATCCAAAAAATAAGTAGCAGACACTGGTGACGCCGCGGCGATGTCGACGTCACCGGGGGCGTGCGGGTGCGGGGTTTATCTATATTCAATTTAAGTGGACTGTATATGCGGGGGTGCTATATTGATATTCAACTATTGCGATCAGTTACGATTAAGGAGAGAAGGGCAGGATGGAAACTTGGCACATACCTTGCGGCGATACAGTCTCCACGTGGCTAGCCGGCTAGGTGTTTCTCGTTTCTTTCCACCGAGTCTTCTCTCACACAACACTTATTGTTTATAATATATGTCGGCACGTATGTAGCGATGCGTTTACTTCTCACTCGACCATGCAAAAACTCAAAATTTTTTTTTTTTTTTTTTATTGTAGCTCGGCAAAGTGACTGTACTGTGCCTGATGGTAAGCACAGTACAATCCAAAAACAATGGCGACCACCGAAAGACATACTATCCATCGCCGGTCGCCGTTGTCATGCCGGCCTGAAAGCGACCCAGTCAGGGACAGCCCCCCCGGTTGCTGGATATACACCGGCTGATCCCGGAACGCGACACGCCCAAACGTGCCACTATGGCGGGTGTTCCACCTGGTGTACGGTGGTCGCGATCCAGTCGGGTACAGACACCCTACCACCCCGCTAAACTACTTGACGATAGCAGACGAAGTAACTCAACACAATGGCCGCCCCGCGTCCGACGCGCGCGGCGCGGCCCACCACAATTGAAACTAGCGGCTCGGCTCGGCGCGCTACCGAATTAGCATGTGCCATAGTTAAAGGGAACTGTGATTGGGCAAGATAGATGGCGTGACCTGATCGCAATTAATTGGTCGGGCTTCAAAGTGACATAATTTAATCCATAATGCGGGAATTTTCAAACATACATAAAGCGGCGCAACCAGACACTTTCAGTAGTTTTAACGTAATTGAACCTAAAAAAAAACTGTATTTTCATCATTACATAGTACAAAACAAAGTCCTCTGCCAGGTCTGTCTGTTTGCGATAAACTCAAAAACTACTGAACTGAACCAGAACCAGAACCAGTCGATACAGTGATTCATGAAAAGGTTTGTACGAAATATTGAAAAATTGTATGGAAAAGTGAAAGGATTGGATTAAAAATCTCCATATAAAAAGTGAATAAGTGAGAGATTTGTTATTCAGTTATCATATTATTTCATTATATGGACCTATTGTACTATATTGTAATTCATTATATTCCCTATATCTGGTTCCGTTTTTGTCGATGATAAACCCGTGCGAAGCCAGGAAAAGAAGCTAGTTATAAATATATATAGATAGAAGATATACAAATATGAACATTACCCTGTCAGTCGTTAGTAACTCATAACGTATAAAATGTAACAGATAACAAACGAAACACCAGCTGCTATCATTGTTTTAACATTACCTCGTTCAACAAGATGTATACGTCCGATGCTTACAAATGCTGTGTTCCGACAAATCGATACCTGTCAGCTCGCCCTCAAGCAACATTGGCTGTTTTATATTACTTACCTAATTTCCGATGCATTGAACAATGTTTATACACATCGATCTTTTGTATTGTGTTTCATAAATGTGATTTACTTAGTAATAAAATTCATCATTTTCATATTACATAAGTTGGCACTTTTCTTAGTTGTATATTTATTCTTAGCTATTATTGAAATTATGATTTATAGTTATTACTTACGACACGATTTCGCCTTTATTCCTGACATGGAAGACAGGCGTGTTCTAATTTACATACACTTTGCTGACCCGACAGCGATAAAACCCTTTTTATCGTGGTAAAAAAGGATTTTTGAGGTTCAACAAAGAATTCTTTACTATTTAGTGGAAAAAAAGAATACTGAATAGGATCGTTCTCTTGGGTGCGTACCTAATATAAATCGCTATCATTATAATGTAATACAAGAATTGTAATTTGTTAGTACAATGTTAATATTATAGTAGATTTAGGTGTATTCCTGCAACTGGTTCATATGAAGATTTTAGAGAAACATTTATTTGCCATTTATGTAATTGAATTGTTTTATAAAAGTACTCGTACGAAGTTAAAAAAGTTGATAGACGAAAATAAATGAAAAAAATGTATTAACTGTCGTGTTCCAAGTTCTGAGCAAGAATATCAAATTTTTCAAACTTTTAGTACCTTAGAGGACCTTTTTATAAGTGAAAAATATAAATTGTAAAACTACGTTCTTTGAATCGGGGTTTCGAAAGATGTTCGCAACCTAAATACCGTTACTGTGGTACTATAAAATTGATGTATAACAGATAGACTGTAATGTCAGTACACGGTACTTACAACAAATAGTGATGTTTTAATTTTATGCGTGTTTGATTGTTCTATTCTTCGAAACTGTTAGACGGATTTTAACGGAACCTTCACTTGCAGATAACTGATCTTATAAAGAGTAATTTAAGTTAACTACTTTTAGTATAGGGGAAAAAAGTGTTTCCCGCAAATATAATAATATTATAAAAGCGAATGTGAGTTTGTTTGTTGGTTATCGTTTCACGCCTTAATTACTTAATCGATTCTCATTCCATTTTGCATACATTTTATCACGTTATGGGAAAGTAGACAGGATACCTTTCATCAAGAAAGATAATAAGACTCCCAAGCAATAGGTCAATTCTACATAAACGTGAGCAAAGTAGCGAGTAAAAGCTAGTACTTTATAAAGATAAAAACGCAAACGAAGTCGCGGATGGCTGCTAGTATATTATATTTACTTTAACGAAATAGACTATATAAATAAAATCTAACAAACAAGGAGTTATTTTACTAAGTACAACGCTTATATCAAGCTACAAGGTGCTTGGTTGATACTATTATATCTAATATTAGTATAGTTATTATATTTATTATATCTAATAAACCCCTAATAAAGTGAACGTAGAATAAAGGTAAGAAGACAAAAATGTAAAGGTGTGTACCTAGCGATAATTTACGCGGCTAACTACGTGAGCGGTGGACAACAAAATTCGAGCTAGTCCTGCAATTAAATCAGTGAGGTGCCTCTGTACAAGAACCGCTTCAGGTGGAATACAGCCCTTTGTAACGATAAGCCTATTTTATTGTCTCCGTTTTTCGTTCACCGTCCGCCTTTATCTTTTTATTGTCGGCCCGGACCGGCATTAGCAATATGCTTCACAAGTTATGGCCTAAACGAAAACTGGAAATACGCAATTACTATTTCACCGGCGCAGAGATCGACGTACACTGTACACACTCATACGTATCAAAATTGTAGAAGCTATACTTATTTCAAAGTTCAATCACAAAATAGCCTTTAGTACTTAAGATAAATTGATAAACAAGGAAAAATAACATTACGGATATGTAAAGTTAAGTACTAATCGCTATTATAGAGGCTAAGTGTTTCATAAAAGTTGAAGCATAGAGTAACAAATTATATTAGAAAAATCTATCAAAGAAATATGTCGATAGCGTACCTTAAATTATATATGCTTATATCATACTTTCTCGCTATCTATATATGGATAGGCAGAGACAAGAGAGTTAAGTATGTTTTCCTCCTCTGTTTCAAAATCGATTCTTTATTTCTCTTTTGTTTAACAGCCATTGACCAGTTTTATAGTGTTGGAATGTTACAATTTTTTTTTGGTAAATTCGTTTTTGGAACGAAGTTTCTTAACGCGTCTTACGGGTGGTGCAATTTAGTAGAAATTGTCACGTAACGAATATGCTGTGTGTGTATCGAGACTACTACAAGCAAATGAGCACATGAGCAAGTAAGTGAATGAGCAGCTGGGGGCGCAACTCTCTCTCTCTCTCTGTCCCCGTAACTTTTTATCATATAACCTCAACACACGGTTATACAGACATGTGTAAATTTCGAAAAAACGTATTTATTATTTGTGGTTTTGTGTTTTTTCTTTTCAATTTTGTTGGTTTCGCACAGTGATCCTTTGGAATTGGCAATATGGCAACCAATGAAAAACAACGATAAACGTAGACATATGACTTGGGACTGACGCCATCTTGAATACATGCGTCTATAAGAGGCGCGTACACAATTATCGCTATCTTTATCATACAGCCAGTGTTGCGCTAATCTATAGCTATAGCTAAGTTATTCTATACATATTCTTTTTAATGTACCTTCTTTTATGTCTAAATAAAATAATATTAAAATTACAGCTATCTTAACATGGTTTGAACATACTTATTTTAATTACAAAAAATAGCATCGGGCACATTATTGTTAATAACAAAAATGTCTGACAATAATAATTTCATGTTTTAGTAGCGTTTCAAAGTTAGTGAAAAACAAAACATTCAAAAATTATGTAAAAATCAATATTTTTGCCTATAAAGGTGCGATATGCACTAATAAACGTAACGTTTAACGGCAGCCAGGTAGCCGCTGTTCGGAAGAACATAAAGATATATAAAAAACTGGCTTATTGAAATTCGTTGTCGAAACCTTTACAAGCTCTTAGACGAATAGTTACAGGCAAGTGCCAGTTGAGGCGTCGTGCTCATATCTTTGTAATATTTATATTTTTCTTCAATGCAATGGAGTGTGAAAAAGTTTTAATACAAGTTGAAAATAGTTATGATATCATTCAGTGTTTCATTTATCATTATTTATTTTATGAATATACTTTATCGTTTAATTTACAGTTTAACTCTATCAACTTGATATTTTATAATGTAAACTATACTGACTGTATAGTAAACGTCTACAAAAAAGGGAAAGGAACTTCGTTCCAACTGGGGGTCTATAGACCTCTAAAGCTTTTTTTTTACATTACCGCCAATATATGTAGGTTAGTTTTTATTTTTATTGAACCCGGTAGATGATGCTACGAACGGGTTGTAGGCTTATTTTAAAAGATATCTCACGTACCATGTGGGTATATGTTTGAGTGAGTCCCTTGATAGTTTGGATTTACAATTGAAAACCGTAGGTGAGGCTGTAATCGGGTTTTAGGTTTATTAAAATTTTTCGCGTTTAAAAATATAATTGAAACCAGTGATAACCGTTTTGGTGCAGACGAAGTTGCACGGGTTAGCTAGTGTAAAATAAAAATTGAAACACACAGATTTCATTTCGAATTACATTCGGAGTTGAAGACAAAACGTAAGATACTTCGTTTCCTTCAACCGCACAATTTTTTTTCCTTAAAATTGAAACTTGAAAAATTAATGAATTATGGTCGACTTTCGATCACTACACCTTTACCAAGTGTAGTTTTCTTTCTTAAAAGTAATGTGGACGTGGTTTACATTGACAATTATTACAATTGTAATATATACAATTATGACCAGGATTATCCAGTTCTCTACCCATAACCATTTATTTTATTTTATTATAGGTTAGCAAAGGAGCGCCTTCACCAAGAGTAGTTTTCTCTCTTAAAAGTAATGTGGACATGGTTTACACTGACAATTATTACAAATGTAATATTGTACATTTATAAACAGAGTTATGCAGCTCTCTACCCATAATCACTTATATAGTTTAATTATAGGTTAGCAAAGGAACACCTTTACCAAGAGTAATTTTCTTTTTTAAAAGTAATATGGACGTGGTTTACATTGACAATTATTACAATTGTAATATGTACAATTATAATCAGGGTTATCCAGCTCTCTACCCATAACCACTCATATAGTTTAATTATAGGTTAGCAAAGGAACACCTTTAACAAGAGTAGTTTTCTTTCTTAACAGTAATGTGGACATGGTTTATTACATTGACAATTATTACAATTGTAATATATACAATTATAACCAGAGTTATCCAGCTCTCTACCCATAACCACTTATTTAATTTAATTATAGGTTAACAAAGGAAATTAGACACATTCATGACTGACCGAAGAATAATTCGACTTAATTACCCGTCATTTAGAATATATATGTAGTATGAAACGTCCTTTGTGCATGTTGGAGTCCGATGACAATGCTTAGTTTACAACTGAATGTTGCCGAAAACCGAAAATAGAAACAAATGAAAAACCTGTATACAACCAACTATAAATCTTTAAAATCATAACTAATATGATAAACGCTTATGTGACTTTGTTTGTTTCTTTGTTTATTACGCTATCACGCCTTAACAACTCAACCAATCATTAAATTTTACTTACATGTTGTCAGGGATACGAAAACAAAATGGGGTACTTCTTATTCAGAACACAGGTACTGTTTTCCAAGGGCGAGGTTAAAACTATTAACTCACAGGAAACCGATGTGAAGTAACAGTGCTTGCCTTGTTGCGTTTCGTTCGGTCAGTGAGAGCTCCGGAGGCCCAGCTCCCCCCCTCCCCAAACATAGGCTGGCAACGCACTTGCCACTATCCTAGCGTTGCTAGTGTCTATGGACGATGGTGATCACTTAACATCAGGTGACCCACCAGTTCGTTTGCCTCCTATGATATTAAAAAAAATAAAAAAACGCGCGAATCCGTCGTTAAAGATTAGTTTATTAAATAGTGAATGATTTTAAAGTGTCTATTTTCATCCATTTAAACTTTATTCTTAGAGAATTCACTTGAATACATTTTTTTCCTCTTTCTGTATAAATTATACTTACAAAATTAATAAATATTGATTCTTTCTCCTTTGTGAACTTTCTAAGATAACCTCTGTGGAATCAGAATGGATTACTGTTATATGAAGACCAATTTTAAAAACATTACATATTTATATTTTGACTTTTAACTCTGCTAGAGACAAATTTATAACAATTGAATTGAAAGCTTTGTTCCTTTTCCTTTGAAGCATATAGGTTCTACACTTTCGTAGTTCCTAATACAAGTATATAAAATACTTTATTACATTTACTCCTGTGTCCTGAGTGGTCGACACACGTATGTATGTTGTTATGTTACAATACTCTCTTAGAAATTCCGTCTTCTTTATTCGTCCCCGTATTTATATAATTTTGCAAACTGATTACTTGACTATATTTGTAAGCAGATATCAGTGTAAAATTGAAAAAAAAAACAAAATCTTTCATAGTTTTAACATGATACATCTAATAAAGAATTAGTAAATAGTAATTGTTCTGATTAATAAAAGATGTGAGGACCTTATGGAGTTATAGGATGTTCCTAACAATTTTCAGATATACTCGTTGCTTTATTTATTTAAACTCAATTATAAATTTGGATTGGATTTCACCATTTTTTATATATATATCATAAGAGGCAAACGAACAGGTAGGTCACCTGATGTGAAGTGATCATCGCCGTCCATAGACACTAGGAACACCAGGAGAGTCGCAAGTGCGTTGCCAGCCCGTGTTTAAGGCGTGAGACGGGACAGGGAGGGGAGGTGGGGTGGGAAGTGGGCCTCCGAAGCTCTCACTGAACGAACAAAACGCAACAATGAAGGACTGTTACTTCACGTCGGTGTTTCTATAAGAGGGTGGTAGTACCCCGGCGAGCCGACCCATTCATGCTGAAACCAGTAATAGCTTCAGCGTGGCACTACCACCGACTAAAAGACATTTTTCTGGATGAAAGGTTCCCTATGACCTTTCCTGTACATTTGATAATTTTTATGCAAAATTTGATCATGTTCGAGTGCTTAGTTAAGGCTTACGCACAAACAAACCAACTCATATTCGCATTTATAATATTGGTAAGGATAAAAGTAAGGATTCACTTATTGGACAAATAATAAGATTTTGAGATTGACTTAACTAATTTTCTTATAATATTAAAAAGACATCAACCACCAGAATACTTGTAGCTATAAAAAGTAGTTATTATCCCTCAACCCCTCATTTATTATTTTACCATTGTATAATTTTTATTGTAGAGCACAACATAATAAAACTTGACTTTTAAATATTCGAATAATTCAAATCCATTTAAACAAATATTACTCCATACTATACATATTTACATTTCTATAAATATACTTCCAATACACATAAACTCATATCTGACTAGGTAATCAATTAGTGCAGCGAAAATACAAAGATCTTTGATGTATATATAATCTATGCCTAAAACAAATAAGCTTTATTAATATTACTATAAACATTTACTTTTATGTGGGCTATATTATGTGACTGTCGTGTTACGTGATTATTATATTCATTGCAATATGATTATTTTTATTACCCTTACTAACATTATAAATACGAGAAAGAGTTTGTTTTTTTGTTAGTCACAGTTTCACGCCTTGACTATTTAATGTACCTACAGAAAAATGTACTATTCTCGAGGTGTAAATCAAAACTACATTAACGCGAACAAAGCCGAGGGCGAAAGCTATTATCAGTATAGAAAAACATTAAGTGACGTTTTGTAGAGCCATTTAAAGTTTTGGTTCTCGTTTCTTTACCCTACTTGGTCTAATAATAAGGAATATAGATTGTATCGAGCATTCAATCAAATAATCATTAAATAAATTAATTAACATAATCAAATATAGTATTACAATGATTAAATATGCAAAAATTATAAATTGTACATAATATTCAACTAGCTGGCCTGGTGCACGTTGTCCCGCCTTATAATAAAAAAAAACTTGACAAATTATATATCTAAACCTTCCTCGTGAATCATTTTATCCACTGGTGAAAACCGCATAAAAATCCGTTCAGTAGTTTTGGGGTTTATCGCGAACAGACAGTCATACAGACGAGGCAGAACACTTTGTTGTATAATATCTAGTGATAGCTTAATATACGAGGAGTTCGGGTCGATGCTCAAAAACGACCGATTAAAAACACTACAAAATACAAGACGAGTTAAAATCGTTTAGCATTTTGATCCTTATTTTGTTTAATAAATAACATAACCTTATTAAGTTTTGTATCTTTTAAAATTTAAACTATCCATTAAAAGTCAAATTATCATATGCTGGTGCAACGTAACTCTAATAGGTGATGTGATTATAATATGACCCTTGTTCGCACCTAGGTTAGGTAGTCTTTTCACTGGCGACTTTAAACATTAATTAAACCAGATTTGAAAAATAAAATCGGCTAGAAATATATAAAACCGAAAAGCAATCTTAAAAGTGTGTAGAATAAATGTAGACAGACTCACCTTACTTAACAATAATATAAATAGTTGGAATGCGGAAATACAGATAGAAGAAAGCAGAAGACGGCATTATATACTGGTGTGAAATTTTTTTTTTTTTTATATATTATTTATTTATTTTATTTATTTATTTTGGAAAGAATTGGTTACGGTGCTGAAATATCAATAAAAAGTGCGAATATTGTGATGACAGTTCATAGAAGAGAGTAAAAGAAGAAGCATGTGAGACAGTTTTGCTGATCGTGTAAATGACAAGAAGAACGGAATAAAATTATACCTATCTAGTATATCGTAAACAATCGATATGAAATGATCATAATTATATGTATTGATTAATTAAAATTATACAAATTGAAAGACATAAACGATGAATATGAAAAGTAATAACGTAAAAAAGAAAGAAATTATTAAAACCAAATGTAACATAGTTGTTATATTAACCAATACTGTATACTGTAGATATATGTAGTTATCAGAATGAAAAGTTTAATATCAGTCAGAAATGGCAGCAAAATTCGTAATTGGTATGAACTCGCAACTCGGCCATGTCGACGAGAGGTCATTCAAACTAGTACATATCCATAATTACATTTGCTCTCATATGTTTACAGCATAAACGTCCAAAAATACTTTATTAAACGATTATTATCTTCATGAAAAACATAAAAATAACATAAGAAACACTTTTCTACGAAAATCTCTATTATAAAATCTATAATAAAGTTATCATACGTTACTTGTGGGAATCTTAAGTCAATTTGTTGTTGATATTTGTAAGAGAGACGATATATTATATTGTAACTATTTTGTATTCGATCCTCTACTGAGCTCAAATTAAATAAACGGTTTTCGGTCCACAATCCGATTTCAGGAAATCTCTTTTCTGGTTTATCTCTGATGAATACTGGCTAAGAATTCGGAATAATAATAGATCACATACTCGTAAGATTTGCTTTGAAAATGTGGTATAATTTAATTTTATATAAAAGCTAATATAAAATTCGTTAGTGTTGCCATTGTTTTATAACATAATTTCAGTGTAATAAATTGATTATTGTTAGAGTTTAATGAAATGATTTTTAACTATTACGAATCATATCTACATTTCCATAATCGTGCAGGTTCTTCCTCGATAAACATCCATTGTCCAAATATGCCCTAAAAATTGAGCCAGCTATGTGATTAACTATTCTCTGTTTGTTTATTTTTTATTAAAATATATCGTAGTTCCTTAACTATGTGATATATCGCCTCTTTTCCTTATCGCATCAAGCCCAAGTCTCGTATCATCAGACGGTCGCAATTCTTGTTTCATTTATTGTAAGATTTGTTACTTACTTATTACGATAATACGTTCACATACACATTTACAATCAAATACAGTGATTTCATTAACACGATACCGTTAGAAGTAAAAATAACCAATGTATATAATTACAGTTAATAGTCGCTAGACATATTACAAGTTTTTTTTTATTTAATTGAATTAATATATTTAATATATTTTCCTTATATGAAACCTAACAATGTAGGTAACAATGTGTTACTATTTTAAAAGTAACGTAAACTCAACAATTCACTATATGCTGAATAATATACAGCAATAAAATTAATAAACGATTTAAAAAACCATTGTTTCATCTCCCGAGAATGCTTGCGTAAAGGAATTAAATAAATCGCAGCTTAAAAGGCTATTTGTGGAACTGGGACTAGGCACAATCAGAGATAATTGTTCCTAGTACCTACAAGGCAATCTTGAGACATTTTCTTTTAGGTTTTGGTATCAATGACTATCAAAGTTCAGTTGAACTGTTACAAAAATAATTATAACTGAACAAAGACGAGATTGCATGCCGTGATACAATCGAATTAAACATGATATGTGTACCTACTGATAATCAATAATAGTTCAATTCTGTCACTGAATCTTAGTTTATATTTATATTAATTCATAGACTATTAATTTACCCTGAGGTACCTAACAACTGTTTACAAAGTTCCTTTGTTAACTTATTTGCGATACAAAAATCTAGAAAGGAAGAAGTATTTTCTATAATAATTATTATATTTTCTCACCTTTATTATTAATCAGGCACAGTTATAAACAATTTTTTACACCAATATCCCGTGTAAAACGTTATAATATATTATTAAAATTTCTTATTTTTTCGTCATTTATAATAGCTTCATTGCGTTAATAGAACAAAGTACTTTTTAAAAATTGGATGGTCGGGACTTTAGTATAAAAATATAATAATTGTAGGTAATCATGACTGTTTCATCAAAAGAAATTAAATTAAGTTAATTAACCTATCGGGTTAATGTATGATGCAATTATCTATACAAGTTACACGATATAATCTTTGCTAATAATAGATGTTACACGCGCCACTAAGTACGTGATAATTGTAACAAAGTAAATTGTAACGAACAGCTTCATTCGTAATCAAAACAATGTAGTGAGTCCATTTTCCTATAATAATAACTAGCCGCGCCCCGCGACTACATTTTCTACTCCTCTCTATAGGTTCCTAGCTTGAAGTTTACATATCGTAGAAACTCCCATAAAAAAACGGGTTATCTACCACGAAGGTAATCTATTAAATGGAACTTGTAAATCCTAGGATTAGCGCATTCAACGTAACATAATTTAGTGAACATACATAAATAAAACTTGTACACTAAATACAAATTCGGTTTTATCAATCATATTAATTAATTATTAAGGATCATGCTCGAAAATAATAGTTTCGATTCGCTATCAGAATCAATGATGACTGTATAACAGTGAACATCATAACGATCGCCTATAAAATCGCTACATATGAATACAATTAATATTCCTGAATGCAAATTTAATATTATTACTGATAGGAATGCAATACACGAACAGATTATTTACTTAATATTCATATATGTGAATAAGTTTATACTTTAAATAACGATTTGTGAGACGTACACATAGTGGATAGGTACGCACATTTTATTGTATCATTCGTCTAATGTTCGAATCGCTAAAATAATCACAGTAGAATTATTAACAATACAGGAAGCGGATACCCGATCTCGTATCGATATTCATGTATCCCGATATGCATTCAACAGGTACAGCATTATATAGAGAAGAAGCATCTAACAAAACGTGGACTCACGTTTATATCACCATGGTATATGACGTTAGCAGTGGCTGCCGCCCACCTACCTCAGATGGGTTTAACACCATTATTCGTTAGCACGTCAAGTATCAGCGTTGTATATAGCGAGTGTCGAGTTATAAGTAAGTAATTCAAATATAACTTACGTGAGGAACGCGTCCCTGGCTGGATAACGACACTTTTTATGGTGTGTAGGGTCGCGTAGCCGAGCTACGGCAGACTGTTGCTCCCGGGGCCGCTTCACTTGTTACGTGCCACCCGCCCGCCCTGCGCGGCTGGCAGCCGCCCTCCGCGCACCCCGACTTACCCCTGTTTCGTCAACCCCGCCCGACATCCACTAATATCACTGGTCCTTCACTTTGCAGCATCCTCACCTCACCTCACTTATTCAGGTGCGCATCACTACTACTAATATCGTAGTTAGACCCAGATACGATATATTAAGATAAACAATATAATTTTTCTATAATCTATAATTATTTCAAACATAACAGCGAAGACAGCTGTACACAATAAAATTTAGTAGGTTTCTATTTTTAACAAAACATCCTTAATTAATAACTATGAGCTTTTTTTTCGTGGATACATCGTTTTCTTATGTTTCCTGTTAGCTAGCTACCTTAAAATTTCATAATATATTGCGATGCACCTAGGTGTTCCAGCAGCTGCACTTGAGGACCAGTCCCCCGTTCAATCTCGGTTTACTGTGTACATCATTGTATGTAGTCTAAAAAGACTACATCATAATTTAATATCAAATGAGATTGTAATTAAATGCTAATCATTACATAGTATAAAACAAAGTCCCCTACCGCGTCTGTTTGTCTGTCTGTTCACGATAAACTCAAAAACTACTGAACGGTTTTCAAGCGGTTTTCACCAGTGGATAAAGTGATTCATGAGGAACGTTTTGGTATATAATTTGTCAAGGATTTTTTTGTAATCAGGGCGGGACAACGTCTGCCGGGCCCGCTAGTAACCTATAAAGTATAAAAACGTTAAATTTAAGGTGAATAAAAAAATTACGATATTAAAATCATTGTTGCATATTTTTCTTTTTACCTGGTGAAGTCTTGCGTTGGATAACCACCCTCCGACGGGTGCTACAGAGTGGGTTATGGCGGACTCTTACCGGCTCAAACCCCACGGTGTTCCTTCATCACGCTTTGGCGGGGGAGTAGGGAGGGTTTTCGCATTTCATCCGCTCACCCCGGTAAGTATGGACCACTTGTAAGAAGCCTCCTTCTGCGGTCTGTAGCTTAAAACAGATTATCTCGGATGAACAGGTGAGAGGCACGCATAAAACACTTACGTAATCTGTATGTGGCCAATACATTTACTGCAAGGGTAACCAGTCGCTCTCGTTTTCTAACCGATAGTAACATTCTAAGACTTTCTGTCATAATTACCTTTAACTGCTTATTCATAAAGATTACTGGTAGATATATTCTCTGTATAAATTTTAAAAAGTTATCCTATCATCAAAACAAATGAATTATCAATTATATTATATACTAGATGTCCCCCGCGGCTCCGCACGCGTTTTTTTTAAAGTATTAAATAACTATGGTGTCATAGTTACAAATGTTTTTGAAAAAGCATTTCGGTAATGTACACACCTACTTACAATCTTACATTACGCCATCTACTGTAACATGTAACGTGTACATTAGATATGTGAATACGAATAGTATATCGAATGGGATGGGATTTATCATCAGCAACATACCTGGAACTTTAACCTACTATGTACCATCCTCAGTGCTCATTAACACTATAAAAGAAAGTAATGAAAATTTTAAACTATACATTATCGAACAATATGTGTTAAATTGTTTATTATATACACAAAACATGCCCATATTGTCGATATAATTGTATTATTCTTATACATTGCTATAATCACTGAGTTATGTAGATGCAAACGCGGTAAATAAAACAAAATGGCCGCCAAATTGACCAAAATGATAATATAATTCAAAATACATACATTTATTCTTGGAGTCCAGTACAGCGCATGTCTCACGCGCTTGTTTACAGTTAACAAACTATTTTTGTTAAATTCACACGAACGAATGCACAGGTAACAGTTCATCACTTCATAGTGTAAAACAAAGTCCTCTGGTCTGTCTGATTGTCTGTTCGCGATAAAGTCAAAAACTACAGATCGGATTTTCATGCCGTTTTCACCAGTAGATAGAATGATTCATGGGGAAGGTTTAAGTATAATTTTTCAAGGTTTTCTTTTTATTATCGGGGCGGGACAACGTCTTCCGAGCTCGCCAGTGATCTGCCCGTAAAAGTCCCGTGAAAATCGGTCCAACCGATTAGGAGATAGTACAATATTGCAGACGAAGTCTTGAGTAACAAAATAAAATAGTCTAAGTTACTTCTTATAAGGTGAGTTATCCGCCAGTGAAAGCCCCGTGAAAATGAGTTCAAGCATTACGGATATATTCCACTGCGGCCGAGGGCGAATAAAAAAAACCTAAATTACTTTTGATGAGGTCTGCTATCTACCAGTGAACACCCCGTGAAAATCGGTCCAACCATTTTGGAAATAGCAATGCGGACGAAGCCGCGGACAAATAAAGTACAATATATCAACCGCTATAATTTCGGCTATCTGCCAGTAAAATTCCCGTTAAAATAGATCCAGCCGTTTTGGAGATTACCCGAAACAAACAAACAAAACAGACAAAATACAATAATATAGACAAAATATAAAAAAAAAATTTTTTGGTCATTTGTAGCTATATACATTCATGAAAAAGGTGTCATTTTAATTGTACATACACAAACTTTATTTTTATAATACGTAATAGATAACAAATTTTGAATAGGAAAACAAACTTTGAAAATGTTTGCGATAGAAACTTACAACGTTACCATGGCAACGTATATAATATTAACGCTAACGATATCTCTCAAAAGAAAAAAAGTGCCCGATTTTGAAACATTCTTCATTGGTGCTCCGCTCCTATTGATCTTTGCGTGATGATATATAGCCTAAAGCCTTCCTCGATAAATGAGCTATCTAAAACCGAAGGGTTTTCTCAAATCGGACTGGTAGTTCCTGAGATTCTAGCGTTCAACCAAACAAACAAACAAACTCTTCAGCTTTATATATTAGTATAGATTAATAAATTCATCGGTTCAAACTTAGTTTTTAATATATATGAATAGCTTTTTATTATCAACACGTAATTTAGACATTGAGCAAGATCACGTCAACTCGACCCCCCATTTTCCACTTGATCATAAAAATTAATCCCATGTATTTTTTTATGAGTTCATATCATGATAAAATGATCCCCAAAAACGATTTTAAAAGATTTCGATTTTAACAATATTTTTTTTTACAATGAAAATTTTAGGTACTTTTAATTAAAAAATGGATTGTAAATCAACCGTTAAAGTTAAATTAATGGGACTTGAAGGATTTATTTTTAAAATGTTTATATTTTGATAAAATATTAATACCTAAAAATTATTTGTTTATTATCATATTGTTAATTAACTTTTAAGTTAACAATTGAAAATTTCAATGACTTCTCGGTGAAAAAATGAAGTTTTTTTTAATCCGTTACATGCGTTATTTATTAAAATTTAAGATTTCAAAAAAAAATTTCACTGCTCGCGATTAGTTTAAACAATATGAATTTATTTATCACAGCGCGCCGAGCACCAGGCGCTGTCAGAATACCGCGACGTCGAGCGTCAGACTACGTTGCAGCTTCGATTAATTGTAAATTGTATGAACTCATAAAAAAAATACATGGGATTAATTTTTATGATCAAGTGGAAAATGGGGGATCCAGTTGACGTGATCTTGCTCATTGCTTTGATATTGTATTATTAATTAAAGTTCACAGAAATAAAACTACTTCATAGAGATTAGGAAAAGATTTAAATTAAAAGAAAAAGACATTCACGGTGCGTCATCATTTTGGTAAATCAAAGTAGAGAAACGGGTGTGAATCTCATGTCTTGTCATCTCATATACTTTTTTTACAAATCTGTTTCACCGGACTAACAAAATAAACAGCGACCGATTCGATGAACCTTGGGTACCAAAATCAATAGTATTCTGATAAAATAGCTCGTCTGAAACTTTGTCTAATCGTTCAAATAATATCAGCTTTCCAGAGTTTTCCGCCTTCCTTTATTGAAAGGTATATAAATGCGCCATGAAGTGTTCGAGTACAGTTCAATTTAGTGACTTCCACGCTCACAACCAAGTGTGGCGAAGCCGTAAAAGGCGACAAAGTGTAAAAAATAATTAATTAAGAAATAATTAATTAATTGATTATTATTTTTATGTATTAATTGATTTAATTATCAAATAACAAAGGTCTGAATAGAATTCTAGACATATGAGCGAATACGAAGAGAAACTAAAGGAAACATCTTCAACCGGATTGCGACTACAGCATAATAAGATGATGTGTGGCAGCCGTGTAAGCGTTGCTGTGTCTTTTTTATTTTTATCAATCCGAGTATAAATAAATTTATTCTAACACAAATGGCATTTGATCTACCTACGGGTGTATAACACTTTGACTACCACCTTAGATATATGATTGACAACGGTTTCTTTTATAACGCTACGGTTGTCATTGACCGGAGGGCAAGATTTTTTCACAATTGTAAAAATTCATCTGTGGCGTCCTAAAAGAAATATGTGATTACGGCGTGGCAGTCAAAGTGTTAACCTTATTTTTGTGTGAGTAGCGAATAAATCTATTTGTGTTAAACTGCGCCCCCATTCCTTTGAAAACATGTATTTAGTTTCAGATTCAACATTAAATAAAATGTAGGAGGATTAGCGAAATTTAATAGGTACCGAATTTAAATAACATCTAATTTGTAGCTATATTATGTTTCACTATGTAAGTTACTATCCACACAATTTCAATACAAAACACAATATTTATATATGACAATTCAAATAAGGTAAAACAATAAATCAATAGACCTGGGACGATATCAATCGTGAACGGGACACGGTATGGCCAGACTTTTGTTGATCCGAACAATTAACTGAGTATCACGTCGTATGCGTAATTCTCATTAACTGAAAATATCATATATATTTTTATATATCAATGTAGTAGGAAAGAGGTACTCCGACCGATGACAAGTGATGACTATAAACCATAGCCCCCTATACATAACCTCAAAAATAACTACAGCTTGTCGGGATAAGCTGTTAATGTTGTCAAAATGTAATTTAGATACTTATAAAACATTACCGTCGAAAATAGAATGGAATAAGTCATGTAGCAATGCGTGTTTCGAACAAAGTCATAAGATACAAATCGAAACATAGTAACGTAGGAACTGCTGCTTGAAATCCCAAATAATTGTGTCACGTTGAAATTAGTGTTCAAACCCAGCGCTCCTTAGGTCATCTTAAGTTATTGTATATTTTTTTTAAATATTTAAACATTTTAGTGTAGGTATGTCGTTTACACAAAAAATCTAATAAAATCATCTCAATATTATTGAAAAATGACATTTATGGTAATATAATGGATTGTTGTGACGTTCATTGGTCACGAAACGGTTGATGTGTATTATACGGTATGTTACTTAAAAATAATGCAATTTCCTTATATATACTTATTTAGTTAGTAATCGATAGAATCGTTTGTGAAAATACTCTTTCATTATAATTAAAGTGTGTAATTTTGTAGTCAATAATTCAGCTTTATACTATATTTCTATTTTCCTTTCCGTATGTGTGGCTTCGTAGCATTGTTAAAACATTCTCTTCCGGTCGTACGTAAGTGTCATTTTATCAAAAATGTTATATGTGTGGAAAACCATTACCTATATGTGTACAGATAAGTATATGTCTTGATAGAGTAGAAATTAATACAGAACTGATAATCATTACAACCACAAATATGAAACTTGTAAAGAACCGCATTATTATAGTACTCAATTCCGGTGATGGTAATTAAAATAAGATATATTATTAATTATATTTTTTAATATTATTATTATTAATTATACTTAATTATAATTGTCTTCAGAAGAGAGTTCTATGAAATGTGAGTTTGTACTATCTATCACCGAAAACAAGCACACATATAGAGAGACATATATATATATATACATACATATATACAAGGTGGATCTTTATCCTACTAATACTATTTACAATCAAGAAAATAAAATCTACAAAAAGAAACACGACAGCGGTCATGAATTGAAGAATTAACTAGCTACGATTCTGTATTGAACAGATCCAAGTATATTAACGGCTGCTACCGTCTCAGGAGTAAGAAGACTATTCCGATTGAAGTCGTTAATACTAATGGCCATTGTCGCTTTGTAATGTAAAACACAAAGATAAAATTCCATGCAATCCAATCTGCGTAGGTACTAGCCAGCAATGTAATATGTTTTTTTACATACACACCTTAAACATTGTTAGTTTTTATTTATTTTAGTACTTACGGTGTACAAAGAGCTATCGAACCCACGATGATATAATTCTTAGTACTAAGTAGTGTTTTAATGCTTAGAAAAATAAAGATGGACGTTATGAACATGAATGTCCTAGGAATTTCTTATTGTATCTATAATAGATAAAAACAATTTAAAATAGTAAAAGATGTTATAAACGTTTACCAATTGTTATATTTTCTTCTTAAAATACAAATCTTAAAAGAAAAAGCTCGCTGCGAAACCAGAGGTTCTACGATGCCCCCGAGATCATTTTGACCGCCTAAATACGCAGTACTGTACCATCGTTCCGCGCAAATTGTTTTATATTTCTCAAAGTAACTCTTATTTCGTTTTTATTTGCATTTTTATTACAAACGAAGAAGTCCTAAAGGCTCAGCCGAAATATTTAACATAAAAGTATAAAATTCGGACAATACGTTCCTTTTTTCGTTGTAGGAGTGAATTAATACTTATTGTTAAAGATTGAAGTTCTAAAATTAAAGGCATAGAAATGTTTTCGTGTTTTATTTATAAGAAAACAACATGTGAATAAACCTCGACAAATACTAGGAAGGTCTCATGTAATCACGTCCACTAAAAATAAAGAATCATCTAAATAAGTATTATGTAAATATTGCAGTAAATATATGGCAATTTTTTTTAGACGTTTAAATTTTATAGTACCTAATTTTGCATTTAGAACCAATGATAACCATTTAGAATCAATTTTAATTAATAAAAATTACGTTGTATAATGTTTTTAAAACTGATTTTGAAATTGTGAAATGAAAGAAAAAAGTTCAAGGTCGAAATTAAAGACATCAAAATTGGTACTTGGATTCATAGCTGCAAATAAATAATTAGGTGATATTGTGTTTAAAAATTCCATTTACAGAATGAGAATACAAATTAAAGTGATTAGAAGTGTTAGGACACGTTTGAAATTCTTCAAAGAAATTTGTATTTTGGTTCTCAGAACATCGTTTTTTTACATAGATTCGCTTAAACCTAAATATACGTCTTTTTTTAGAAAAAATCCAAATCTTTTTAGATAAACCTAAACATATACATTTTGAAAACAAATTAAAAATATTTTACTATATTTTGCAATGACAAAATATTCGTTCAAATAATCAGCCACAGACAACTGCAAAGGAATTTGCTTAGTTTTGTCTTTTCATTTAAGATAAAAAATATTTTGGTGTGTTAACATTTTAACTATAAGAGAAAATAAATAAGTACTACATTTCCTTATTATTATTTTTATTCCTTTTTTTATTATTATTCCTTATTCTATTATCCTCCGTGGGGGGTTAATGACACAATTTGCTATAACTTACTTTTCTTCATTTTCCATAGTACATGTTTTACAATCGACACTCCATAATCAACAGAAGAACAAAACAAAACATCGGACATCCGACCACAGACTTATTAAGAAAACAGACCAGAGATTTTGAAATGAAGAGTTATGAAATGAAGAGTTACAGTGTTACATTCATAAATATCATAATAGTAATGTAAATTATAGTAATTACCAATTTTATCATAATTGTAAGTCATTATAATACATCAACTTCTAAAATAAATAGGTACTTAAAATAGTATATAACAGTTGTATTAAAAGAAAGTGATCTCATGAGCTTGTTATTGAGAAGGGATGAGTGTTAGATACCTAAGAAAGCTTCATTTACGACCTGGACACTCTGTTGAGCGGGAAATGAGTATTTAGTGATGTGAAGAGGTAGAATACCGTTCTCAAATGCACCACAACTACCACACTTCTAGTGAGATACAGGTTTCCGGCTGGCCTCTTCAGTGAAAGTACCGCCCCGTCCTCTATCCTGTTATATTGATTGGAATTGTAGGAAGGGATACGAGTTCAATTAGTTAATTATGAAAATATATACAGTATTCAGATTTTCATATGGCACGTTGGGAAAAGGCCGAGATTGTCGGTTAAGGTTTGTATATCATTATCTTTGTCTGTCTCAATCTTTGTACGAAACGTCAGCTGTAGGTGCGCTGTGTGATAGAGAGAATGCTTTACAAAAGCTGACCTTAGAGCCTGTCCAGATGAGGCGTTTTATGCGCGAGTCGACTGGCGCGTACTCGAGATACTAGAGCTACATATATCCCGTCCAGATGGTGCGGCGCGTTTCCTAACTCGCGCGTAAAACGCATGCAATGAGTGAGACTCTCAACTCGCGCGTCGTACGCGCGAGCGTCGCGCACCTCGATATACTCAGGGTCCCATTGCTGCGTCCAGTACTACGCGCGAGTATGTGGCGAGTCGACATAGTTGTCAGTCGTCTATCCGTACGACGTATCCCAGCGTATGCGACATTTCCTAGAGTAGAAACGAGCGTAAAACGCGGTATCTGGACGCAATGTATTTTGAAGCGCGCGAGTCGGCTCGCGCGCAAATCGCCTCATCTGGACAGGCTCTTAACCAGACGTCTTGTTCTTCTCTCCGACGTGTAAAATCATAAGCTGGGTACTGTAAAGAAATATGGTTGAAGTTAACACACGATATAAGAAAGCAGCAAATTACCTACTGCCCTGTAAAATTGTTATTTCTTTAAAATTTTAAGGATCTCCCTTTTAAGAGCACTTTATTTTCTATATTGAAAATACTTGCATTTACTTTCTATTATTGCTATGACGTAATAAGGCAACATATTATGTAAATTTGATCGATGAGAGTGTTTTTGTTTGTGTCTCCTTTGAAAGTGGCGTCCATATGCGGTGCACGATTGCTCCCAGAGAGTTCTAGTGATATATTCGTTATAGAGTTTCACTCCGGCGCTTTGCTTTTTAGGTTTGATAAAACTATAGTGTATTAATGAAGTAACCATACGTCCCGTTTCCAACGGGACCATCCCTTTTTTTGTCCCGTTATCCCCAAAAACGAACCTCCACAAACTCAAAATAATCCCGTTGTTCTTGATTTAAATGTAACTATGTAGTACTTGATGATATTTTTTTTTACGAAAACAAAATCTTTTACACAGATATATATTATACAGATAATAATTGTTAAACTCAACTTTTATACATATTTTATAAAAAATCAATACATATGGATGTATTTACGCTCCATCGGTCAACTCTAAAAAGTATCCACAGTAAATTATATAAAACACAAACTGATCGGTTGAGTTACCATATACCATCAACATAATAAGTTCATAATTACTCTGGAAAGTGATTGAAGTTCTTCTGGCGATAAATTAGATACTCGAGTTAAATATGGCCAATAGGAAAATATGGACATAACTATTTTCTTTAAAATATTGTAATAACTTTTTTCTCGAACTGACCATGCTATTGGCTTAACAGCTTCACCGGACTACAATTTTAGTAACAGTAAATGTAGGTGTTATATGGGTCATGTGTACATGAGGGATCAGCGTACTTACCAACCGCTCCACACTAGTAGTTGTATATCTATATCTATACATATAATAAGAATGTCAATTTAAGGAGACTGTACTTTTTCGATTTTCGTAAAAAAAAAAGTTGCCGGTGTCTAGGAATAAGTAATAGAATACATTTCAATCATTTTTAGAAATCTCTGTCTGTCTGTTTGTATGAACACGCATCACTGCCAAAGTACTGGGTTCACAATAAAACCTCATATAGGAAAATCATAAAGCATATCCTCGGGAGTAACTTACTCTTTGTTTCAGTCGAATTGGTCCACTCTATCAAAAGTTATTGTAATTTTAATGGCGCCGCGAATTATGTATGAGAGAAAAGTAGATAAGCAAATGAACTAAATCGGTGTTATTACAAAAAAGTTAAATACGTATTGAACACTGGCCTTAAAAAGGTCTCATATTAAACGCACCGCGGTCGCTGAATGTTCGCCATCTTGCTCTTTTGTCTCGCTTTGGTTACGTTAGGTTAGACTTGCGAAAAAAGATAACGCGAACCTGCCTCGGGCGAGCGCGGTGCATTTATTAGGAAACTTTTTTAAACCAAGTATATAATATATATTTAACTTTTTTGTAATAACAAGGAATAGGTTCAGATGACTTTATTAGTCATTATTTTGTACATCAGGTTCCACGTGGACGAAGTCGCGGACACAGCTAGTATATTATATAGCATTTATTATAACGTGAATTTCAGAAATAATTTTATTTGTTAAAAATGTATAAACAGTAAGTCTGTTATAATTATAACGTATTAGAAAGCAAATTCTAAGAATATCGATTTTAGATAAACGTGCAAAGCAAATGAAGTACTGTAATTGGTCGAATATAAACATCTGTCAATTTCGTAAACGGAAACAAACTACCTTATAATGTATTTAATTCGTTAAATGCGTGGTTTTTATAACTCGATTCGTAACTTTCAGCGTTTTGATTGGTCGTTATATTTCGTAGTTATTTCGTTCAGCGGCAAATATGATATAATACATTAATTTACACAGTGCGTTAGGTCGTTATAATGATAGCAAAATATTTTACGCGTGAAATAAAATAGCATTTCGTACTTAGCATGCTAAGTAAAAGTCACAATAATTCTTATCTTTCCTCCACACTCCCAAGATTTCGTCATTAGTACATAAGTAACGTAGTATAAGTGAGTGGTCAAATTTCATTTAAAAAAATGATGTTCGACTTAATCCATGTGATCCTCATTTATTTGAGTTTTTTTAGTAAGATTATAACATAAGTTATTTAGGAAATATAAGGTTTTAAGGAATAATTTGCAATATTAACTGATGAAACGAAAGTATTAACAGGATCCAGATATTACAGTAATCATGCTAATTAAAAAAATATTTTGTCTCAAAGGTTTGTTTTTGCATTTTTTTTTTGTGAAGTTGCTGTTATTTCCTTGAGATAATTAATTTATCCAAGTAATATCAATTTCAAATTTCAAGGAATTTAATTTATTCCATATATGAAAACTAGTCAGAAATATACATTATCTATGAAATGGTGTTTTTTAAGTATGTTATAGGAGGCAAACGAACAGGCGGGTCACCAGATGTTAAATCATCACCGCCGACCATAGACATTAGCAACACCAGGGGAGTAGCAAGTGCGTTGCCAGCCTGTGTTTCTGTGGGTCGGGTGGTAGTACTCCGGGCGAGCCGACCCATTCATGCTGAAACCGGTAATAGCTTCAGCGTGGCTCTACCTGTAAAATGTTTATATTAAATTACAATACCGGAAATATCCATATATATTTAATAATTAACCAAGTGCAATTCTAGAAACTACATTGTTTTCTTTATATCTTTTGAATGTCGCCTAGACACAGTACGAAAGTAAGAATTATCGATTACCTCAAATTTTTAATTGGAGAAAATTGATGTGAGTATAACAGAAAAAAATAAATTACACATTTATTACAAATACTGGTCTTTACGTCATATATCCATACCTTATATCCTTTGTACTTACAGATTCTGCATTACAGGTTTATAATTTTCTTATAAACCTGCACTTACTTATTCTACAATCATAAGGCTTGTTTCGAATCGCTAATTCGAACTTACGCCCTTATACTTCTAAAGAATGGAAATAATACAATATTCCACTAAAATTTGCATACGAATGTATGCTTGTAATAAACCGATTTTTCCACTGACCTTTGTACGTTTGTTAAAGCTTACCTCTACATTGCTAATCTTTGTTCACAAACATTTGTCTAAATTATGACTACAAAAATATGTATGTAAATGTAAAATATATAACTTTATGAACATACGTACAAATAAAACGTTACCAATGACATACTTTACAGGTATTACAGCTATCTATATATACACATATATATATATATATATAATATATATATATATATATGTATATATATATATATATATACTAGCGGACCGGGCGGACGTTGTCCTGCCTTGAAAACAAAAAAATCCTAAAAGTCGACCGCAGCGCCACCTACCGGGTCCAATTGTGAATCTAAACCATTCTCGGATCCACTCGAACACGCACACAAAATTTCATCAAAATCGGTCCAGTCGTTTAGGAGGAGTTCAGTCACATACACACGCACACAAGAAATATATATATTAAGATATATTAAGATATATGTCGGGGAAAACGTTATTCCCGTTGGCATCGTCATTAGTGGTTACGGGTTTAGTGGGCGTCATTCGGGTAAAATGCGAGCACAAAACACAATATTCACAGTTTCACATTATTTTAATTTAGATTCAACAATAGTTTTACACTATACAATGATATCGTTGCAAAAATTAACAATTAAGACCGAGCAGCGAGTTCGGGGCACCGATCTTACTTTAATCACCGAATATAAATACTCTTATCAACGATCCAACTCGATCCTTTGCTATCGCTCAAACCAATGCGTCACATAAACTGTCCAGTGGACAGCGTCCACCCTCTAAAAGTAAAGATGGCGCCTCGACCACGCTCGAGGCATTGGCTCTGCTCTGACTGGTCATTACGTAAGTTACAATATATGTAACTTCTATTACATTATTAAGGTTTTAAGCTATAGAAAAATGTAACAAATGAAATAGAATAATAATTAAGTATTTTGAAAGTAATGTATTTTGAAAGTAATAAAACTGTACGCCTCTTAAAGTAAAGGTTGCCTCGACTCCGCTCGAGGCACATAGCCTGTTCTGATTGGTCGTTATGTGAATTACAATATTCGTAACTTTTATCAGATTATTAAGGCTTTCAAGTTATAGAAAAATGTTATAAATCAAATATAACAAAATTAAGAATTTAGATGAAGACAAATAATATTATGTGTGCAAACAATAATTAACTCGGCTTATAGCTTCCTCCGACATATATATAATATATATATATTAAAAAAATCCTAAAAGTCGACCGCAGCGCCACCTACCGGGTCCAATTGTGAATCTAAACCATTCTCGGATCCACTCGAACACGCACACAAAATTTCATCAAAATCGGTCCAGTCGTTTAGGAGGAGTTCAGTCACATACACACGCACACAAGAAATATATATATTAAGATATATTAAGATATATGTCGGGGAAAACGTTATTCCCGTTGGCATCGTCATTAGTGGTTACGGGTTTAGTGGGCGTCATTCGGGTAAAATGCGAGCACAAAACACAATATTCACAGTTTCACATTATTTTAATTTAGATTCAACAATAGTTTTACACTATACAATGATATCGTTGCAAAAATTAACAATTAAGACCGAGCAGCGAGTTCGGGGCACCGATCTTACTTTAATCACCGAATATAAATACTCTTATCAACGATCCAACTCGATCCTTTGCTATCGCTCAAACCAATGCGTCACATAAACTGTCCAGTGGACAGCGTCCACCCTCTAAAAGTAAAGATGGCGCCTCGACCACGCTCGAGGCATTGGCTCTGCTCTGACTGGTCATTACGTAAGTTACAATATATGTAACTTCTATTACATTATTAAGGTTTTAAGCTATAGAAAAATGTAACAAATGAAATAGAATAATAATTAAGTATTTTGAAAGTAATGTATTTTGAAAGTAATAAAACTGTACGCCTCTTAAAGTAAAGGTTGCCTCGACTCCGCTCGAGGCACATAGCCTGTTCTGATTGGTCGTTATGTGAATTACAATATTCGTAACTTTTATCAGATTATTAAGGCTTTCAAGTTATAGAAAAATGTTATAAATCAAATATAACAAAATTAAGAATTTAGATGAAGACAAATAATATTATGTGTGCAAACAATAATTAACTCGGCTTATAGCTTCCTCCGACATATATATAATATATATATATTAAAAAAATCCTAAAAGTCACCCGCAGCGCCACCTACCGGGTCCAATTGTGAATCTAAACCATTCTCGGATCCACTCGAACACGCACACAAAATTTCATCAAAATCGGTCCAGCCGTTTAGGAGGAGTTCATTGACATACACACGTACAGAAGAAAGTTATATATAAAGATATATATATCAGCTATACCTAGTCTTGCCATAAACACTGAAACAAAGAAAAAAAAATTTCTATTGCAAATAACATTTATTACTTTTACAGCGTGTTACTTTAATACATAAATATAAAACAATTTAAAATATAAAAAGCTTATTCGAAGTGGTCTCCACTGGTTGCAATACAGTCCTTTAAACATTGAGGCCAGTTATCAATAGAAGCACGCACTCTTTCCATGGGAAAATTCTTCACTGCCGATCGTACGGATTGTTTTAGGGACTCCTAATTATCATGGCGTTTAGAGCAAACCGTACTCTCTAAAACTGACCATAAATCATAATCCAGCGGATTAAGATCGGGACTAGACGACGACTTCCAACCAAGACTGCGTAGACCGAGTTTTATGACCCGGCGCCGTCTTGCTGGAAGAACCATTCTTGGTTAGTGAACATAGTGTTTTTAAGAGGCTTCACTACCTTCTCCAGATTGGTATCTTGATACATTTGTGCCGATATTTTGATACCTTTCTCACAAAAGTATGGCTTAGTCACTCCTTCATAGCTAATACCCCACCAAACCATCATGTGGTTGATAATTTCGCATTTAAACGTTATGTATCCGTAGCTCAGTTACAACATACTGAACATTATACGGGCCGACGAAGGCGGCGGTTTTGTAGTCCGGTGAAGCTTTTTTTTTTCAAACTAACTACGCTATTGACCTAACAAGGTCTTAACAGCTTCACCGTAATACTACGGCGAGCACTTAAGGCACTCAGCCCATTTAATTGGACAACTAGCTCAAGGGTGCACGGCACAGCTCGGCTTGGGCTGTTGCTTGATACATGCAATTCGCGACCTATCTGAGCTAACCTAACTATTCATACATATATGAGTTGTTGAAACATACATGTGTACCAAGCATACATACCTCAACAACTCTTATATATAATATATTTCGTATCGGATAATTTTCTAAACTATTTGAGTTTTATAAGGGAAAAAATAAAACCCTTCCCCTTTCATGTGTAAGCGTGTATGCGTGCACGTGTGTGGAGGTGATATGTGTAATGTTGTCGCAGTGATGTAAGATTTTGTGTCACTGTATCGCGCGAGCAGCGCACTCAAGGGCTCCACGCCGAGGGAACGGACCTAGGCTTGAGCCGCTGCCCAGGGGGGCCTAATCTGGTGTGCGGGAGTGAAATTGACCCCCAGACCACGGCGGCGTGATCTGTGGTTACGCGGGCGTGGGCGTGAACACGCTCTGTTTGGAGAGACAGGGTAGTACTGATCGTCGTCCGGTGAAGCTGTTAAGACCTTGCTAGGTCAATACCGTAGTCAGTTCGAAAAAAAAACGAAGGCGGCGGTTCGGAACCCAACGATAACTTTTTTTGTTGTTTGTTTTTTTAAGTGGCATAGGAGACGAAATATATCTTAATTTTGTAGCTAATCTGTCTGCTATATATAACACAAAGAAAATTTTCCAAAATCCGTCAAGAATTTCAGTAACTACAAATTATTGACTTTCGTCCGTTATCCTGGAGAACCCTTTGTGTTTTATGGGACAAAAAGTATCCTAGATGTGACCTCGTAATTATCACTGTGTCAAGATTCGACCAAATTGGTTCAGTACTTTCAGAGTGATACGTGTTCACAGGGACGGACAGGCAAAAATTTTAAATGGATTAGTTTTGGCTTCTATATCGATAATAACAAAGTCTACCCCGATTATAATTTAAAAAAAAATTATGTACAGATTTGCCCTTGTTACAGTTTTATTATAGCAATAGATTATAGTATAGATTTACTAATCATTGCGTAACAAACTGCAGGCAACCAAAAATAGAATTTCAAGTTCGAACACGTTTTTCTCGAAACCGTTCATATGTTCTCTACTGCGTTTATAAATTGCGCGGCAGCGTTGCTGTCGAGATCTACATTTTTTTAGTCTCTTTTTAAATATTTTTATTTCAATATCACTCATAAGTTATAATATCAAATTTCAGCCTTCTATGTCTTCGGTTCGGTCAGGTCAGGGTCGTAGCTAGAGTCGAATTTGAGGTATGGTGCCATTGGTTACAGGTAGGACGGAAGTAAAAAATTTATCATAATTGATCTGCCCTCGAATGTCACAAACTGTGGTATGTTTGAAAAGTTTCGATACCTATCGCTACAATTTTTTATCTCAAACTATGAACAAACAATTTAATTATAATAATTTATCTTAGTTTTTGGTATTTTTAAGGTAGGGCAGGACAGGTGGATTGCTGTGGCCTCCTTCTGCGAGATGACTTCCTCGCAGAAGGAGGCAGCGGAGAGGGTTCGCGAGGAAGATCCGCGAAGTGGCCCTCTCCGTCAAAGGAGAGCAGGAAGGAGGGGGAGGTGGAACGCTCGCCTCCTCCCATAACCGGGCCGAGCCTGAAGGGATGGGTCGGGGGTCCCATCTCCTTATTGCACAGGTGAGACTGACGAGGGGAGACAACTGGTTGTGTACCTAGTAGTCTCTCTATAGTAGAACGAAGCCTAGCGTTCACTCGCCGGGCTCCCTCAGGGGCGGTTTCTGAGGAAGACAGCAGGTTCGATCCCCGCCCCTACCATGCGGCGGCCGTGCTACCAGTCCGCTAGTCTTTACTGATTTTATAAATTCGAATGTGAGTTTGTTACGTTTCTACGCCTTCAATAGTCAACTGATCATGAAAGTTTGCATGCACGTTGTCAGGTATACAAAAAAGAATGTAAAGTACCTTTCACCGAGAAAACAAGTAGGTACTAGTCCCGTGGGATCAGTCAAATCTACATTAACGTAAGCGAAGTCGCGAGCAGAAGCTAGTATGTGAATGTATATTAAATTTTATGGTACTATTACAAGTCGGGCGTTCTGATAAGTAGCTACGTATGTTTATTTTTCAACAATTAGTCCATTCCATCCTCATCTCAACATAACAATTTTATTTATTTTTGGCAAAAAGTCTGTAGCATTTATAAGAAGCTATCTTTTTTACATCTGTATAAAATCAAATTACACTATGTTTGTTATTATTGTATTATACTGTTTCTTGTTTTATTTCGTATTGTAAAAAGTTATCCTTTTGTTTTGGTGTTTAACCGAAACTTGTACTTACTTTTCGGTCAGCAGTACAGTATAAAGAGGCAGACGAAGGGAAATTACATGGAAATAATAGAATAATATATATTTTTACTTGTAATGTGTTATATTAAATGGGAATTTAAACTTATTCCTTTCCCTGTAAATACCACGCAATTTATCTGTATTGACTTATAGTTATGTCGTACACAAAACTCTATGTTTATATAAGTCGACGGCACAAACCCCTTCATGAATAAAACCATTTAACAATTTTGGTTATAAATCAAAATTCCTGAAATCTATATTATATCCATTCTTTTGGTATTGATGAAATAAACATATCAATTAAATGCACACATCCCTAACGCTAACAATTTGTCCTAGTTTTCACGCGTAGGTACGTACCTAACATTGCCGAGTTCCAACTATGCGAACCTTTAGTACTGGGACATTCATTAATCATGAGTTCAAATTGATCAAAACGTTTGTATCAAATTCAGCCGTTTCAACTGTAAGATATTTTATTAATTTATGAAAATCACGAAGTATACATCCTTAAGGTACTGATACTTTCACTCCATCCTTTAATGAGTATAATACTTTTCTTCCGACACTACTCGACGAGTGCAGTATTGATACTTTTAATACGATTACCTATCATGACAAGTACCAACAATTTTTGGTATTTATATTTTATGTTTCATACTTTAAATAAATAAGCTTTAATTCTCGTATCTCAGAAGGACATTGATTGGTTACTCATTAACATAACCACTATACAGTTTTATTCATAACGTACACTCGATAGAGCAACCATGAACTTAAGTTTGTTAAATATGTATTCTTAGTATTTGATCGATTTTTTGTAATCAAGTTTGTTCTTCAATGCGAAAATTCAATCAGACAAAAAAATCAAACTACAACTACATATATGAAGATTCCAACAATTTTTAATCATTGCCTGAAATAATAATTGATAAATACAACGCCACGTTCAGAAAAAAATATTTTGATTTTTTCTGCACAAACACAACATCACAACAACCCATCATAACACAAGTATTTTTAATTACTCAACTGAATATTAGTTCTTTACTTAAATAAGACCTTTTCAGTAACTTATTTATGACCTTTGCTGTATAATTGTTATTGGAAGTTTTCCTCAGATCAATAATTGACCATGATACGCGGATAAACTTTGTTTATTTAATTATAATAGATAACGTAATAAATTGTCTGTACATGTTCAAGCGCATTAATGACATTAGTGCACGACTTTTAGATAAGACATAATTTTAATTTTATAGCAAAACTAGCGACCCGCCTAGGTTTATTATAGGTTCAATATATTGCATCATAAGTGTTATAGACAATTTCGATAAATTTCTTTGCACTCTGATATTTACAGTTAATCAGAGTTATAGGTTCTACCTAAATAGCTAAGGTATATAGATAAGCTACGTAACAATTCTCATACAAACTTTTTTGTTGCGATTTATTTTTAATTTGTGATATTTTCTACAATATTCATTCAAATGATATGTTGTGAAGGGCACCTTTGATTTACATTACACGCCCAACGTAACTAATGTGTTTAATCGGATAAGAATTAATACTGTGTTGGTCAAAATAACATTGCTAAGTAACCAGTTATTTTTTAATAATATATAAGAATTGTAAATGATTACCGTGAGTAACGCTTAGGAGATTGACATCGCGAAACGTTATTATAGGCATTTTTAAGATGTACAATACCATAGTATTGTATTATCTGTTGTTTTATTACATTCATTGTAGTATTAACTATATTTATTGAATCTCATAAGGTTTTGTCAGCGTCTCCAATGTACACGCCCGAAAACTTCTCACTCCATTATAAAACATCGATTTCTCTACTTTATATAAATTTAATATACACGTGTTTTATTATTACATTACATAATCAATATGTACAATTAAACCTTGCGGGAGCAGTTGACAATAATAGTGAAAACCGTATCAAAGTCCGTCGCGTAAAATAAATAAGGTAACACACAGATAAACAAGAAAAGCGACTGTTTTATAATAGTTATACTTAGATACGCGCCCTGGACTAACGAATGGCCAGTTTCAAATTGACGCACTTGGTCAATACAATTTATGTTCTCGTTCAGTTAATAACTTTCAATCAGAGATACGACGCTTGTGACGTCGACGTTAGTTACTAGTATTGTGGGTTTGGGAACAAAATCCTACCTAATTTATGATTCGATGATTATTGCAGATTTATTATTGTTATTGATTTTATAATGTAACATATATTACATACAATTTATTATATCGATGGTAGAGGGGTTAATTGACTAATGTGCATTTAACAATGTATACACGTAGTTAACCTTCCCACTGGCGATATACAAATAATCTATAGAGAATATATCTAATAAAACGCTTCGTCAAACATAAATAAAACAAAGGTACTCCGCCGTCGCATTCCATTTATTGTATGAAAATAAAACATGTCAGATATTGATACAAGTGGTATTTTTATAAGGATAAATTTTCTGAACAAGTGTATAACAATAGTTTCCAATAAACGGATTACAATAGTTCAATACGTGGATAATTAATATTTTCATAACAACGAATGCGACCTATCCTCTAAATGAAAGACAAAGTAAAATAGCGCCGCTATATTTCTCTTAAGATGTTCTTGCATGTATCCCTCGAATGACGATGTTACAGAGGCTGCTCGACTTGAAGAATGATCTGCTTATTAGAGATACAAACAATTCTAGCAAACTTATCTATATTGATTACGTAAAATATAAAAATCATCAAAATAATAAACATAGATCTCCCCTAAGATTCGTTTACTTTACGCGCTGCGCAGATATTGCGGTTTCGAGAATTTTCTATCGCTGGAGGCGGCGGACGCGGCGGTTTTATTTAATTAGACCCTTAGCTTTGAAAAGATCGCGCATGAGACCCTTGATATATCTGATCTCACGTTGCAGGTCGGAACACTTGTCTCCGAGTTCGGCGTGATGTTGACGCAAGGCCTGCTCCTCGGTAAGGAGGACCTCGACCTCGGCCTTCTTTTTCTGACGGTAACGGGTGGCTGCATTTTTATTTTGCTCCTTTTTACGAGAACGACGGTCATCGACGGACCGTGAATACGGCTTAGGTCGAGACGGCGCCGACCATTCTTCGTCCGTGGAGGAGGATCGCGGCGATGACGGTGGCGATGAACGCGGCGAGACGTTAGGGCTTCCCAACGGTTGGGGAGAATCGAACTGTGAAGCTCCGTGGCGTACTAATTCCTCCACCGCGTCGAGGTCGCATTGATATTCAACGGAGATCGGTTCCGACACCGGGACATTGACACCCCAATGTTCCTGAGCAGCCACCAGAGGAACCACCGGTGCGAGTGAAGTACTCTGTGCCTGTTGTGCGTAACTGAGTAGCAGTTGAGTAGCGGGACCGGGTGGACTCTGCGGCGGTGTTAAATGCGTCAGTTCAACGGCGCCATACACAGTCTCGAACTCGCGCAATAGCACTTCTGTGGTCTGAGGAGCAGAGTACGGGATCGACTGTGATACGACCACCGCGGGTGTGGGGTCCACACGCTCCGGAATGTTATCGAAAATGGGAAGTTCCACCTTTTCCTCCAGCCAATTGGAGAAGATATTTTCTGAAAAAAATAATAGAAAAACATTAATTAAAGAAATTCTATTAAAAACATAATAAAGAAGTTTAGTAATTCTGTCAACTGCATTTCCAAATTTTCAACAAAATTTATTCCTTTAGTTCGATCATCGTAAAACCCTGATTGTCGAAAATCTATACTAATATTATAAAACTGAAGAGTTCGTTTATTTGTTTGGTTGAACGCGCTAACCTCAGAACTATTCATTTGAAAGAGTAATTTGATTTCAAAACTTATATCGATGTTAGATAGCTCATTTATCGAGGAAGGCTATAGCCTATATCATCACGCTACGACCAATAAGAGCGGTGCAGCAATGAAGATTGTTTCAAAATCGTTTTTTTTTTCCTTTTGAGAGCTTTCGCCGTATGTTAGCGTTCGCCCAAATAAACTATTCCACACGGACGAAGAAGGCTGAAGAAGCTAGTGTATTATAAAATATTGATTTTCTTCAAAAACTTAAGACGAGACCATAGTAAAGATATTATAATCTTTTGGAATTTACTGTTTATTGAGAAATAAAAATAAACAAAGCAAACCCTTCAAATTAGAATAGTTATAAAATAGTTAATTAATTATGACATTCTACAACTAACTACACAGCAAAAGGGCTTTTCTTATGAAACGGTTTAACACAGCGTCAATTTTTTTTTCTACTTTAAATACGCTGATGCTATTATTAATTACTAATTTACCAAGATATTTTGTTATATAAACAAGAAACGGGGCATGAAGGAAACGAATATTTAAAAATTAGTCATTGTCCTCCACATCTGTTCCGTGTTTGAGGCCAATGTAACAATTTTATAAATAAGAATTTGTTGGACCGTTATCTCCATCAAACGTTGGCGTGTTAGGAAATTTCCTTGAACTAACGTAATGACCGAATTATACGCAGCATAATAGATTATTGTTTCTCTATTCATAAATATTTCAATGGACTCTGTTATGACGCAAATGAAAACAAAAGATAGGTAAGTATCCTCCCTGAACTAAATAAAGAATCTCATGTTGCACGCAGGTTGTCGATCGCGCACAGCAACTTAGCATTTTCATAGCAAAAACTTGAAATATTTTTTATTATCCGTCATATAAATAACATACTGAATTTGTCGCTAACCTTAACAAAGTAATTTCATGTCAGTGTATTTAAAATCAGCAACAATAAATTAATGAAAGGTATTCTTTTTTTATTTTGTTTTCATTATCTGATAGCCCGAGGTTGAGACCTCACCTATACGTGATGTATGCGCTATAGATAACGATAATTCAGTTTAACATATGTTTTGGTTGAAGTACTGTTGCAGCATGACTTTAGAATGCACTTGCCTTAATAGTCTGACAACGCAAACAATTGAGAAACAAATTTAAAACTAAGCACGTTGAGACTCATGAATATCTCTTATTGGAGAAGGCTATAAATTTAAAATAAAAGAATTAAAAGGAGAAACACGTACTTTATCTATTTGTTAAATAGTTTAATATTATATTGATGTTTTTAGTCAAGGAAAAATATCTGTCGCTCAGTCGACTGCAACACCCTGACCCGAGATAAACCTTCACAATCTAAGTTCGGTGGCACCGTGTCCTCGGCAGCAAATCAACAGATAACCACCGCGACACCGCGTCCGCCGTTAAACATAAAACTAACCTTATAACTGATATAAAATTAAATCCCTAGAGTCGATGACTGTACACGTACACCGAAATGATCCCGCACTGGAAAAAAACCGATAACCGGTCTTTGTTTTATAATTTAACATTACTAATTAATTAATCGTTAATACCATCGAAGATCCATTCAACAAAATTACGTACGACGTGTCTGATATATGACTATTCCGATGTGTATTGAATAAATTCAATTATGAACCTAGCCTTTAGTATTTAAAGAAAGATAATAAAGTAAGCAGCAATAAAAATATTTTGTTTACACCAAGGTAACGAAAGTAGAATAACTATTTGTTCACGTACTCGACACGTGTCAAGATCGACGCTATTTATCCTCCGTTCTGAAAGTACTCCGGCGAGTTGTTTCACTATTATATGTATCAATAATGTTGGAATGGAACAAGTGGTTGCTTTAATTATTAAGCGAACACCGAGCGAGGTCGCCTTCTGTTCCAACTCGTTTACTCGTATGTGTGGTACAATATACGAATTATTGTTCTTTATTGCCGTAAAATCAACAAACAAACGTAACTCAGTACCAAATGTTTATATTATTATGTGTAATTGTCTATCATCTACGTATACCTCTTTCAAATTTATAAATATAGCTAGCAGTCGCCCGTGACTTCCTCTGCGGAGTATTATAAAGGATAAAATTTACGTGGAATCTTTCTTTAATACGTGTTTAAGTTACTCATCATAACAACAGATATCTTGCCAATCAACGTCTCATCAAAATCAATCCAACAGTTTCGAAACCGTATATGCTCTCATATACATTTAGTAAAAGCTATTATTTTGACATTACTAACAGACACTTCAATTTTATTTATTTGTATATAAATAGATATGATTAATAAGTTGTGTAACATAAATTAATTTAAAAGTGAGTATGTATTTGCATATTTTCTGACATATCACACCAAATTTTTAATCTAATTTTCAAAAGAGATCCCAGCAATGACAGTGATAATTCAGGTATTGCGTGGCAATTTACTAAACGGGTCAATCTGTGATTCAGAACTAATTACATTATATCTGCATTATCATTATTTAATGTAAACAAATAACATGAATAAATATGGTCGCGTTTCTCTCATTACACGCACCACACACAAGGCAAGCTATGCCGCTACAACATTGCGCAGAGCTGACCACCGCACGGCGCAGATACGATAAATATGCATAATAGATACACAACCTGCACAACATTTTATATAAATTTAACCTACCTAAACGAAACGAACATTATCATAACCACTCAATATAACGTTATTTATAAACAATATTTATGGAATATCTTATTTTTTAGCTTTATAAATATACTAATGAATGTTAATTATTCCTATGAAATTCAAATCTCTGAACAGTATAAAGAGGCCTTCATAAATACTAAAGTTTCTGAAATAATCTCATTAGCATATAAACAAACTAGTAACACATAAAACTGGTACATCAAGTTATCGCTCAAATAAACTGCTGTTATAATAACAGACAAAAGAATCGACACAATATTTAACAGCCTTGAAATTTTAACTTTCCGCTAGAATGCAATCAAACAAGCATTTTTATTGCAATTCAACTTAGATCGAAACACGTACCTAAATACATGTCTGCGAGAGCCATTGCAAATCCAAATATATCCTAGAAACAACACAACGTAGTTCAAAATGTCGATATCCTTATTTCTAGTGTTGATAATAACTTTATAAGATTATATAATATGGGTAATAATATAAGCTGAAGTCCTCGGGTTTCGAGCTACGGTCGTCGTGGATGGTTCAGGTCGACCGCAGGAATCTAACGTCTCTTAACAAGTTTTTGTGAGTTGAAGACTATTTCCTTATTCCAGATGCAGCGATATAGGCACTTCATTCTAACGGAGTCCAGGCGCATCGACGTTGCCAGGCATAGGTTGCGAAGAGAGCGCGAACGCCCGTAATTCTCTTTACGAATCGAATTTATTGTCACGGGTTTATGTTCAAAAGAGATCACTCAGTAAACGCGACACGGCGCGGAGTAATTTGTCACTGAGAGCGCGTGCGCACTGTATCAAGCGCAGACCTCTACGTATTTCCCCTCTACCCACTACAATCCCCAACTCCCTAATACTTAGTACTAAAATGTTGCAACAGAAAGTACCACCGCATAAACACGAGACGTAATTCAATTAAATTAAATATATTACATTGTATGTAACTCGTTATAATGTTTCAATATTAATATACTTGACAGAGTAATAATAGCAGTTTTATGTAAAATAATGTATTTCCCATATCGAGATAATTTTCCATTTAAGAATTATCCTTATTCGTATTGTATAGTTCACTCACAATTGCGCGTTAAGTATTTAAACATTCACGGTCTTATTACAAAAACAAAAATGAACACAGGTATAACACGAGTTTTAATAAGCAATGCCTAAAATTTAAAATCTAGTTGAAGTCATGTTTAAAATACTTTATTACAAAAGCGTGCCCAAGCGGTCTAAACATCTAAGCTAAACATCTGATTTAAGTTTTTTATATAAGCAGCTTTTAATAGTTTTCGTTCAATTCGATCTCAACATTCAAAAACGTTCCATTACAAACAGATAATTTCTAAACAATTTCAATTTATGAATAATATTTTTGTTTAGATCTTCAATACGAAATTTTACTTATTATTACGTTCAATTGGTTATTGTTATTGTGATATTTTAGTTAAAAGAAAATAATGCATAAAATAAATAAAATAAGCAATTTATAAGATTTATATATTACGTCAAGTGCATAAAGTGGAACAACAGTATAATGACAGATTAAACATTGTCAAATGTCAATAGTGTCAAATAGTAGTAGCTACGATTTACTTGTGAATGTCTAAAATTGTTTAATTTAATTACTTCTTCTAAATTAATTGTACCTACGGACGCCATAATTTACTGTGAAACTTTTTTGCCGGCAAATAGAGATATAGTTAATTACAACAATAGAATAAGAACTGTCAACTTAGACAAGCGTTAGAGAACGTTTAAATTAAAATAATAAAATAGACCACTAATGTTTTCCTAGAATGCTGAATTAATTGATTCAGATCCATAAACCTTCTAGAAATCAATCTCGGTCTTTTAACGCTTATTTTTCTTCAAAGATAGATAGATGTAAATAATGTCAATACGTTTTCTTCTATTATCATAACGCATAAAGCTAAAGTTCTTTTTAGCGATAGCGTCATTACTAGAACGACATAGAAAATACTTAGTATCCATCCTATATACGAGGTCTGTTCAGAAAATAACGGGTATTTTAAAATTTCGCTGGTTTGGAGAGTCCAATTGTCAAAATTTTCAGCTGTATTTTATTAATAAAAATTATAGTATTAATAAAGATTAAATAAGCGTAAGGTTAATTATTAAACAAAATGAAATTGTTGTTTTTAGGTGAATGAAAATCAGAGGTGTATTATCTCAATCCAATCGCTTTGAAACGATAGTTCGTTAAAAAATTAAAAAAATACTAATAAAAAAACAAACGTTTAATCATGTTCATTAAGTACAGATTTAACAAAGAATCAATGATTAACTTTTTGCAAACACACTATGCAATTGTACTGCAGTCACGAAAATTGATTATAACCTATATGCACATATTAGCTGGATACTTTTTTAACTTTACTTTTAGCAACCAATGTTCTTGTAGATTATTACTGTCATTGTACGTAATAATATTACAAGCGTCTTGTGATAATTTCAATGTTCTAACAAGACGGTGTCCCCCTTGTTCGAATTTTCCACGGAGTTTTTATGGCATTTCAGAATTCATGCTCCGTGGTATTAAGGTCCATCCATTTCATTTGTGCACAATAACCATATTATGTAAAATACCACCACCAACATTACAAAATATAGTCATATAACACAAGATATGAATAAAATATAAAAGTCACTCACATGACTAAGATCCCGTCAAAAACTCCTAGATACTTTTATATACATGTCATTTTATAAGCAAATTTAATAGCATTTTCTAGAATTAAGTCTCATCTCAGCGATTTGAAGAAAACTTATTTCCCATGCGCTTGCACTTTAGTTTTGCCTTTTATCCCGTCCATGTGGTACCATGTGAAATTTATCCAACCAAATCCGATAGTATTTTATTATGTTATAAAATTATGTAAATACTGCAATAATTTGTTATGACTCGTTTAATAAATGACTTGACTTTTTTTAATGTATAAGTCTCAGGACTAACAAAAGTATAAGAGACAATCGGTCGCACTAATAATTTAAAACGTAATAATAGTATAACGATTGAACTTTTGCGTAATTAATGCATATTTATAACACTAATTACATTCATATATTATGCATATGAAACGCTGTTAAATTATAAAACGAAATCTTTATATCATACTATAACATGGGGTATATGCTGTAGAATATACGAGTCGCTATATTTAAAAATGAACCAAGACCAATTTGAACTTTGTGATTTGTATTAAATTAAATTTTAAATAAGAATAAAGTTAAAATAATGTACAGCATTATAGAGATATATTCATTTTTGTCATTTGCAAAAAATACATGTATATAAATAGCATAATAATATTGTTTTCTCAAGAGACATAAAAAAAAATAATAAATATCAATATAGAATAATGAGGGTCTGGCATTCACTGGCTCTTAGACTATCCGGAAATTTTACCGCAATGCGCGGACCATCTGTTGCGGATTTTTTTCCGGTGCGGGTTTTATTCCGCACCGCCACTAGTGTGCGCGGGCACTAAACGAATGATAACGCTGGCAACATTATTTTATTATAAGTTACACAGGTGCATATTTTACGTCTCTGACCGTCGAAAGAAGCCTCACCTCATTTCACCACAGTAAGACAACTTTCTGTCTCTGGCCGTTTATTAATGTTGAGATACGATCCAGTTAAGTAAATTCAAGGTAAATTATATTATTAAATGCGAGTTACGATATGAAGTGAACGTTAAAACATTACTTTGTAATTTATAACTGTAATTTCAATTTAAAGGGTAACATTGTAACATTTAATCAGGAATTACAAATTAATGTTAAGCTACACACAACTACCAAAAATATATTAAAAAGAATATAATAACAATAATAACCAAACTTCGGCCACATAGAGATACAAACATAGAAGTGTAGTCCGGTGAAACTGTAAAGGCCATGCCAGGCTAACAGAAAAAAAAGAAACAATCATAGAATTACCTAATAAGTTAAATTGTTCATTACAATCTATTAACAAAACAACAAATAAGATTAACAAGAATCTTAAAGCCAAGATAGTTGTATAATTTATTTTAAAAAATGTATGAAATATTTAGTAAGACTACAAGTAAACTGTGATTATAGCTAATTAAAAAATTAACAATAAAAAATTTATAGATTTACTGTTCCAAAAAAAGGGCCTAATCATAATAATCAGTTATATTGATATTTTAGTATGGTCTTCAAATGAAAAGTCTTATGGGACGCGTATTTCGATCACATTTCCTAGAACAAATCTTTATCTAGCTCCTAATCCTGGAAATAACTATCATAATAGGTTGGATTATGTTATTTGTAGATTCTTTTTATGCCACGAGAATTTAATATTTTTAGAGTCCATAAGAATATATTTGTTGCTGTATGTGACTGTCATAGTATAAGGAAAACATCTTTAAAATCGATTTTTTATTTCAAATATTCAAGCTTGAACGTATTGATAAAAATGGAAGCATGTGTAGGATAACAAGTATCACGTTGTGTAAGGTATGGCTTCAAAGACATTGAAAAGATAACATATGTAAATTCATCATATTTTTTTAATAAAAGATTATTCAACAGTATAAATACCCTCATCAAAGCCACGCAGTGATTTTTAAATCACTTTTAAATCATATATTAGCGTACGCTCCTAACCTTTTACATATATAAAAAATTATATTCATTATGAATTTGAAATTGACCGAAGTCGTATACAATTTTTACTACCTTTCGTTTCTCATATAATTGGCGTCGCAGCAGCATTTGCCAGTGTCAATGTTCAAAGTATCATTATACCCTTATGCAATAACAAAATATTAATTTTAATAATATAATACAATTATTTTCCCACGTCACCGAAAAACTACACATAAAATATTGTAAAAACGTTGCTTCAAATTCTTATTAATTTATACGATACTCAAGCCGTATGTCTTTAATGGGAATACGTCCCATCGTCAAAAATTAGAGTTTAAATATGTTGAAATGATTTTCTAAGTTCATCTATGTTACATAAGGGAAGTCTTGCAAAATGTTATACTTCTAGAAATATCGACATAAGCAGTTCGCTGTCCGACAGTACATTTAAAGTTTTTTTATTAAATATTCATGAGCCACGGTTTCTTATTATAAAATTGGTAACTTTTTTTTTAACAAGACCTCATAATATTAAAATTTACAGAACGAGTAAGACCAGATCTGATCTTTTTAGATCAGTTCGATGGCTTTAAGACAGATTACTGAAAGATCGGTTAATCGCCTATGATATCAACTGCTCCAGGTAGAGTTAGTGTGCATTTCGTCACTTCATAGATCAAGGAAGTGTAATCACATCACAAATACACGTAATCTACACGTGTTTTTATTAAGTTATACACAATAACATTTTGGTTTAACTCTCTTGATATCTACGTTGAAAATTAGTACGAGGAAACCGCTTTCACACGACCCGTCCAGTATATTTTTGACAAACTGTATATCAAAGTAAATGACAAGGATAATAAAAAAATCCTTAATGTTAGCCACGTCCAAAACCTTTCTTTATTTGTTTTTTCCTATCGCTTTAATGACTGTAATAACTTTTACAAGTTATACGTATGACTTTGTATGTAAAAAAAGACATGAAAAAATCGTCCCTGACAAGAAAGTCATAGTTAATGCAATAGCATCATCTTTAAGATAAAAGAATAACGCAAAGTATTTATTATCCATTCGAAATATTATATACAAATTTACGTGAAGATAGAAACTTCAGCACCTTTTTTTCTGTTTGTCATCAGAATTTATTTCTTTTCTTGTTTAGTAACAACTATCAACGTGATATCAACAATAAAAAAAATTGAAAACATCCCAACGACGAATCCACGCTTTATTTATAAGTCGATGTTCGTCATACTTCATATATTTTACGTCTACTAATCTACACTATTGTCTAGAAATTGACATGGGAAACCTCAAAAATATTGAACCTTAGATAACCCATTAATTATGATCAAATTTCAAACATTGAATGACTATTGATCGTTAAATAGACAAAAAATTACTGTCTCTATACTTTTCTTCCAAATTTAGTTTAATAGGTTAGAAAAAAATTGTCTACTTTTATCATTATTAAAATATATATATATACCTAAGTTTGAATAAAAGAAAGAAACAAAAGTATACCTTGTTTGCAGGTGTTGTCTAGCTGCTGCAGAAGATCGTTAGCGAGTTCAGCACGGTTTGGCTTGATCTCGGGTGGTGAGGGTGGATACAGGCTGGCAGACTGTTCGTCGTGCAGCAGTAATTTACTGTATTCGATCTGTGGTGCAGCGCTCGGGAACGTTTTAAGCAGATCTGTTAACAATAGATTTATAATATAAATTCACTATTACTTTCTATTATATACAGTTTACTGTCAAGCATAGAAAGATAGATTTTACATATATTTAACAATTAGTTTCACACGTACGTAAACGGTTATAAAATAATGTTATTAGAAATATAGGAATTTTACCATAATACTGGATAAATACATGCACTTAATTTTACTATCCTCACAAAACCGAAAAGATTCACTTATTTATAATTAAGTTCCCATTTATAACATCTAAGAAATATTTAACATATTAAATAATGCTTACTCTGTAAGAGGGATAACTGAAATTCTCTACACAAATCACACATTCCGTTATTTTTATAACAACACATTTCTATAGATCTCGAAACGAATATAAAACACTTAAATATTATAAATTCAATATAATTAGCGCAATGAGCGGGATCAGAGAAGCTTCAAGGTAAGGAGCTTAGATAACTAACGTACAAAATACATTAAGAGAAGTGAAGACGTCAATATATATATGGACGGTATCTGTCGCACGATATTACGTCAAAGTAACGCCCAGATGTCGTGATGCTTTAAATCTTATGAGATAAAAGACACGAGGATACTTTCTGCAATTAAATTTCCTATTTCATTTTTTTTATGCCATCCCCATAATTATTTTTAAAAGCGCATATTTTATAACCTGGTCAGAATTTTAAAATTAACAAGTTTCATTGTGGATCTAAAAATACCAAATTATCTAAAACTGCAGTATTGTTATATTTTACTAACCTGAATTTTAATATCCTTTTTTTACGTACATAATCGAGCTTTATGAAATATTAATTAATGAACCATCAGTACATATTTTATATTGGTGTTTTATATGTGCAAACTTCAACCATATTTTATTACATTTAAGATTCAAAATTAATAATTTTTTTTCAATTCTTTTCCTATTGATAATGCTAAAGCTCAGCATCGTCTACTAAACAAAAAAAAATGACAAATCGGGTAAGAAGCAGAGGAAAGAGATGTTCTTAACTGTTTTCCATTTTTATCAATACATCATTTTCGATTTTCGTGAAAAAAATTGTTGCAGGTGTCTAGGAATAAGTAATAAAATACTTTTCAATCGTTTTTAGAAATGTCTGTCTCTCTGTGTATCTGTCCGTCTGTCAGTCTGTCTGTCTGTCTATCTTTATGAACACGCATCACTGCTAAAGTACTGGGTTCACAATAAAACCACATCAAGATATATCGTCATCTTCATAAAGCATATCTTCGACAATAACTTAGTCTTTGTTTCATTAAAATCGGTCCACTCTATCAAAAGTTATTGTAATTTTAATGACGACGCGGCGTAAGTACGAGAGAAAAATAGATAAGTAAATGGGCTTAATACATTCAGGATGACTTTATTAATCACTGTTTTTTACTTAAGGTTCCACGCGGACGTTGAACGAGTGACCGACAAAACAATTTGAATCTTATGTTTATACAGATAGAGTTGCAAATCTTTTTGAGTATTTCGTTAAAGTCGCGCGCACAGCTAGTCAGACTTATTCATATACTGCTATGATAGATAGATATATATCTTAATTCGACATGAAACTTGGGTTACTGAAAACCTCCAACAACCCCCCCCTCTCTCCTCTCCCTCCCTTTCCCTCAAACACTCAAACACAGGCTGGCAATGCACTTTCGACTCCCCTGGTGTTGTTAGTGTCTATGGACGGTGGTGATCACTTAACATCACGTGACCAACCTGTTCGTTTGCCTGCTATGACATAAAAAAAAAACAAATTAAGAACAACTTTACCATGCGAGGTATTTATTCGTTGAGAGATTTTTAAATTCCAGTTCCTCTACAAATGACATAGCCCATACGTACAGATAACTTTAAATATACGAAAAACTAACTGGAATAAAGACCCTCACCTCGTTAGAATACCAAAATATATTAGAACAGTGAATACCATTTGATTTTAATTAGGATAACCAGTCCTTTATAAGTTGAAAGCTAAACGCCGCTGAATTTAACGAAGAATAAAACTGTATTGTATGTATGTTGCTAATAATACCTTTAACAAAAACGTACCATGATCTTTTTTTAACAAGAAATAAATAACAATTTTATCACAGTCATATGAATCATAATGTAATAATACATGCGTAGTAAATTAAAAACATATTTTCAAATATTAATTTTATTTTATGTATTAACGTAACCTCTTTGTAATCAGAATGATTATAAAGTAAAAATATTATTTTCCTTACTGATGCGACTTTGTTATTGTGTCGATGGTTTTGTTGTTTTAATGGAACTGCGTGTTAATTGTGGGCGTGTTTTATCTTTTATCTATTTTATGTTACCCTTGTTAAATTGTATGGAGAATGTTCTAGTAATTCTACATCTTGTTTATACATAAACTAGCGGGTACGGCAGACGTTGTCCCGCCCTTATTATGAAAAAATCCTTGACAAATTATATACTAAAACGGTCCTCAGCAATCACTCTATCCACCGGTGAAAACCGTATGAAAATCCGTTCGGTAGTTTTTGAGTTTATCGCGAACAGACAGACAGACAGACGCGGTAGGGGACTTTGTTTTATACTATGTAATGATAACTTACATAAAACATACTTACTACTACAACTTATATTAAAAAAAACTTGAACTATATAAACTTGAATATAAATCTGAACAGGAATGTTGAAAATTTAGAGAAGACATATTTGACTGTCTTAGCCTAGCAATAACCAGGACTTATTTAATATTTTCATGAAAAAACTATTAAAATGACAAAAGACCATTAGCTGCCGTACACTACACAAATAAAGAAACTTGGAATTACCATCTGTATTAGTGATTCATCAGTTGGTGTTCTATGCTTTTCTTTACACCTTTCCAGTACATATGTATATGAAGAAAATTTGTATATAAGAGCGTCCATATATAAATTAAAGTTTTTTTTTAAATTAAAGTGTTCGATGTCACACCATGACTATATTTATAATCTTATAAATAAAACCTTAAGAGTGGTAACTGCTCTTAAGAAACTCTAACATAGCCCGAGCGAAAACAATCGAAGCTAGTCAATAGTACAGACATTACGAAAATATGTACGTTAAAAAGATAAACCCGATCGAGTTTCTTGCCGGTTCCTCTCAACGACTGGGTTGTTTTCCGAACTGATGGTACTTTTAACAATTGTTTTTATACCACGATGGTGGCAAACAAGCATGCGGGCCGCCTGATGTTAATATACTAATCTAATATACTAATAATATAATGAATCCCATACATATATAAGTATCTTCTCAGCGTCTAAATTGAATAAATAATTTTTGATTTAGATATAATATGTAGATCATAATAATCTCGTGAAATATTTATTTGTACTCATCACCCAATTTGAATTTACTTAAACTTTAAGGCACGTTATTAATTTTAATACGTAATTAGTAATAATCATCCGATACTTATTTATTAAGTAGGAAAATACAGTTTAAAATATTAAAGACCATCCAACCGAATAATCTTTTGTTAATATTTGTATGTACTACTACAAAATTATAAACATCATTCATAAGATATTAAATTTTTTATCCGTATATTTTATAATTATCTAATATTTAGCTTATTTGAGGAAATTTATAACGTCGCATTACTTAGGTCATTAATTAATACTAACTCCAGATGAATATTTCATCTTTAAGGACTTTAATTATCTGTATAATAATGCCTAGTTCCTAAAGAGAGTAGCGTAAAGTTATACAAGTTTTTATTCGAAATTAAACTAAGCCGCAATGAAAACTTTGATGATTCTTAAGTTTTATGTTGATTACTACAACTTAGCTCCTATAAGGAAGAGAGCTATATTTGACAACTTTTCTTACTACTTTTACCTCAAGACTATGTACGATGAAAGTAATATCTAGATAGTATTATTTTAATTATTTATCATTACTGTTCAGCTACTACTGAAAAGCGTAATGATACGAAGCCACGATGATAACCTAAAAGTGATCTACCTATCCGTGAGAGATCCATCGAAATAAATTCAGACGTCTCAGAGATTGAACCGAACAAACAGAAAAAACTTAAAAATGTGTTTGGGTTTGGTTATCCAGCAAATGATCTTAAATTAAAGCTTATAAGAAAACCTTAACTTCGAAATTAAAAAAGACAGTATTTTTTTATTTATGCGCATATTATTTATATAAAATACCTCTTGTATCATAAATTCTAAATTAAGATATAAATGATATCTTTACCTTAGTCGTTGTCAAACTAGTTTGTACCAGCAGTTTAACCAGCTTTTACTCAATGATATATCTATTTATTATATAAATGCAAAAGTAATAACTATATTCATCTATATCACATGTAAAAATTATTAAAAATACAGTGATCGAGCTTACACGATAGGTGGGTCGGAGCGGGAACCGCATAAGTCGAGAACGAATTTGTCATATAAATTACTTTTAGATGGAACCGGAGATGAATGAAAATACTAACTTAGAAAGGAAAAAACTTTAATAAAACATAAATAGCCAATCCGAAACTGATTTTCTTTTATGTAGGTTTCATACAATGTAATAGTAAAATCTAGTAGCCTATCGACTCGAAAACGTTTCTTACACAAAATTTCCTCATTATGCTAATACATTTTTTATTCCTTGTTCTATTGAAAAAATACGTTGTACTGTTGTCGAAAATTTGTAACCATTTTTCAATTTAGTTCTGTGAAATTTCCAACCGTCATTCGATATTCTGCTTGCTTACACATTGTAATGAGCTGATCGATTGTCAACTCTTGACTATGGGAATCCAACAGTTTTCGAACGTCACCACAGTTCAATTCTTTATCGCATTACCAATTTCTTCAGCGGCTGGCACTGATTGCGGTCAAACAAAAGACGAGATTTACAAACCGCTTAACTACGAATTCGCGTAAATCAAGGTTATCGCTCCACAGCTTAATTTGAAGTCAAAAGTAAAGAATAAGACTTATCAGGGAGTTAAGTTATTCTTTAATAATCTTTATAGCAACAAAGTCAGGTAACGAAATTGAATAAGAATAAATGAATTTACTTTTATGTATATTTGAACCTATTAAAATTATTTTATAGACAGAAGAATATTTATTTCTACACTAGCTGTGCCCGCGACTTCCTCCGCGTGAAACTTATTGCAAAAAAGAGTCTGTCGTTTACTGTGTCCTATATTGTATTGTTTATATATTATATAATGTCCTGTTTTTGCAAGAGATTGAATTGCATTTACTTACCTACTCTTTTCTCGTCCCTATCTCGAGCCGTCATTCAAATTATAATAACTTTTGATAGAGTGCACTGATTTTAATGAAACAAACACTAAATTACTCGAGGATGTGCTTAATGACTTTCATGATTTTTCATTGATGATGAGAGTTTATCGTTAACACAGTACTTTAGTAGTGATGCGTGTTCAAACAAATAGACTGATAAACAGACATTTCTTTTCACAAAAAATAAAAATTACAGAAACGTTAGATTTACATTCTTTCTATTTGTAAAGAAGAAGATATAGATTTATTGTACCCCGTTCTTATTAAACAGGTTCTTATGTTTATTCGCTATTCCAAATTCAAAAGATGATCTCCTCAATACAATTTTACCTTTTTAATTAATTTCCTTTGACAACCTATCTTAATCAACCGTTTCATCCTACCGTCCTTCATATTATGCGTCTAATTGAGTAATAAGACTTCATAAACTGTACAATATTCGACCAATGTTTGTAATGTATTAAATAACTCAATCACTTACCGTTTAATTAAAATATATTTAGTATTGTATTTTGTTACAAATTAATTCTACGTCAAAGCGTATCACAATAACAAGATGTAACAAAAACATGACCTAGAAAGGGTTTTAACGCACATTTAACATGAGTTACAATCGTCAATGCGATTATATCATGACGCAGTAAAAATAATGATTAACGATACGTATTTTTTATATGTGTACACATACTAATAAGAACGATATAGCAGATCCGATGTATTTTGTGTAACGCTGTTTTCCTTATTTATATATTGGTTATATTATGATATATTTGTGGCCTAAAGTGGTATATAGTATTGTAAATACGAACGTGAACTTGTTCGTTACGCCTTCACGCAATAACTAATAAAACGATCATCTTGAGATTTTGCATACACATTGTCAGGGGTAAGAAGAAAGGGTACTTTGTATCCTGAAAAAAAAAACACTGTTTCCGATGCGTAGGGCTAATTTACATTAACCCGAGCGAAACCGCGAAAAGCTGGTTTAAGAATAAATCAGTGCAATTTTTGAAGTGAAACTTCTAATGCGACTTCGAATAAGGTTGCGTTAAACGTTTAACGCTACCATGAAGGGGCTATGAAAGCACTGTTGCGTTAAACGTTCAACGCTCCTGCGGAGGGGAAATAGAAAGAGACAGAGCGAGAAAAATAATCAAACATTTCGTATCTTACTTTAGTTATCATAATCCCATTGTAAACGTTAAAGATTTGGATATTTCTCCACTCGAAAATGATAATTAAAAGATGCGATCAATTGTGAATTGTAAGCGATATTAATAAAGTTTGTCTTAAAGAAACAATATGATTTCACTAAAAATCAATTTCCCCTTCCTATTTTCATTTCCACATTACGAAGTTTCACTTCTTCCGCGCGGAGAGACTCCACGCACTATTTTTTTTTATTTATCAAATATTTTTTGATATCTAAAGTCAGTACAAAAATCAGTGCCTATTATAAAGCAAAGTCCTCTGCCACGTCTGTCAGTCTATCTGTTCGCAATAAACTCAAAAACTACTGAACGGATTTTTATGTGGTTTTCACGAGTGGATAAAGTGATGCATGGGGAAGGTTTAGGTATATAATTTGTCAAGGATTTTTTACAGTTACATCTGTCTAGAAGTGACTAAAAAATAATTTTGAAATCAGTCGTATCAATGAATATTATATGAACAAAATTTTTAAACGATAGTATAGGTACCAAGTGGCTGCATCTCATAACAAACAAGATATCATAAAATTAAACATCAAAACATATTTTCATTGGGAACAAGATAAATAGTGGAAAATAGCCAACAAGCGATATGCATTTGAAAACATGAACAGAGGCCAGTAACGCGACACAAATATGTTTTTAGAAGAAGCTGCCTGACGTCATTCTTTATCACAAATAACAACCAGTCAGTTGCCGAGCAAGTGATTATAAGACACACCCACGTTACCAAGCATAGCAACTGTACGACAGAAATATCATTTTATTTACATTTTACCTTATCATATTGAATAATAACATTAAATTATTGTAAAAGATATAACTCATATAGGTACATAAATGTAGGTTGCCAGATGTTTCTATATATTTATGAAGGTCTCATATGTTGACATATAACTCATTTATTTTAAACAAATACTTAACATTCGTATATACTAATGTACTAGAGAGGATTGAAACGAATAAAAAGCTAGGACGTACTCATTAGTGTTTCTAATCGTAAGCGAAAAGAAAACAAAAAGCAAATTCTTTGAAGATCCACATTAAACGCAAATAATAAATGTTTAAGATTTAGCAAAAGAGTACCTTAAAAATCGGTCGTGTCATTCCTGAAAATATTGTATACATCCATATACATAAAGAAATAAATATCAGACTGCACAAACCTTATATACCTACATACAAAACATGCTACGAATGCAAGTTACGTGTATTACAGGCTCTAAGAGCGCTCTCGATTTAAGCGATTGGTATCGGATTGCTGCCGCACGACAGCAGGGCGGTTAGCGCACCGCACACCATACTAGTCCCACTTCCATATAACAATGGAAAAGAAAAACAATGTATGGAAGCTAACGCTATCTACTGCTATCAAATTATTAAATTACTCACATAAGAGCAACTGGACGGCACTGCCTATTTTAGAGCAAAATTAGGTCTCAAAATAAAGCTCTGTAGTATATATAAAAATTGTATATTTAATTGAATCTAGTAAGACGAGCAGGTAAAGATAACGCCATCTATAAAGAAGGATGCAAGATATTTGTGATTTTAGAACAAGACTGGCTCATCTATCTCAGTATATAGTGTCTTATCTATGCTGCACACTAACCGAGAACGGACGAGAGCAGTCCGGCGCACGTCCGTTAGCAGGACGGCAACACCGCGATCGCGATGTGTCTCTTTTTTGAATTGCTAGTGAGGAGGGCACTTTGAGTTTTGAATGTTGTAAAATAAATAACTTTGCCTACTTTCTTACTATGGATGACACAAAAATAGACTGACCAGTTGCATGAAACTCAAAATATGTTGATTATTTTAATGTTATACAAATTAAAAGAAAAAAAATGACTTATAAAAATAGTCTTATAAAAGACTTGGAAAGATGTATGTAAAAAATTAATACAAATTTTAAAAATAAAAATACGAATGAAAAGGATTATCCAGGTAATTATTTTTTTTTAATAAGAGCAGAACCAACAATAACCCTTCCTCGTCTGAATCCATGGCTCGACCGAGAGCAAGTATTGGTGGACATCACTAAAATACAGTCGGACTGTGACCGCATCGCACTCCGAATTAAACGTTTTAGGTCGTACTGCTGTCGTACGACACCCGCTCATAAATCGGTGTATCAACCGTACGTCTAAATCGTCTAAACTGAAAGCGGACGAAGGGTGAATATAAAAAAAAAATTAACCACGTTTTATGACCTTAGATGTATATTTGACATCATTTCTAATCGAAAACCCTAAATTATAAATTAAACTATAACGATAATTATGTCGTTTCAATATTATTGCTACATTTTCATTTTTACTCTCCAACGACAACTTATAATTATCATTGAAACAAGTTTTAACAATCCTTACGAAATCCTCAAGCAAAAATCTCCAACCAATCCGTTGTGAAACTACGTCTGAGAGATTTATTTTTTACCAATCTACACATATAATACGAATGCGTGTCTGTACTTTTTTGACTTTTGTGAAAAAAATTGCAACAGGTGTCTTGGAATAAGTAATAAAATACTTTTCAAGCATTTTTTTAGAAATGTCTGTCTGTCTGTTTGTTTGAACACGCATCACTGCTAAAGTAATACACGTTCACGACAAAACCTCACCAACAAAATCATAAAACATATACTCGAGTAACATTTAGTCTTCATTAAAATTTTAATGACGACGCGACTTATTTACGAGAGAAAAGTAGATAAGTAAGACTTAATACATTCATATGATTTTATTAGTCTTTTTTTTTACATTAGGTCCCACGCGGACAGAGTCGCGGGCCCAGCCAGTTCTCAATATCACAAAAAGGCCTAAGTAAAAATCTAAAACATAATTGAAGAAATAAACTAAAATGTATGCCAAGGTAATTTCGAGGTAAATTATTTTATAAGAAACGTATTTAATCATGATTGATATTGTGTTATTGGTATTACAGCAATGGAAATTTAGCACAATCAGACGCACAATATGTCAATTGAACTGGTGACCTAAGCCCCCAGTTATCAAACACTCGATGTGTTCGTGGGGGGCACCTACCAGCGCCAATATTATACGATTTGCACAAACATAGATATGTAAGTATATTATACGATGATAAAATATTATTTTGATTAGAAAATATTAATAAAACTAAATTAATGAAATGATGTAACAAACAAAGATAATTCAATTTAATTCATGCTTAAGCTAAAAGCATTTTTATATCTCTAAATATCATCATTACATAGTATAAAACAAAGTCCCCTACCCTACCGCGTCTGTCTGTCTGTCTGTTCGCGATAAACTCATAAACTACAAAACGGATTGTCAAGCTGTTTTCATGGATGTGGATGTGGATAGTGATTAATGAGGAACGTTTTAGTATATAATTTGTCAAGGATTTTTTCATAATCAGGGCGGGACAACGTCTGCCGGGCCCGCTAGTGCTAAAATAATTATTGATTGTTTGCGATGTCATTTTAAACAATATAGTTTTAATTCTTATTATATTAATACATTAGTTACGTTCGGCATTTAATGAAGGTTAAAATTGCCATTAACAGCATATCATTGGAATATCATAGAAGACATAACAGATTTAAAATAACGCACAACAAAAAAAAACCGTGATGATTCTTACGTAGCTTAGGGTCTATGACTTTTTAAATATATAAAAGCGGGAAAAAAATTGATCTAAGTCATTTAGACACTTATTACAAATTTAATGATATTATAACTAAAAAGCTGTAGATCCGCCCGTATCTAAGCAACATATAACAATTTCTTTTTCACCACCAATATTGAGAATATGCCGTCTTACTTCCACATTTTATCTAAGGTAGTGTGGCGTTACAATATTATTGTACTTATGTGTGCGTTATCGTGCCATTTGTTTTGTCAAAATATCATATAACGTATCTACAGCTTTTTAGTTATATGGCCAAATTAATTGCACCCACTGCGCCCTTGCGCGGTCGATTATTCAAAAACTATTTTCATTTTATAAAACTGATCTTAAAAATCATTTAAGCTTTTAATTTTTCATTAGAATAAAGACTTCGTGATCTTAATTACCTCTTAGATGTTTTTTTTAAACAGCGAAAGATTTACGTTTATTTATATACTAGCTGTCCCCCGCGGCTTCGCAAGCGTTTTTTTAAATGTATTAAATAACTATGGTGTCATAGTTACAAATGTTTTTGAAAAAGCATTTCTGTAATGTACACACCTACCTACAATCTTACATTACGCCATCTACTGTAACATGTAACGTGTACATTAGATATGTGAATACGAATAGTATATCGAATGGGATGGGATTTATCATCAGTAACATACCTGGAACTTTAACCTACTATGTACCACCCTCAGTGCTCATTAGGACTATATAAGAAAGTAATGAAAATTTTAAACTACACATTATCGAACAATATGTGTTAAATTGTTTATTATATAGACAAAACATGCCCATATTGTCGATATAATTGTATTATTCTTATACGTTGCTATAATCACTGAGTTATGTAGAAGCAAACGCGGTAAATAAAACAAAATGGCCGCCAAATTGACCAAAATGATAATATAATTCAAATTACATACATTTATTCTTGGAGTCCAGTACAGCGCACGTCTCACGCGCTTGTTTACAGTAAACAAACTATTTTTATTAAATTCACACAAACGAATGCACAGGTAACAGTTCATCACTTCCTAGTGTAAAACAAAGTCCTCTGGTCTGTCTGTTTGTCTGTTCGCGATAAAGTCAAAAACTACAGATCGGATTTTCATGCCATTTTCACCAGTAGATAGAATGATTCATGGGGAAGGTTTAAGTATAATTTTTCAAGGTTTTCTTATTATTATCGGGGCGGGACAACGTCTTCCGAGCTCGCTAGTTATCTGCCCGTAAAAGTCCCGTGAAAGTCGGTCCAACCGATTAGGATAGTAGAATATTGCGGAGGAAGTCTTGAGTAACAAAATAAAATAGTCTAAGTTACTTCTTATAAGGTAAGTTATCTGCCAGTGAAAGCCCCGTGAAAATCAGTTCAAGCATTACGGATATTGCACTGCGGCCGAAGGCGAATAAAAAAACCTAAATTACTTTTTATGAGGTCTGCTATCTACCAGTGAAAACCCCGTGAAAATCGGTCCAACCATTTTGGAAATAGCAATGTGGACGAAGCCGCGGACAAATAAAGTACAATATGTCAACCGCTGTAATTTCGGCTATCTGCCAGTAAAATTCCCGTTAAAATAGGTCCAGCCGTTTTGGACATTACCCGGAACAAACAAACAAACAGACAAAATCTATAGTAATATATAAAGCTGAAGAGTTTGTTTGTTTGTTTGTTTGGTTGAACGCTATGATCTTAGGAACTACCAGTCCGATTTGAGAAAATCCTTCGGTTTTAGATAGCTCATTTATCGAGGAAGGCTTTAGGCTTAGGCTAGGCTTTAGCTATATCATCACGCTAAGACTAATAGAAGCAGAGCACCGATGAAACATGTTTCAAAATCGGGCACTTTTTTCCTTTTCAGAGATTTCGTTAGCGTTAGTGTTATATACGTTGCCATGGTAACGTGGTAAGTTTCTATCGCAAACATTTTCAAAGTTTCAATGAAATTTGAAATGAATTTCATGAAAAAACGAAGAATTTTTAATGATAACTAAGTCAGAGGCACCCCGTCTAGATTTAATAAGAATATTAATTTATTTTAAGTTTTTAGTTTGGCAATTTTTAATTTTCTCTACAGAGATATCGACTCATTTTGAAAACGAAATTATATAATAATTGTACTTTTATTAAATTTTCTATATTACAACACTGGAACGGACTGTCTGCTGTGTATCTACAGTTAATAGTATACGAAAGACACATTTTTCTAGGTTTGCTAGTTTCTCACCGACTCCCCCTTGAGGGGTCTACGATCTTGACCCCTCAGACTGCAGTCGGGGACTCTTAAAGGGACCACCACCTGTCGGGGAAGCAAATGCAGTGCCTATCGGTAGTCCCTATTCCCTCGGCCAAAAGGTGTCTGAAGGCACTATGGGGTTTTAGTCCATGCGAATCGGACATAACCCATCCTCTACTACCCGGCGGGATGGGTATCCGTAAAGTCTGCTAGTTTCGACTGGTTTTTAATAAACCTTATAACAGTTCTATATTCAGATGGTTAACATGTTCGGATACCGCGTCGATCGACTTGGGTTTAAATACTTGCGATTCAGCTGGAGCTTTCACTAAAGGAACACTATCGTGATGATACCATAGCATGATGGTAGCTTTTTCTCAGTCCGCCTGGCTAGCTATCACTTTTCAGTTGTAAATCTGTCGCAAATCACCTATAGGTGTGTACCGACAGCTGCACTTGAGAGCCAGTCGCTCTAGGTTTAACGTGATTATGGTCATATACCCACAAAATAATTTTAAAAAGAATCTAAATCATTTTAACAGATGAACTAATAAAATATTAATGCCCGGTTTCTGAGGTACTTTAATAGTTCTTTATCTGCTCAATAGCGTTATCGGTTCGATAACTTGTCAAATTGCGTTTCTGAACACACAATAATACGATAAAAGTCAGTAAAACTCAATGGGCCATTTGACAGTTTATCTTATGGAAAACTTTGTTGAGTTAATAACTATCGATAGTTTAATCGAGTATCTCAGAAACCGGGCGTAAATCTGTCAAACTGACTCTCGTCTCTTCGTAGCGTTTCAACTTCAAGCAGTATATAGAGAACTCAAGACTTCGTATTTTGCAGTCGTTTTTTTTTGAACAACTAGACGGCAACTATATTAACACATATTAATACCTCGGCGAACACCGTTTATTTGGATCAACAAAATGATCATTTGATGTAAGGCAACATTTTCACGTGTCAGCAGTTAAAGTAAATATTTTATTTTTCTGCCTCTTCACTGCAAACAGTCGATCTTAACGTAAATTTGATTAATGTAAACCATACAAGAGCAATTTGCAGTGATGAAGTGTGAAAACTTTCAAAAGACAAGGCGTTCCAGATATTAATATTTACCATATTATATTATGAAAGTTATAACAGTTTAAAAAACAGTGTTATTAAGCATGACAAAAGTGACTTTGAGGAAAGCCTTTTTTACGTGCTTTGTTGTGCGTGTCCGAAGACCAAATCTCGCGGGTATGCTTGTTTTAGTGTTACACCACTAATTCATATAATACTAGCTGCCCATCTCCGCTTCGCACCATGTCCTAACCATGTGATGAAATAAATGGCAACTCAACAAATGAACGTCGTCGTCAGTCTGTCCATTCTATGAATATTTTTGAAGAGCTCACGTGTTCTGTCCCACTCACTCACATTTTTATATGGAACTTTTTTCAATCCAATTTTGTACCTTTCCATACGATTTCTACATTTTCTATTCTCCAAACCTTGCCCTGACAGTTACAAATACAACAAAGGATTAACCAAATATGTCCAGCCGTTTTCACGTGATTGTTTTGCATACAGTCGAAAATTGATTTTTATTTATATAGATAAAAGTAAATAAAAACACTAGAAATGCAAATAGCCCGAGATAACCTATAATACCAACGCAAGGGCAAATCAATATTATTTCCTCTAACAACTTCAAATTTGTTTGTATCGTAAAAATAATCATTATGACTCGGCGCTAAATTTTATGTCGGTCACGATCTCAAAACACGTCTTCAATACAATCAAGATCGATTTACAATACGACTCGCTGTATTACGACCAAAGATCTCACGTCTCAGTCAACTGCACCGGATACCGTGTTCGTACATGTACAGATATCGTTTTGTCTTTCATTTTCATTGATTCACTACCACCGCCAATACAAATAGAAAATCAGTTACTATGTTACGTTTTCGCAAAACAAACCTGTCCTTCTTTCTTTCTTTATTCAATTGTTGTCACTGATATCAAAATTTATTTGTAGAAATGGAAATCCTTTTAGAAAAGAAGGCTTATGCGCAAAAGTAAAATAAATAAACAAAAGTATAGACCAGAATGGAAACGCAAGCAGAATTATAATATGGCTTAAACCTGTTATAACTGATCCAACTAAAGCTTTTTCTTGTTTTATCACAGTGAAATATTCGCAATATTGTATTTTCACTATATGTTTTAGCATGAAATATTTAGCCACATCTGGCGGATTTTTTATCATGTATTTTTCAAAATCTGGCGACTCTTTTATTGACGTCTGGAGACTTTTTTATTTCTTAAACGGCAATACTGGTGTAGCGGGCAGAGATCTCTATAGTACAGCACGGTGTATTTAATATTTTTATTAGTAAAGGTGTTGTTTCTTTTTCCAACTGACTACAATAGCGTACGTAGTTTTTTTTTTGTCCATGAGGATATCCCTAACAGATATCCATCCCGCCGGGCAGCAGAGGATGGATATGCCCGAGTCGCAAGGACTAAAACCCCTTACCTTCTTACACTTTTTGGCCGGAGGAGCAGGGACTATCTAATCGAGTGTGGTGTTGTCCCCTCCTAAAGGCCTCCTAACTCCTAACGTACTATTGGCCTAGCAAAGCATTCAGAGCTTTACCGGACTACTAAAAATATGATACATAATGTACTATTGTTACTGTTACTGTAGATATCGTGAAGTTTATATTGGAGTTACTCAAAGGTAAGCCGACGGGAATGGGAATAGCAGGACGCCTCATATAATTAGCGTTATAATAAAATATTAAAATAAATTAAAAACAAATACAATTAATAGTATTATAAAATATATATTATATAAATCATAGAGTACGTATTATTCAGTGCATTATTACATGCGGCTGATTAAAGTATGAGCAAAAGAATTTTAGTCACTTGAATTATATTATCAATATTAACCACTGACAAAAAAGGAAAAATATCGTGAAAAACCAACAATGCTTCGAACAATGCCCTAACGTTACCACCATGTAATGAAAAAATATAAAACGGTGACTAAGCTCGTGCCCCCCTTCCTAAAAAAACAGTAATACAGAACAGTAAAAATCAGTAATACAGTAAAGCAAAAAACAGTAGGACCTCAACAGGCAGATGTTTGTTATTATTATGAATAAAAACATTATATTGCGCAGGTGGGACTACATTGCAGATATTTTTCTTAATTCAGCCAGCCAGCTTATTTAGTAATTAAATTAAAATGTTACATACATACAAATTTTGTCACCATCGTTATCTATTTCTTTATGTTAATGACTATTAAAGATATATGAATTATTGATTCTGTGTACAATTTTGATTAAGACATATTATAAAATCAGAGAACATGGATGATATGCGGATCGCAAGGTCCAAAGAATGTAGAAAATAAGTTAAATATAATGCCTTCGTATTATTATTTATGATGACCATTATTTGTGAAGAAAAACAAAAGCATTTATTTCATCTTTAAAAATGTTCCTTAGTTACAATCTTTCATAATAAATAATGACTAAAAATCAGTTATATATGAATACCATAGAGATACATAAAAAAATCAAACGATACATATGAATACTAAAAATAGACGTATAGTGAATATTATAAGTTAAAATAAAAAGTATTCCTAATAATGCATTTATTATTCATGGTCGTCACTAAAGTTTTTACTATGTGACATCTAATAATGTCCATTCGCTCAATTGTATAATTAAGTAGAGGGCAGTTCTTGTATGAACAAAAACGGGTAAAGTCAAGAATCCCAGAGAAATCTCTACGAACCATGTGTAATGATATCGAGTTAGACAGCTTAATGCTTTATCCTCGTATTGGGTTTGAGATAATTCGAGTGGACGCTTCTTACATATGGAACGTTGATAACTTTATGAACTACATCGAATCTTCTCTTCTTGTATACCGCTTTTAGGGGGATCAGAAATATGGTAGTATCTACCTCCATGTTGCCCGATTTAACAGTAATATACCAATAATTATACACTACAGAAGACTATAACCATAGAATACTTATTTGCTAGAAGAGTTCTGTCCATAATAGAACAATCTAAGCAGAACGTGATTAGACTTTCATCGTAACTCCAACTTATACCGACAATAAAACTCTCTATGATTAAAGAGATCATAATTTAGGTCCAGATCCTTTAGTTAACCTTAAAAATCCTAAATGTTTAATGAAACAGTAAATAGTATAGCATTCTAAGGAAGAAACATAATTGCGTATACAACTCATATGTTTTCAAAATTACTATAGCAGCTCTATAACCCAGGTACAAAAATGTTATTGCCGTAGTTAATAAACTATTTACCAAATTGCATCTCAATTTACCAGTTACTAGCTTCTGCCCGCGACTTCGTCCGCGTGGAATAGTTACAGTTTACACAACGCACGCAGTAGATGCTCTCAAAAGAAAAAAACCCCGATTATGAAACATTCTTCATTGGTGCTCCGCTCCTATTGGTCTTAACGTGACGTACTGGCCTATGGCCTTCCACGATAAATTAGCTATCTAACACTGAAATAATTTTTCAAATCGGACCAGTAAATAGTTTCTGAGATTAGCGCGTTCAAGCCAATAAAACTCTTCAGCTTTATAATCTATGCATATAAGAATGTAAATGTAACGTGTCTGTACTTTTTGAATTTTGGTGAACAAAATTGTTGTCGGTTCCTAGGAATAAGTAAAAAAATACATTTCAACCATTTTTAAAAAGGTATGTCTGTCTGGATGTATGAACACGCATCGCTACTGGATGTATGAACACGCATCGCTACTAAAGTACTGGGTTCACGATAAAACCTCATCATGGAAATTTTTTTTCGAACTGACTTCGCTATTGGCCTAGCAAGGCCTTAACAACTTCACCGGACTACACCTCACCAAGGAAATCATAAAGCGTATCCTCGAGAATAACTTAGTCTTTGTTTCATTAAGAGCCTGTCCAGATGTCACGAGCGAGACTCGCGCGTAAATCGCCTCATCTGGACGGGCTCTAATATCGGTCCACTCCATCAAAAGTTATTGTAATTTTAATGACGACGCGACTTAAGTACGAGAGAAAAGCAGATAGGTGAATGGATTTAATAATACATTCAGATGATCTTATTAGTCGCTGTCTTTTTTACATTAGGTTCCACACGGACGGAGTCGAGGGCACAGCTAGTTTTTTTATAGTATAGATAATTACAATAGGTATGTGTTGCTTAAATAAATATAGCGAATAGGGATTACCAACCTTTTAAAAATTATTAACATCTGTGCAAATAACGCGTCTATAGAAAAAACGTATGCTTTTATATTAAGTGCACAATACAAATTTAAATACAACTAGCGGCAGATTTATAAAATGTAAATTTATACACATGTTTTTCCACTGTATTATTTTAATACTTACATTTCTTTATTTATTTCAACACATAAATCAAATTACAATTATATAATAATCTCATGGTCATTTTGTAAACTCGGAGATAAAAAAATAGATTTGAATCATAAGATCAATATTATATCGAAATAGTAATCGGTACTGCTATAAAATGAATGAAATAATATATTACATACTTTAAATTGCCTATTTTTTTTTAATTATTTATTTTACGTATTTATAAAAAAAAACAATGAGTGAGTCGTTACATTTCAAAATGGGCTATAATATGAAAACATTTAAAAAAAAACTTATGAACGTCAAAATTTAAACTTCGTTCTTAGTATATAAATACTGTAAATCTTAAAAAAAAAACATGTTATATGAACGTTAAAATTGGATTTACCTCATTTTGAAATATAACGACACAAGTAATTATGTTAGTAATTTCAGTAAATCACTAAAAAAAAACCAAGTACACACGTTTAAAAAATACGTGCATCAATATAATTGAAGACATGAGTGGAAGGTGATATATCACAAATTTGAATTTTTACAAAAACGCCCACCAAAATTTGGTTATATGCCTGATTATATTATATACTAGCTGATCCCGCGACTCCGCCTGCGTGGAAACTAATGTAAAAAAAACAGTGACCAATAAAATCATCTGAATGTATAAAGTCCATTTACTTATCTATTTTACTGACGTATCTAAGTCGCGTCGTCATTAAAATTACAATATTTTTTGATAGAGTGAACCGATTTTAATGAAACTAAGACTAAATCTTACTCGAGGGTAAGCTTTAGGATTTTCTTGGTAAGGTTTTATCGTGAACACATTAGTGATGCGTGTTCAAACAAACAGACAGACATTTCTAAAAATTAGATTTATATTATACTAGCGGACCGGGCGGATGTTGTCCTGCCTTGAAAACAAAAAAAATCCTAAAAGTCAATCGCAGCGCCACCTGCCGGGTCCAATTGTGAATCTAAACCATTCTCGTATCTCCACGAACACACACAAAAAATTTCATCAAAATCGATCCAGTCGTTTAGGAGGAGTTCAGTCACATACACACGCACACAAGAAATATATATATTAAGACGTGTAGATATAGTTTGGGTACTTTGGTTTTCATTTCTAAGGCTATTTGAGGTAACCTTGTAAGAACAGAATACGTATATGGACTAATAATATACTTAGGTCAAAAAACATAAAAAATATTGCATATCGTTCACTCCTGTCTTCAATTGTGTAAAATAGCGAAACTTACCATCGTCAGTGTTAAAGATGTCCAAGTCGAGCAGTTGTAAACATTGTTCATCAGAGAGTAGGCCGTTGGCCGAAGCCAACGACAAATCCCAATGACTCGCACTCATTGTTAATGTGATGTAGGTTCTGAAAAACGTATTACACAAATTCAAATAACCTTTTTTGTACCGTAAGCATGTTTTTTTAATTTTAATAACATAATATTAATTGATTATAATGTTGAATAATTTTAGTATTATACTAAGATTTTTAGCTTTTTTTATTTCGTATTATAGTAAGTATACTAGTGGTTATGTTGTTTTAAGTTATATTAATCCGGCCTTAGCATACAGCGAGCTTATGAAGGGTCGCCATAAAATTAAATCATATGGAGTGGCAATGGCTATGACTTATCATTATATAGTATACAACAATGTCTGCCTGTTCGCGATAAACTCAGAAACTACTGAACGGATTTTCATACGGTTTTAACCAGTGGATAAAGTGTTTCATGAGGAAGGTTTTGGTATATAATCTGTCAAGGATTTTTCTTATAATTAGAGCGGGACGACGTTTGCCGGGCCCGCTAGTTTTAAATAAGTAAAAAGATTTTGTTTTTCGTTTTCAAAGTAAGTTCTACATGAAAGGCGTAATATTAATAAAATAAAATGTAATTGTGAACTACTGTTTAAGGTTTCTCTTTCTAACGCGTGTAAATACGTATCTGCCTTTCCTTTTCGGTTTCTTTAAAATGTAATTTAATTTTCGGGTATTTTACATTTTCTTAAGAATTTTATGCACATGTTGTTCTATAAAAAAAAAATCCAAAAAAAATAAACCACCTTCGATGTGAAAGATAAATAAGGCACTAAAAAGCGAAAAATAACTGAATTATTAAATTAACCAAATTAAATAAAAAATATTGATATTCGCGCTACCTAATAATATATTTGAAGTCGATGCCTCGTGTCCCATAATATATATCTGTATAGTATACATATTTTATTACCTGTAGCAAATTTGAACTGTAGGTTGGCATCGACTTCAAATATATTATTAGGTAGCGCGAATATTAATATTTTTTATTTAATTTGGTTAATTTAATAATTCAGTTATTTGTCCCTTTTTAGTGCCTTATTTATCTTTCACATCGAAGGCGGTTTATTTTTTTTGGAAAAAAAATTTATTTCTTCATTTTTAGAGTCCGTAAATAGATATATGTTCTAATGGGTTGGGTTTCTAATGGGTATAATAAGTCGGTTCCAATTTCACAAAAATATGTAGATACGAAGTGGGTGAAAATCAAATAAACAATATTTGACCCCCTTAGGGGTTGAATATTTTCTTCAAATTTATATGGGACCACCTCTGAATATAACCAATTCAAATAAAAAAAAACAATCATTAAAATCAGTTCATAATTGACGGAGATATCGATTAACATACATAAAAAAAATACGTACAACCGAACGTAGTAACCTCCTCCTTTTTCGAAGTCGGTTAAAAATAAGAGTTTATAAGAATGTATTGACTTCTTAATAAGCATTACACCATGTGCTCAAAAGTTTAATGCCCAGTTTCTGAGGTACTTTAATTGTAGCTTATCTGTTCAATAGCGTCATCGGTTCGATAACTTGTCGAAGTGCGTTTCTCAACACACAATCATACGATAAATATCAATAAAACTCAACGGGCCATTTGACAGTTTATCTTATGGATAACTTTGAGTCAATAACTATTGGTAGTTTAATCGAGTATCTCAGAAACCGGGCAAAGTTAATGTTTTTCATCGGATTACGATACAATGATGGCACTGTACTGATGGTAATTACAGTCCAATCAAAAAACAATGACAACCGAAATCGATCCTCAGTCCGTCGCCCATCGTTACTGCCCTATCTGCAGCTGGATATACTGGATATAGGTGAACTCGAAACTTGCCAAAAGTCACTGTGACTAATTAGTCACTACATACATATTGATCGCGATCGAGGCGAGTACCGTCTGCACTTTACACTGAATATATGTATACAGTATCTAGGAAAATAGGATGCGACTATGACAGGTTATCACAAGGTGTATAGTTTAAATATATCGTATCGAGCAATTTTTATTTCTTTTAATAAAAGGCAGACGGCCGCAAATAGTTACCGTCGCCTATTGACAACCGCAACACCAGGGGTATCACTGTTCTGTCGCCGACCTTGAAAAACGTGTTTCAATCGCTCTTCAAGATGATCTTTTTAAATACGAATTCGGCAAAATGACTGCACAGTACCTGATGGAAAGTACTGTACAGTCCATAAATAACGGTGACTGACGGTGTTAAACAAGAACGACCGTGGTCGTACATGCCGACCTGCAAAAATTACTCTTCCCACCTCGTTTGAAGGACCCATGTCGGTAAGAATTTATTCCCTCCGTGTTTCTCATGTTCCATTCCGTTGCGGAACATCGTACCGGGTAATCCATTCCACAACGCTAACGTGCGCATAATGAAGGTTGTGGAGAACCTTACTTACGGTTGTCGCTATTTTCTACAGTCACAAGCATTCTTTATATATTATAAAATGCAGACTTATGAAACAATTAGCAGATACAACTGTATTACTTACCACAGGTGCGAGTTCCAGACCAGAGGGATCTGTTACCGATGTAACTGGTGAGTGTAGTTGTAGCAGGACAAAACTGTCCGGTGAGGGCGCCATGATGGCACTGAAACATATCAATAAAATATTAAATAATTTCATATAATAGAAATTATTAGACCAGCTAGGCCGTGAATGTCCAACATAGCATTTATCTTTGATATTGCTATATACGCAAACATATACTATCAGTGCCCACATCTACATACGTGTTTGGTATAATTATTATATTTTGTAATAAATATTCTCCGTGGTAAGCACAAGGTGCAACTCTCATACCATCGATAGTTAATCTATATTACAAAAAGGTAAAATAAGTTATTAATCATCAATAACAAAAAATTGCTATAAAATTGATACCAAAATAAGATCTCTGAAATAATATAAGAGACATAGATGGCAAAACAGATGAAATATACATATATGTACACATTCTAATTTTAATGAGAATCAGTTGCAGAATAAAAGCAGTGAGTTATATATACTAATATTATAAAGAGGTAAAGTTTGTGAGGTTGTCGGGATTAATATCTGGATCTACTAAACTGATTTTGAATATTCTTTTACCAATCGAAAGCCACGTTATTTGTGAAGTGTCATAAGCTATATGTTAACGCGAAAAATGAAAAGACTTTTTTGTGTAGTCGGATTTGCAAAGTAAGTCTTAGAAAAAACAGTCAAACGAAAACATTTCTTACGAAGGCTGCCTTAACGATGAGAGATATATGATTGAGTTCTAGAGAAAAGTTGTAGACCTTGATAATGCCTACAAAAGTCAGCGACAGCATATGTCTAACTTTCATATTTAAGTCCGATTATCAACAACAATTATGAATTCTTATCAATATGTAATGATATAATAACTAAGCCACAGGTACGCGTGACCGGGTCAGCTAGTGGATAGAATAAAAACCGTTTCCAGTGAGATTTCAAAAACACGTATGTGTATTAAATTTGTATGTATAGTCATGGTGTTGTGATTTTTTTTTTAATACTTTATAACTTTTAGCCTGTGATCACAATCTCTTCTGATGGTATATGACGATGATGGTTAATGCTACTACAATATATGCGTATATCGTTACGAAGTTTTGTCCATAATCTCTCGCAATAAATGCAGGTGTACGAAAACATTGTCACCACGCGTTACAAACTATCGAACTGTCGGGCTATGTGATGTTAATTTAATCACCAATTTTTACGCGCATCAAAGGAGTTTAGCGGACACTAATTTCGAGTTGTTGGATAGACAATGTTGTGAGAACTTTTAATCTGTGCCATTTTCAGAACAATTTTTATTACGCGACAAATAGTCGAAGTTTCATTGCACAGGTATAGGAGTAGTTTTGCACAGGTATGGAAGTAGTTTTACACAGTTATTGAAGTGATTTTACACAGGTATGGGAGTAGTTTTGCACAGGTATGGGAGTAGTTTAAGAAAATAAACACGTTAAACAAAGGGCGACAGAGTTAACTTATGGGTAGTAGGTAACGAGATGAGCTTAGAAAAGATATCACCATGCATAAGTTTCATCATGTTGATTTCCTTCAGCGAAAACTCCGGCTACTTCACAAGGATTCGAGCCTACGACGATCAATGCGGTGTCCGAACACACTAACCACTGATTCATCGTCGCTTTTATTTACATACATATAAAAGAGAAAAAAGATAAATGTATATAATTTATAATTACAACTATTATATTCCATTTTACTTTCATAAGTGCCTTATAGGGATATAATATTTTATACTGCTGCTGTGAAAGACAACAAGTATTCTGTACTACAATTTGAGATTTTCTTCCAATATTCTTCAATCAAATATAATCACATTTTTAAATATAAAAAAGAACAACAAACTTCGAGATTCTATTATAAATACATACAAATATTATAATAGAACATTACCGTAAGTGTGTAGATTATTTTAATAAAATAATCATAAAAATTGGTCATGTAGTTTCTGAAAAAATCACGCCCATACAACTACATATTAGTTACACTAGGTAAAAAAAATCATCCATGTTTATTAATAATTTACACTAGATTGTATGGAACAGCGGTTTAACCTGTGTAAAGTACTTAGTACGGCTATCACACCTATTTCTGCCGCAAAGCAATTGTGCCCGCGCTGCTATATCACGATCCGAAGAAGGTTATACGAGGCCTTCTCAGTCTTCAGGAGTAGCAGCCTACTAATCGTCGATTTTTGAGACGCCTGTTTTTTGAAGGTACGGTTAGTTGTTGTAGTTCTTATGATTCACTTAGAAGTAATTTTATTTGAAATGAATGAAATACACTACCAGAAAAGATCTTAAATTTTTGGATGAAAAATGATGAGAATCAACATCGAATAAATTGTAAAAGTATAACTTGAAAATTATTTATTCTATTATCTATTCATATTTATTTAGTTTATACCTAAAACTCCATAAAGGAACACCAACAGAAATACAAACCATTTTACTTACAAATAAATGGTCAAGATGCTCTCTATCTACAAGTGAGCCATAGCTATATTTTTCAAAGAAAAGATTTGTTTCAAAAATGCTTAATACATATATGTATGTATATATATATTAATACTCTTCTAGCAAACAATTTGCCATTTAATATAATTGAGTACTTATTTACACTTTGTTTTGCTCATTGAGGTGAGTCATTCATACCTATCCTACTCACAAATCTTAACTAAAAGCAAACATTACAAATGCTATGAGGAAACTTTTACATAATATTGTGCGTGTGATTGATACAGAGCAACTTCAAAGTAATACAACAAACATCACGTATAAAATTAGCTGTTTCATCATTGTAATGTGAATAAATTCTCAGACTGCGTAGCCAGACTAAGCATTCTTACAAATTATTTTGTAACACATTTTGATCTATGTTGTAGTTATGTGCAATCGCTGAGGTCTGTAAGTTGAATCTATGTTCAACTAGCTTTAAACTATCACTGTTACTGATACTTTATTGGTTTATGGGAGAAATCATCGGTCAATTAATTTTATGGTACACAATACTATTTATCAATAAGTAGTGATAAGTAAGATCAAGTGAATAATACTCTAAACGTATTTCTTGCTTCAATTTCTTAAGAATAAGAGAATATTTTTTTAAAGTTTGATCATAGTAAGCGATTATAATACCAAAAATAATTAACCCTTTTAATTTTTACCCACTATGCCATAAATTTAAGCGATCTGTTAAATAGTAGCTACAGTCGACAGTTTTACTAATCCAGCACAACTGAAAATCAGGGAGTGTCAGATTATTGTATTATATAGAAACTGTATAGAATTTTTGAAGGTTATACTGATACTGGTGCCCAAGCAAGGAACGAAAGTAGGGAAAGGTGAGGGAAGCGGGAGTGTAGGGTGCCGAATTATTGGTTGTATCCGACTACTGAAGTGTTGGATTAGTAAGTCTCTCATCATCATTACCGTTACCCCACCTAAGTGGGGTCTGCACAACACGTTTTCTTTTTCCACTCTCTCCTGTCAAATGACATGTCAGTATTCACACCTTTTATGCAATATATAATTTTTCACAGTCCATCCATACCTTTTTCGGTCTTCCTCTACTTGTATATCCGTCCACCATCATAATCAACACTTTTCTAGTTACATAGTTTTCATCTCTCCTCATGACATGCCCATACCATGCTAACCTATTACTCCTCAACTTCTCTGTCACTGGTGCTATTTTCAAACTTCCTCTGATATACTCATTCTTAATCTTATACATTCTAGTCACACCACACATCCACCTTAAATTTCGCATCTCTGACACATGTAATTTTCTCTCATCCGTCTCTTTCGTAGCCCAGCACTGAGATGCATATAGCATGACCGGTCTTATCATAGTTTTATAAACCTTCCCCTTGAGTTTCAAAGACATTTGTGAGTTACAAGCTTCCCCTAGACACATTTCGCCATTTCATCCATCCTGCATTTATCCTATTCCTCACGCCCTTATTAATGCCACTGACGTTTTGTATGAATGAACCGAGATACCGAAAATTGGAGCAGGCTGGTAAGGATACACCATTTAAGGTTATAGGAGAAAAACTAGAGAGAACTAGATTAGTGAGACTCTACTGTATTAATATTTTTTGTGTTTATAAACCTTGTGCTGTTATTCCCAACTTCTATGAGTCTCGAATAACAACAATGAAAAACAAACTAAATAAAAAAATACTAAAACCTTTAACTTATAGATAACTTATAACTGTTTCAAATAAACAATATATATATATATATTTACTTCATTTATAATGTAAGTAATAGAACTAAAGTTTAATTTTAATTAAAACTTCATTTGTGTCTATAAATCAAGCCTGTTGTTTCAGAGAAACTCAGATACACACAGAAATGTACTAGGAAAACAGAGCATTTTTTTTTATTAAATAAGTAGAAAATGATATATGAGGTCAGTGTGAAGGTAAAATAAGTAGGTTTTATGCAGATGTTATGAGTAATTTCTGAAGGAATATTATCACCAACATAAATGTAGCCTAGGGAGTTAAAATCCTACATACAAGAGACTATATACACAACACAATACAAGTTAGAATCTGATTTTTGATAACTAAAAAGAAGAAAATGTTTTCTTTCTTTCTTTCTTTTTCGTTATTGGCAACTCAGTCCTTTTCAAAGACTATTCCTGCCATTTTCATGTAATAAATTGGTCACTTCAGCTTAATGCACTCTTCTTATTATGAAAATATGTTCCAGGCTTTTTATAATGACTAATCTTGAGGATTATATACAATGATGGATTTGGGCGGGAATAGTGAGGAGGCGGATAAAGGTTGTAGTAGGCAATATATACACAAAAATAAGATCGGAGGTTTACAAAGAAATATTATGATAATTAAGAAACTTTATCAGCGATATAACATACGTTTTATTATTAAGAGACAGGATAGATGAAAGATCACAGGGAAGGATAGCCTTATAACTACACAAAATATCATACAGTGGTAGAGAGTTATAAAGAGGACAATTAAAAAGAATATGTATAATGCTACCATCTTCAAGGCCACACTCGCAAATAGACGAGTCTCTAATTCTTAGCTTGTTCAAATGAAGTGGGGAAGAGCAGTGGCCAAACCTTAGCCTTGAAATAACAGTCGTTGTTTTCTTATTTAATCTAAGTTTAGAAAACCACGGTTTCATTGAAATTTTAGGTTGAAACGACTTATAAAATTGTCCTTTAATTGAATTGCTCCATTCTGTATTCCACTTTTCCATCAAGTCTTCACGAGGCAGAGTAGAAGCCAAATCATTACTATACAGATTATTAACAAAAGCACCTTGAAAAGCAGCCATTTTTGCCAATTTATCTGCATTTTCATTACCCCGAATACCTGAATGACCAGGAATCCATATCAAGGATACTTGTAAGCTTAGTTGGTAGCAATGATTAAGTTTATTTTTAATAACAAGAGAGATAGCTGAGAAATTAGTTTTTTTAAACGGATTATGCAAAAGAGACTGTAAACAGCTTAATAAGTCCGTAAAAATTACAGCTCTAGATATTTTATTTGTTATTATATAATCAATACATTTCAGAATAGCTAAACACTCTCCAGAAAAATTAGAATTAAGAGGAGAATATTTAAAAAGTCCAAAATATCCGGAAGAGAACTGATAAAATGCAGCACCTACGCCTTGAGCATTATTATTATGGAATGCAGAAACATTTACAGATAAATCTGAAATATCTTCAGTTAAAGCTTTTGAAGCATCAGTAAAAAAAATTTCCGCGTTTGGAGCGTTTTTATCAATAAACTTAAAAAGTTCAGCATCAGGATTTGCGACATCCTTTTCTATACCTATTGATAAACGTATATCTGGTTGGAAAATAAGAACACTATAATCGAAAAAAAATAGAGGATGACAAGGAAAAGCATTAACAACGCAAACGTATTTATTTAAATTTCTGAAACTTTGAACTAAATGCGGAATGGATCTGCGTTGCCAATAATTATTATTATAATCCAATAGAATGTTAAGGTATGCAATTTTATGATGAAGTTGATGATTTCGAAATTGTAAAGATTTATATAGGAACCTATCTGATAAATATTGCCTTCTGATATGAAGCGGTGGATCAGCACATTCTATTTGTAGTGCATTAACTGGGGTGCTTTTCATAGCTCCTATGACAATACGCAAACTCTTAGATTGAATTAGGTTAAGTTTATGTATTGCAGATTTATTAACTGGACACATTGTAAATGCACTATATTCTAGCAGACTTCTTACTAACGCAATGTAAACTAATTTTAAAGAAAAAGGATGAGCACCCCACCAAACCCCAGAAAGTGCTCTTAGGATATTAATATTACGTTCACATTTACCAACTATGTAATCAATATGCGGCCTACCAGTACATTTGCTATCAAATTTCCTACCAAGAAAAATAACTTCATTACAAATGGGTAACATCAACTGATTAAAAGAAACGCTAACGTGAGGATTAGTTTTCCTACGGGAAAAGATAATTGTTTTACTTTTAGAAACAGAAAGTGAAAGACAATGTTCAGAGAGCCATTGCGATAATCTATCCAGAGACTGTTGTACTATACTAGTGGCTAATATAACTGAATTATTAGAGGAATATATTAGCAAATCATCGGCATACTGAAGGACACTACATTGAGGCAAAACTGCAGAGTCTAAGTTGCTTGAATAAACATTATACAATATAGGGCTAAGAACAGATCCTTGAGGCACACCTTTCCAGAGTAATCTACTGTGATTGTCTACTCCCAGAGTTCTCAAGATAATAGATCGACCACTAAAAAGATTAAAAATGAAATCTATAAATTTTAAAGGAACATTTAAAAACTCCAATTTGTTTTTTAAAATAATCAAGTCAACATTATCATATGCAGCTTCTATGTCAAGAAATGCAGCCACCAGTGATTCATTTCTAGTTAAGGCAATTTGAATATCTGTGGAAAAAATAGAATGATTGTCAAAAACACTACGTCCCCTCCTAAACCCAAATTGAGAGATACTTAATAAATTATAATGCTCTAAGAACCATTCTAATCTATTTTTAATGAGGTGTTCGGTCAATTTAGAAAGAACAGATGATAAAGCTACAGGCCTAAAAGATTTCGGATCCAAAGGATCCTTGTTAGGTTTAAGAATAGGAATTATAATTTGTTGCTTCCAGGAACCTGGAATGCAGCCAGTTTCAACTACAATATTGATTATATTTAAAAAAAAAGATAAAGTAAAAGGTTTTGCATTAACAATAAATGAGTACGGAATGCCATCGATCCCCGGAGAAGAATCAGAAACACAATTGAGAACCAATTTCAATTCTTGCATTGAAAAAGGAGCATTTAAGGAGTCTAAATTATCACTGTAATCAGTACTGTACACGTAAGGCATCTGATCAAAATTAGGAACATACTTTGGGGCCAGTTTATTTAAAAAAGAATCAATCCAATCGAGTGAAAAGGAAGTACAATTATTATTTTTTGTTGAAGACCTAAATCGACGAATATTACTCCAAACCATAGAAGAAGATGAATCGGGGGATATTGACAGACAAAAACGTCGCCACCCATCCCGCTTCTTCTTTTTTAAAAGCCTTTTAGTTGCCGCTACCGTATTTCTATATCGCAGAAAGGTATTTAAATCGAGCATCAAATTACATTCTCTTTCAGCCAGATTTCGCCTGTTGATAGCCTGAGTACATTCACTATCCCACCAAGGAGGAGACGATATATGACTGCTGGCAACACTTTTATAAAAAAATACCTCATCGGCAGCTGATGTCAAACACTGAATAAAATTATGATATGATTGATTCACATTATGTGAGAAAACTTCTGGTTGAGTTCTGATTTTGTCATCCAGAATTGAACTAAATAATTCCCTATTACCGTTTGCCAGTTTATATTTCAGTAAAGGTGGAAGAGATGTTAAACGGGAAGCTGAAGGTTTCGAAATAATTATTGGAAAATGATCGCTACCATATGATAAATTAAGACACCTCCACATGAAAAGAGAAGAGAGAGATGAAGAACAAAGAGAAATATCTAGATAGCTACAAGCTTGCCCTGGAACACCAACAACATCATTTAAAATACATAAATTTAAGTCATCAAATAAATTAACAAGTTCAATACCCAACCTATCATCATTGGGAGCGCCCCACAAAGAGTGGTGCGTGTTAAAGTCACCTAAAAAAATAACTGAAGAAGAAATGGATTCCATAATGTTCTTAAGCATAGGAATAACTGATATATCTTTGTGAGGAATATAGATAGAAAGAAATGAAATATTATCAATGATAGCTCCCACAACATTTAATTTTGTCTTGTCATATGAAGTAAAAGATAAAGGTTTAAAGAGGAGACTTTTCTTAATAAGAAGGGCTGTGCCTCCAAAACCATCATCCCTATCATCTCATAATATGAAATAACCTGGTACTTTAAATAAAGTACTAGGTTTCAACCAAGTTTCACATAAAGCTAAAATTGGAGGTTTAAATTTGTTGATCAAATGATGTAAATCAGTCCATTTTGAAGATAAACTTCTACAATTCCACTGTAGAATGTAATCCATGTTTGAAGGAATTAAAAAGTGTTACAGTTATATTTTGTATTAAAGTGATAGCAACGTGGTCCGGTAAAGGAGAATTGGAAATAATATTCATTAAAGATGTAATCAGTTTATTTAAATCTACACTGTCATTAGAAGACTCTTTACTACTACTATTCCAAGCACAACCATTATTTGATGCAGGAATTTCATAATCCTTAATTATACTGTTATGAGTTTTAATATCATAACCCCTAGATAATGGAGCATGTGTTTTTTGTTTTAAATAAATAGTTTTTCTGTATGAGTTTATATTATTTTGTGGCTGTACATCTGGTGAGTGTGACTGAATGTAATGAGATGGGAAAGTCATTTCATTACCAGTAGTAGATGTCAGAACTTCAGCAAAAGTTTTTTTAACCGGTGGGAATACCTTTGTTGCCTCTTGATAGGATACAGAATGAGTGGACATATAATGTTTGATGTCTCTTTGTCGAATAAATTCTGGGCATGACTTGTCAGTAGCCTTATGAGACCCTGAACAATTTATGCATCTAAAAATGGAACCCATGTTACATGAAGAACCCTCATGATTATTACTGCAAATGTAACAACATGGTTGACTCCGACATTGACTTCTGGTATGGCCAAAACGGCAGCAATTAAAACATTGTACTGTGGGAAATATATATTGTTCAATTGCCAATGCTGTATAAAAACAAAAAACACGAGAAGGTAGTGACTGACCATCGAAGGTTAGCACTACCGTTTGTGTAGGTACCCACGATGCACCCTCTTGATTATTTACTTTCCTGCTAATTCTACGAGAACGTATTATTGTCCCAAAACCTTCAGGAGCTCTTAAATTAGTCAGTAGATCTTCATGAGACCAATCTACGGGAATCTCCCGAACTATCCCCATTCTGCATACATTAAAAGATGGAACAAAAATTTTATAGTTACTGTTGTTTACAATAGGGTTTTTTAAAAATATATTGGCTGCTGAAGCAGACTTAAAAGTTACAGCTAACCTATTTCTGCCAATCTTTTTAATCCCATCCTCCAAAACACCTCGCATATTATTTTTTTGTAGAAAAAAACCAAATTTGAGGGGATGTAATGACAATCCTGACTTTGGATCATCTGATGTTAATTCCACATGGACCACATATGGTCCAGGGTCCTTGTCATTGTAATATTGACGAGTCGTGTTATTCATAGGAATATTAGTACTATTTGAAGAAATGGGAGTATCTGTTAATTGGCCTGGCTCCGAAGACTTGCTGAAAGCATTAAGTGAAGTGATATCATTAGAAACCAACGACTGTTTAATTTTAATATTGTTAAAACTTTTTAAAGGTTTAAAAGAATTATGCAAATGTTTCTTTTTTTTTTCTTAGTTTCATCCACGGGTTTCTCAGATGAATTTGCTTTCGCAGATATATACTTTTCTGCGTCAATCAACGTTAATAAAGGATTATATGGATTGGGATTCTGTTTATCAGGAGGGGGGTCAGGATCAGGATCCAAATCCATGATTAAATAATAAAAAAAAACTTACCACTGGAAGTTGCAACCAAGAATAAACTAGATAAAAAACATACACTAACGGATAAAAAGATCGAGAAAGAGAAGAAGTGAAGGAATAAACTATAAATATTTACAATATTTCGCCACTAATTAGTATTAAAACAAAAAAAGTTCGACCGCCTAATTTGATAGTTCCCGCCCTTTTTGATCGAAGAAAATGTTATTTTAATATTTACTGTGCAAGTAGCATGGACACAAAAAAATGTTACACTAATTATCACTACAAAAAGTTTACTAAAATAAGTTCATATATTTTTAAAAGTAATGAATTCTCATTGTAGCATAAAATACATATTGAAATATTATAAACAAATAACATTATTGTAATACTAAACATAAAACAGGTTACAATAAAAAATAAATAAAGGAAGATGATTATTTTTATTCAAAAATAATCAAGTAGTCAACCAAGAAATAAAATATTCAATCCCTTTTAATTAAAAACAGTTGTAAAATACAGATGCATTAATGATGCGTGAAAGGCGTAATTACTTAGACAATAATGAGTTTATAGGTCTCCCGTTACGCACAGTGAAAGTGCCCATAATAAGGCAACAAGTGTAGAAATCCAATACATAGAATCTATTTAAAAAGAAATCAATTATCGTCACTCTTATTGAAACAATGTTATAACCGAGTACGCGTTATGTACGTGGTTAGAATTCCCAGAATTGACGAAACAATATGTCCAAGTTATAATTACACTTAATTTTTAAATCAACCACGTTTTTAAAATACAGGGTATATGGTACTTACAGCATTTTTATTAACTGGCGTGAAAGCACACGCGGGTGTGCAAACCTTTGATTACTAGAAACTCATCTTGATCGCAATGAAAACACGAGAGAAACAAAATATACGTCTACTACAAATGAACCATTGATGAGTAACAGAGGTAGAGGGGGGCAGAGAGAGGGCGTACGGAAACAAGGTCATGACGTAAGTTTCCTGGTGTTGCCAAATTGCAAATCAAAGTTACCAACTCCCAAATACTGGATACCCCTAAAACTTATCCTATACTACATCGAAGAATACTGATCTCCAAAAAAAAAAGAACACGAAAATATTTATAGAATAAAATAAAATTACAATCGATAATGTACAATACCTAGTTTATTCTTACATAAAGTTTCTGAAACAATCTATAAATATATTTAGCACTGAAATTTGAGGGTTAATCCTTCCAGTTGGTAAGTTTCAAATTAATACAGCAGATCTAGCATATAAATAGATGATGAAATACCAAAAACAAATTATGCAATGGGCGCCACATTTGAATTCGTTAGGAAGAGGGCACGCGGGTAATACTTACTCCATACAAAGGCATTCGTTTTATCTCTGATGGGACTAGAGCAAACAATTTTAATACTTCACAATCTATATCTACCTCTGATCTGTTCCCGTTTTGATGATTCATTTCATAGATTATTATGATAAAACCTAAGAAGTTTCTTAGAAGGACCCATTTATAACTTTGCTCAGATATCCAAAAATGAAATTTAACCGATATCTAAAATATATAAAAGAAAAACTTTGTCAGCCAAAGTACTTATTACATTAATTTTGAAATAAGAATTAAAATCAGTTGTTTCTGAAGAGGAAACAGAGATACAAAAAGCTATAATTTCATCTATTGTACTATAGGTAAAATCAATTCGAGCAATAATTGTCTCTCACACTCATTTGATATTTTGGGCAGAATTCAATACCAATAAACTTGTTTATTCTACTAATTTCTTGCAACCCATATTTTCTCTTATATACCCTGTCAATTATTACAATTGATTCGCAAGAGCAATAGTGCGATCTATTTAGTATTCAATGAGCAGAAATGAAAAAAAATATACATTTAAATTTATTTACATAATATGACATTGTATGGCTATAAATGCCGATTTACAAAAAACTCATACTGTAACAATCCAAATTTGTTATGTTGATCAAAGCCACCATTTTCTTTTCACAAAAATCAGGAACACAAACCAGTCTTATGTGCTGACCATCTTCACCTAAAAATGATATTTTTATAATTATTATATGTAACATTATAACTTTTTCTTCTTTATCTGTTTGATCAGAAATGAAGTTGATGAACTGCCCTATACAATTACATAATTGAGTTCCTCATATTTAATAAAAATCCATTCAATCATTTTAGTGTGATATAGACGAAAAATGTACTTTCGCATTTATATCATAGATTCATGTATAAATACAGTTTTGTTGTTTTAAATAAAAGTCACCTTTGAACAGCTCAGTAGCAAATTCATCTCCATTACCAGTGAAGTATATTGCTGGGCAATTATATATTATAAACGGGTCTGTATCTACACATGGAGTACATGGAACAGTATCTGGACATGTTGGTGCAATATGTCTCCACTGTAATGTTTTTTTCATAACTTCCAGCATGTTGTCTAACTTACTGTACCGCATTATATCTTTTATTGCTTCCCCTGAAGTACCCAAACATAAGCAACCTGAAACCAATTAACAATATAATTAATGTATTTTTGTGACGTAAAGAATGGATGGTCATAAGTGCAGTTATTTACTGTGTGATGTGTGGAAAATGTATAAGTATGTGGAAATGACACCCGTCTCCGTGCATTCCCCACAAATCTATATTTATAAAGTATATATTATAAAGAGACCACAACAGTTTCATGCAGATGCTTCTTGATGACTGAGGTGTTTTCCAAGCCGGTGGTAGTTTTGACGGTCATAGGCGCTTTCTCAGGATTTAAATTCAAAAAACTATTTTTGATTTCGACATAGGCTTCACTGATGACACACTGTAGTGATCTATATACGACTATACTCATGCAATACCTGTTAGCATTTTATAAAGACAATTTATATTATATCTAGGTAATAACATATCACCATCAGCTTATAAAAGGCCCACTGCAGGGTCATAGACCTCTTCTCAAGAATGTATGGGTATAATCACTACATCAGCCCACAATAAACTAGAGATTTCAAACTCCGAGAAATCTCCAGTTTTATATTTTCCCAAATACAGTGGCACTATAAGAACATATCGCAGGTTCAGGTTTCCTCACGAAGTTCTCCTTCACCGTCAGCTGATAGTCTCATCAATTTAAATTAGTAAATGTTGGGAATTTGTTCAATAAAATAAATATGTTGATACATGCCAGGATTTTGTGGACGCCGAATTTATATTTGACCCGTCAAACCACTTCTTTATCACAGCTTATTAACATATATCACTACATATTATCATTAAAAATAATAAAATTATGTTGTATATTTACTTTAAAAATATTTTGCATACCTTCAATATCACATTCATATGGGTTGGATACTCTATTGAAGGATTTGTATTCTACAGCTTTTGGAAATAAACCTGAAAATAAATTTTATCTACTTTACAAGTTTAAGTATAATCAATTCTAGTATGCTTATTATACCTATAAGCTTGGTAATGACTGGTTAAAATCAGTAGAATATAAACTAAAATGTATATACAAAACGTAAGATGTATAAAAGATCTTTACTTTAATATTGCCTGAATTTAATATTGTTATTCAACTTCGTAATTTTAATTCTTCTGATGTTTTTCTATAATATAATTGAAGGATGCAAATAGTAAGGACACTTGATTTTTTAAATAATTATCATTTAATTCTATGGTAAAATTCAATGCAAATTAAAGTGATGAATAAGCTGTTTCTTTTTATCTCCTATAATATAGGATTTCCCCATACAGTCTCTAAAAAAAGTCACTAAATATTATTTTGAAAAACTAAATAACAAATCAAATAGACAAATTATACTTACAATAATGAAATGGTTTTTGTGGAAGCATGATTCCCGTAGGGTCTTTGCATCCAGGCATAAGGTCTAATGGGGCAACAGCACTTACAGCAGCACAAAAAGAATCAACCGTCACAGCTGCTGCTATTACATCCGATTCATTTAGAACATTTTCATCACAGTAATTTGCAAAAACGCCACCTACAAATAATTTAAATAATTATTTTTGTTTAACTATCAACTAGTCTTCTTTTTGTATACTTTACAGTATTTAGCCACATCATTTAAACAAGATAAAAATGCTTATTTCACAAAATAATATGGTACAGACTTTGTAGTTTTATAGGAATAAAATTGTAAAGAGAGACTATTACAACCATTATTTCATAAAGATGTTTTTATTTTGTCATAAACACTTGCAATGTGTAAATTGAAAATTAAGAATTCTTTATTCAATTTAGCCTCTAAGGTGCTTTACGGTGTTACCACCACCACTTCAGAAAACAACCCAGTCATCAAGCAAAACCAGCAAAAAACTCAATCAGGTTTATCTTTTTAACATATATATTCATAAGTATACTAGATGTAAATACTGCAAAAATATAGAAATATTTATATTATTACTAGCTGACCCGTGCAACTTCGTCTGCACCAAATCGGTTATTACCTATGGCTATTAAAAAATAAGGGTTGATCGTAGAAGGGTGAAAATTGAGGATTGTATGTATTTTTGTATGTTGTATCATAAAAAAATAGAAATTAAAAATTTTGTCTAAAAAATAAAAATAAAAATTTAGGGGTGGACTACCCCTAACATTTAGGGGGATGAAAAATAGATGTTGGCCGATTCTCATAGATACCGGATAAGCACAAAAAATTTCATCAAAATCAGTCAAGCCGTTTCGGAGGAGTATAGCAACGAAAACTGTGACACGAGAATTTTATATATTAGAGACTATAAAGAGTTACATTAAATTACACTAACAGAAAATACAATTACTAAAATAATGCTTTAATTTAATAATCCATTAAGTAATGTATAACAGCAACAATTTCAAGGATTTTCTAAACAAACTTTACAGTTTTAATTTGTACATCACAACACATATCTATATAACCAGTTAATATCTACCCCCAATACAGTGTGAAAATCTTTCATGTATTGTGTTTGAATAGATTTAACTATAGGTATAACTATTTAAATGATTTTAATAAAACTCTTTCAAAATACACAGAAACGCTTTGTGAATCAAGAGGATTGGATTGAAGAAGGCGTTACTTTGCGGAAATCCATCATTGGTATTGTGGATATCATTAATATCAAGAGGACACAATCTACATTATAATAAAATGTTAATCAGTTTACTTACTTACTTTACTAATGTTAATTAGTTTTAACATTAGGTATAAATCTTACACTTCGCAGAAGATAAACCAGAGAGTAGTTTTACTGAGCTATTGTTGATTTCATACTGATACTTCACCTGAATTGTCACATTTTATGCATTTTTCTCATAAAAACAGCGGATATTTATTGGAAAACCAGCTAAGAACAGTGTTGTTACATAAGAAGAATCTATTTTAATATTAGCTATTAATTATTTGTTTTATGTTATAAATAAAAGTTTCTACAATCAATGTTAGTACACTAAATTTTTTAATAATGAAATCAATCCTTGTTAATCTTCATTACTTTTAAACACCATATCTTGCAAATTTTTTCCATTAAACCTTATCTGAAATTAGTCTTTTCTATAGAAACAGAGAGGTAGTTTGTATATTCCATATTATATATATGTAGCTAAATATAGCAATTGTTTACCTGCTACAATAACACGGACTATCTTAGAAATCTCTGCCTGATAGTGTGATGTACCCGAGAGACCAGATAACCACTCCAGTAATAATTGTAGAGAAAACATGTGGTCCCCATTCTTTGAAGCTATGTTCAGGCCGGACATCATTACTATGTACCTATAATATTGTATCATCATTACACAGTATAAAACAAAGTCCCCTACTGCGTCTGTCTGTTCGCGATAACTACTGAACGGATTTTCAAGCGTTTTTCACCAGTGGATAAAATGATTCATGAGGAACATTTTGGTATATAATTTGTCAAGGATTTTTTATAATCAGGGCGGGACAACATTTGCTGGGCCCGCTAGTAATTACTATATAGGTAAATATGAAAACAATTAATTTATAAATGTAATAACACTGTTTGTTACCCAAACAGCCCAGGAGTAAAAATTAATACTAGAACGATCAAAGGCACATAAAATCTGTTATAACAACATCAAAGGGCCTACTCATATTTAGTCGTAAAAACCGATAGTTGTAACAACCGGTGATGTTTTCGAGATATAACATTCAGCCAGGACCTTTGTTCTGGGTCAATATAACCAGTATGTTGTTCTAAACGATTGCGCTATAAACGGTCTTGACTGTATTCAAATTATTAAATATGTACCTAGTATTTTACATATTAGCTTTTGCTTGTGGCTTCAGTTGCATTAATGTAGATTTGACCTACCCCTCAAGAGCAGTCCTTTCTTCTGGATGGACCCTATTTTTTATTCCTCTGACAATATGCATCCAAAATTTAATGATGATCAATTGAGTAATAACAATATATATAAATACAAATATATAACAAGCACATTCGAATTTATATTACTGAGGTATAGTATCCTAATACTATGATACTTAAGATACATAGAGAACATTACAAGGATTTTATTACAAATATATATGTTTTCTTATCACAAAAAATAACCATTCTCATTATATGTATAGTTTCAAGTTCTATATTTATACATGGTGTTAATTTAATTGGTATAAAGTTATAAAAATTTTAAGAATTTCTTACTTATCACCATCAACTTTGGATATCGGTTTTTGAATGCCACAGCCTCCCCAACACACATCTTTCACTGTAAAAATACCGTCTTCATCCTCTGAACCTAAAATCAATACATAACACATAATATACAGAAATTAAGTCCAGTTATTATATTACCCGAGAAAAATATATCATATTATGTTATTGATTACATATTCACCTAACAAGGCACAAACAACACCAGTGACAACCTGGTGAATATCAATGCAGTCTCCAGCTAATTTTATTCTCTGGAGTTCATCTTCTAAGACCAAACTATCAGAATCATGAACAAAATGGGTCCTGGAAAAGGAAAGGAAATAGAAGCGTAAGCATTGCATTATTTTATTAAGACCATGTATTATATTAAATGATTATAGAATGAAATTTAATCATGATTCATTATACATTTGTGATATAGATTATGATATTTATTATACAATAGTTATTCCTACGCAAAATATGTATTATTTTATAATATCATAGCTAAAAATATATAGTTTATATTACATACCTTGCAGGCTGTGGGATTATTTCTAATTGATCAGACAACTCTTTCAAAATACTAGGTTTCAAGTCTTGCAATTTAAAAAGGGTACCAATAATTACACAAGTCGTACTCTTTTCGCGTAATTCACATAACTTTAATACCTTGTATTTATTGGACCATTTCTTTGCAATTACTGGAGCTAAAATATTTCTGAATGTGTGTAATCTTGCTGAATAAATATGAGCATACTGTTTAGAAAAGTCTCGCGATACTTGGTAAAAGCGTTTTGAGCAATCGGTGTATGTAGTAGTTTGTCTCTCTAATTCAAGTTGTTGAAATTCGTTTTCTGTCTGACGAGATAACGTAGAATCCACTTTGAATAACATTTTTTTTCTATTATAAGTTTGATCCGTGTAATATTCAAAACCGCTTTCGCTAATTTCTAAGCTTTTAGGTAGGTATATTAAAAACTAAATTGTCTTCAGAAAGTAACTGAAAATAATACTTTGAGAAGTCAAAACAATGTTGCCAACTAGACTAAAGTAGACAGAGGATTCAAAGAAATTCAATTATCGCGAAGTAAAGTTAAGTAGCTTGGGGTATATATAAAACATCAAAGAAATGGTTAATTCAAGGTATTTAGACATTGCGTACTTATTTTAATTTTTTTTTTAACAGATGAAAAAGAAGAAATACAAAATGCACGATTTATAATATTAACAAACATCTATTTATCATTGTCATAATTAATATGATATAGAAATAGATTAAACGTCTAGTACCGACAATAAAAAAGGCGTCCATCTCGGAATAAGCGATAATAAGTTGTAAACTTGTATAAACCTTCATTTTAGTGTTTTAAACGTTTTCTGAACATCTCATACACTTTCCTGTCTGCACCGTACATAAGTTATTCAAGGTCATAGTTCACAAAAATATTTTTTCCCGATTATCGCGATTTCTATAGCTTTAATGATGTTAATAGGTAGTATAAAAATTTTAGAGCATAAAATTTGCAACAAATATTGTTTTAAAGTTTTTTCATACGCCTAACCGTTTTTGAGATAGAGAAAAGAGAGCTCGCAGCACTTAGCCATACTCTCTGAAGTAATGCTAGGTCGATCGTGCATATCAGTGTATAATACCTTGTATAAAGTTATTAAATCATTGAAATAACATTAATATGTATTATTTATTAGTTAATTAAACTTAACGTAATAACATTTTGCTTACATTGCATATATTTATTTAATAATAAAACCTACTTTGTGTACCTAATTAAAAACTCATTAGATTAAATACTTATTGTATATCCTAATTTTATATTAATTCATTTAAAGTAGATTAGAAGCAGAAAAATACAATATAAAAATACATGATATAATAAAAATAAATTAAACATCGCTTACCAGTTGAGTGCGCTCACCTTAAAATCATTTATTAGGAAAAATTTAAAATTGGAATAAAAAAGGTGGGAAATTAAATGTTAGTAGTCATTAAAAATGGCGGGTGTTCAGAAAGTAACTCTTAATTGCTTAAATTTAAACACAAAAAATGCCCTCATAGTTGGAATAGTGATTGCAAAAATTAATCCACGTACAATTGGTTTACGGAAAAAGAACGGTGATTTAAGAGGGGTCACTTCTTTCACCTTGCGGGATTCCGATGTAGACACAATAAATGTTGATGTATGGGGCACCGACCAATTCGTGATGACTTTTTATGAACGAGTTCTTGTAGGCGACGTTGGTAAATATGGCTATTAAATACAGATAATAATTATTTATTATTAATACAAAATTTAATAAAATACAATTAATATATAACTCTCTTATACAGTTGAAATATCGTCTCCAAAAATATGTATTAAAACGGGAGATAACGAAGCTTTCAGACCTCAGGTTAGTTTATTCTTACAGTATGTAATTGTTAGAAATATTGATAATTATCATTTATTGCATTGAAAAGTAGTATTTATGTTATAGTTGCTCACATCGGTAATTCATGTTTCGAGATGTGTCACTGTATAACAAACCAACGCGGGAACGGTCAGCGGCTTTCACTGTGGTAGATTTTTAGGCTGTGTTCAGATGGTTATCAATTAATTCTTATTAGTTTTATTGCAGTGGTCGAATTTCGGCCATGATGGGGTACAATGTATTTTGTTCACGTGTTATAGATATGTTATATACGTGTATAGATATTATTTATATTTTTCTATTATGTATGGAGTATTCTACAAATATTATAGACTGTAAACAGCGCGGAGCATGAAGTATAATCAATAGAGATTGATGAAAAAATGTTTCGATATTCAGTGGTTTGGAACAATAATAACTATGTATATCCAAAAGTTTTATTGTTAAAACTAAAGCTCTTCAATGGGTACTAAAAGAAAAAAAACCTTAATAAAGAACATCGATTGCGAAACAGAGGTGGGGATGTGCTTAACTGTTTTCCCTTTGTCTATTTTTATATAGATTTCTTGGCAATAGTCATTTTGCTCGTAACTATAGTTAAACCGGGCTTAAATAAAACTTTGTAATATTGTGCCAGTGTGTAATATTACATTTACATTACATAATATCACATTTATCTTTTCAGGTGACGTCACCATTTTATCTATCCTTAAACGAGGGTCTGTCTAAAGTGAATATCCATGACGGCAACACATTTATCACCTATCTCCCACTCCTCCATATACCTACCAAGCATTCATCCGGTTACTATGGGCTTGCAGAAGTGATCAAATTACCAGGTTTGTAAATTATTTTATATAACTAGACATTCTTCTATTAATCAAGATTTTTCTAGATTCGCGAGTCACAGGCATCTAGAATCTAGCCGTTTAGAATCTAGAAATCTTGATCTAATTCGGTTATCTACTGAAACTCTTAATATTCCAATTCAGGATAGCACACATACTCAGAATTACAAAGTGCACTTACTTTTATTTATACCTTACTAGCGGGCCCGGCAGACGTTGTCCCGCCCTGATTATAAAACAATCCTTGACAAATTATATACCAAAATGTTGCTCATGAATCACTTTATGCACTGGTGAAACCCGCACGAAGATCCGTTCTGTAGTTTTTGAGTTTATCGCGAACAGACAGACGCGGTAGGGGACTTTGTTTTATACTATGTAATGATTAGCGGGTCCGACGGACGTTGACCCGCCCTTATAATAAAAAAGCTTGAAAAATGATATACCTAAACTTTACTCATGAATCACTTTATCTACTGGTGAAAACCGCATGAATATCCGTTCAATAGTTTTTGAGTATATCGTGAACAGACAGACACGTGGCAAAGGACTTTGTTTATAATATGTAGTGATAAATTTGACCACAATCCCACTTGATGTTAAATTTACGATGTGGTCTCATAAGCAGTACGCGTTCAGCAATATGTTTCATTACCGCTAAGAATTGGTACAAGCGGTGTTGTGATAATATTTTTTCCTCTGTACATACAATATTGTTGAGATAATAAACGACGAATTCGTGGGTACCAGCTAATCTGTAATTAGAAGTCTCTTTAAAATTGTATCAGCCGTTTCGGAGATCAACCCTAGCAAATAACGGACACATCAATTTTATTTATATCTGTATAATGACTCTTAAACATCTAAATATCATATTATTAGACTAGCTTATGCCCACGGCTTAGTCCGTGTGGAATAATTACTTTGGGCTAACGCTAAACGCAGCGGAGCTCACAAAAGCAAAAAAACTCAGATTTTGAAACATTCTTCACTAGTGTTCCTATTGGTCTTAGCGTGATGATATATATATAGCCTATAGCCTTCCTCGATAAAAGAGCTATCTAACATTGAAAGAATTTTCAAATCGGACTAGTAGTTCCTGAGTTTAGCGCGTTCAACTAAACAAACAAACCCTCCAGCTTTATAATCTATACTAATATATAAAGCTGAAGAGTTTATTTGTTTGTTTGGTTGAACGCGCTAATCTCAGGAACTACTGGTCCGAATTGAAAAAATCTTTCGGTTTTAGATAACTCATTTACTGAGAAAGGCTTTAGGATATATATCATTACGCTAAGACCAATAGGAGTGGAGCGCCAATGAAGAATGTTTCAAAATCGGGCATTTTTTTCGTTTTGATTGCTTTCGCTACGTGTTAGCGTTAGTATTATATACGTTGCCATGGTAACGTGGTAAGTTTCTATCGCAAACATTTTCAAAGATTATTTTGTGTTTCTATTCAAAAAGTTCATTCTACGTTAGTTTTCTTTCCAATTTTTTATTTGCAATCTATTTACGTATTATAAAAATAAAGTGTGTGTATGTAAAAATAGATAATAACTTTTTGGTGAATGTTGAAAAAGGTTTTTATATTCGGTCGATTTTTTTTTATTTTGTCTCTTTGTTTGTTTGTTCTGGGTAATCTCTAAAACGGCTGGACCTATTTTAACGGGAATTTTACTGGCAGATAGCCGAAATTATAGCGATTGACATTTTTTTTTTTATTGTAGCTCGGCAAAGTGACTGTACTATGCCTGATGGTAAGCACAGTACAATCCAAAAACAATGGCGACCACCGAAAGACATACTATGCATCGCCGGTCGCCGCTGTCATGCCGGCCTGAAAGCGACCCAGTCAGGGACAGCCCCCCTCCGGTTGCTGGATATACACCGGCTGATCCCGGAACGCGACACGCCCAAACGTGCCACTATAGCGGGTGTTCCACCTGGTGTACGGTGGTCGCGATCCAATCAGGTACAGACACCCTACCATCCCGCAAATGACATATTCTATTTTATATGTCTGTGGCTTCGTCCGCATTGCTATTTCCAAGATGGCGGGACCGATTTTCACGGGCTATTCACTGATAGATAGCAGACCTCATAAAAAGTAATTTAGGTTTTTTATTCGCCTTCGACCGCAGTGGAATATCCGAAATGCTTAAATTGATTTTCACGGGACTTTCACTGGCAGATAACTAACTAATGAGCTATTTTATTTTAAGCTAGCGGGCTCGGCAGACATTGTCCCGCCCTAATAATAAAAAAAAAGCCTTGACAAATTATACCTAAACCTTCCCCATGAACCGTTCTACCTACTGGTGAAAACGGCATAAAAATCCGTTCTGTGGTTTTTGACTTTATCGCGAACAGTTAAATAGACAGACCAGAGGACTTTGTTTTACATTATGTAGTAATGAACTGTTACCTGTGCATGCGTTCGTGTGAAATTGATCAAAAATATTTTTTTACTGTAAACAAGCGCATGAGTCGTACGTTGTACTGGACTCCAAGAATAAATGTATGTAATTTGAATTATATCATAATTTTGGCCAATTTGGCGGCCATTTTATTTTATTTACCGCGTTTGCATCTACATAACTCTGTGATTATAGCAACGTATAAGAATAACACAATTATATCGATAATATGAGCATGTTTATCTATATATATTAAAAAATTCAATACATATTGTTCGATAATGTATAGTTTAAAATTTTCATTACTTTCATATATAGTGTCAGTGAGCACTGAGGGTGGTATGTAGTAGGTTAAAGTTCCAGGTACGTTGCTGATGATAAATCCCATCCCATTCGATATACTATTCATATTCACATATCTAATGTACACGTTTCATGTTACAGTAGATGACGTGCGTGTCGTAGTAACAAATGTTTTTAAAAAAGCACTTGTACTACTTGTACTACTGTAATGTACACACCTACATACAATTTTACATTTCTTTAGTATATTTACAAGAAACGCGTGCGGAGCCGCGGGTGACAGCTAGTACTAGTATATATTAAGAATAATAAGCTACGTGTGTACGAACATAATTAAAAGTTACATAATCCGATTTATTATATTTACAGAAGAAATTAACACCTATGTGGACTTGTTAGTAGTAGTGAAATGTGTGAATCCTGTCAAAATAATAAAAACAAAAACAGGTAAACCCAGTCATGTTTTAATTCACTTAACAACACACATTTTCTTACAAAAAATAAAACTTATTCAAATTTTTTTAAGGTTCTGATATGCCAATACGTACCGTTGATATAATGGATAATACAACACCTGCTACTCTTACATTGGATATTTTTGATAAAGATACTATTCAACGGTAAATTTATTTATAATATTATTTAGTTTAGTGTTTCATTTTCGAAATCTGTTAGAATAGTCTAGAAGATGCTAGATTAATCGACATAAAGAGTTCTATTAATCTTTGTTTTATGTCATAATAATTTTACTACAATAAAATTGATTGATAATGGTCCTTCGACTATATTATAATTTATTCATATCGTCATATTCAATTAAAGCTTTTGTTCAATTATAAAGCATCTCGTGAATTTCACTACTTAAATCAGACTTTATACACGTCTCAATATTGTCTCGAAATATTCCATAAATTCAATTTGGCAATGACTGGCATAAAAAAACATTTCCTGTTAAGAAGAAAAAATAAAATGAAATTTGAACAGAGAGATGATAGTTTATGGTCACATTTAACATATAAAATAATAATATCAAAACAAATACTAATAAACAACATAGAGAACCTAAGTTAAAGTTTGTTTTAAGACTTTCAAAAGTATTGATACAAACATAATAAACCTAGGTACAATGACAGGTGCCAAAAGCTGCAAGGGGCGGCCCGGAGTTAATAACTTTCGATAATAAAACGGGCAATCAACACTTTTGTTTTGTTCATGCTGTTCCCACGTTTTTTTAAACTACACTTTCATCCGACGCTCATTGACACTGTGCTTTAACATAGACGCGTAGAGGATTGAGTAAAATTTTTGTAATTTTCTAGATAATTAGGTCAAATATTAAGCACCTATTTTTTAATTGATTAGAACAAGAATCGAGTGCAGAGTATCCTCCGTAAATATTGCTACTGTCTAAACTTTCACCTGATAAATACAGAGCTGAAGAATGGCGCGCATTCGAGAGCGTTCTATTCATAGCGGACGCGCGAGTGTCATGGCGCGGTAAAGCTGTGAAAGTACAGATCTGTGCGAAGAGTGTGATTACCCATCAACCGCATACTGCAGACGCGGAGGCTTTACGTCTGTACATACGCAATCAAACCAGTACAAGTACATCTTCTTTATTGACACATTTTGCATAATAAATAAAATTATTCTTATAATTATATGCTTATTGATAGCATTTTGTGTGCCCTTTGATCGCGACAAAATATACTGTCGATTAGAGACCATCCATATATTACGTCATACGAATTCGTCACGAAGCTTACGTCTCTTCCCCTTCGAATTGCACTTATGTCACATTTTATTAACTCCTAGTAACGTAATTTATGGATGGCGCCTTATGAAATATTATCTATTATTTAAGACTTCATTATTAGTCTTTCGAATCGATTTTAATAATAATAATATTTATTTTGTAATTCTGAGTTTACAGCAATATTGGTATCTGCAAGTTACACAGATTCGTATGATGTTAGAAGCCTATAAAGTGATATTTATCATAGAAAAAGGAATGTCCTGTTCACATTCATACCTATTAGACGTCCAATTAGGCTGAATACGAATAAATTTGTGAATCTCATTTTATTTCGTTATCCACTTCAGAAATCTCCCAGGTGGAGGGCGGCGTCCATTAATTACGTGAGACGATCAGGGGAAGGGCGAAGGCCAAGCCAAATCTCAAAAAATCGCTCAATGGGGAGTGAGAGAGGGCCGTTGCAAATATCACTTTTTTTTCAGCAGTCTAATTTAATTTAAAACATCTTTCTAAACTAATATTGATTATATTGATATATTGAAATGTAATCGATAATAATAATTAGAATTATAGGTACCTAATAATGATAGAAAAGTACAAATAACAAAGCAAATTGGGTTTTTTTTAATAAATCCAATGCAGATTTTGAAAATCTCATGTGAGATTAGAGGAAGGAGAGGAGATCGAGACAGATCTCATGACATCTCTCGAGGGGGGGAACGCGGGAACAACAAATTCTCAAAAACGTCTCACGTAATTAATGGACTAGGTAGTATTTGATTGAATAACTGGAAAGAAATTGATAATGGGTTGAGTAGGCGGCGGTGAGGCGGCCGCGTGGGTGAACTGGAGCGGAGAATGCGCCAGCACTGCGTCCGTCAGACAGATTCGTGACAGACTTGCAGATGGAGCACCGTTCTGCGCGTCCTTACACGCGCTCCTGACACATTTCGATTTAGACAACCTCTTAAATCCAACGTAAGATCATTCCTACATACATTCTATTTCAATTTTAATAAGTAAAAATACTTACTCATATCTACTATATTATTGTTAAGCCTATTGCTTTAGTTTTAGACCGACCACTGTAGACTGAATGTAGTGATATATTGACGATGACATAAACATTGTAAATAAAATATGTATGTTTTTTATCAAAGGACAAATATTGTAGATTCGGCCTCTAATTTCAGTGTTCAGTATATCATATGCCAGCAACAGCTTTCTAACTAAAAACGCGAATCCTCTTAATATTTTTCTAAAACGTTCAAATCTCCGTGGTCTTGGTGAAGGTCACAGCATAATTTAATCGTATACCAATCACTTCCCAGCCAGTTTTTGCTCCTCTTTCTCTACTCTTACAGGTAAAACATTCGCGATTGTGATGTATGTTGAATAACAATCGATTTACCGTTTTCAACGATAAGCTCTGACTTTATCATATCTTTGACCGTTTTGTTAGTTTAGTGGGCAGATTTATGATGAATCCTGTAAAGTTAGCAATATTAAACACTGAACATAACTATTGTCATACTTTACTTTTTATCAAGCTATGTGATTACATCAGTGGGCGATATAAGTAGACATAAATTCGCCAGAATTAGTAGGTACTTAGCGAGGTTTTTTAGTCTCATAGGTTTTGACGTTTGGCCACAATCTCATTTGATATTAAACGACGATAAGATGATAAACACGTTAAAGTTAACACGGTTTCCGTGTTATTACAAAAAAGTTAAATACGTATGTTATACTTGCTTTAAAAAAGTTTGGATACTTACGTATTAAATGTACCGCGCTAGCCGACGGCTGCCGCGGCAAGATCGTGTTGTCCTTTTTCGCAAGTCTAACCTAACCTAGTCAAATATGGATAGAAGAGCAAGATGTCAAACGTTCGGCGAGCGCGGTGCATTTAATACGTAAGTATGCAATCTTTTTTAAAACAAGTATTCAATACGTATTTAACTTTTTTGTAATAACACCCAAAGAGACTGGCATCACGTACAGCTGGAACAGACCTAATTGGCGGCATATTGTCAACTTGGGGGTTTGTAGCTAGCCAGACGGGTATACAAAAAGCCCTACCACCATTAAAATGTAATTCACTGATTAAATTTGGATTCGTTTGTTTTATTGTTTATATGCGCATGCAAAGCCTTGCTTACCTGTCTCAGTTTTAAAAATCCTGCAACTTAAGCACCTATCAAATGTTTAAACAACTTATTTTAGATCAGAACCTGATTTTAAATTAACAATGTTACAAAAATCAACTGCATTATTATATAATAATTCGTATTTGGCCAAATACTAGCCTGTCTATAATCACAATAAAAAGTAAATGGATGTTATATAACGTTGTTAAAGAATATCAGTACATATTTATGTTTTATAATTTTATAAAATTACAGAGACAATAACAAAGAGTTACTGGTACGGTTTGCTGACTCCACCGGAGAACTCTCTGCGCGTCTACCTTTTAATGTTCTTGAAGCCATACTAGGCTACTCGGTAAGAAATAATTACTGAAAAAACAACTTACGGACTTAAGTTTACTACAGATAAAAGGCGATTTAAATTAATCCTGATTTAGTAATTATGGCTGAGAGAATACTCTTCTTAGAGTCTAAATTAATACATCTACATATAAATAGGCGAAGATATATTTTCTCCTTTGGTTGTTGGCAGATTTTCTTATTTTTTAATATTTGGGAGCTAATAACATAGTAGTGTAAGCAAATTAAAAAAAAACAGTTTTTTTTCTTGCCATCGAATTTAAGAGTCGAAGCCTCAAATTGTACCTTTAAGTCTCTATTCGTCCCACTTCACGATATTTACAGCTATTAATCTTCAATATTAATACACTCTTAGGCAAGAAACATCAATAAGTAGTAAAATAAAATAATTATTCAACCACTGGGCCACACCACTAGTAAATATAAATTAATTAGCGGGCCTGTCGGACGTAGTCCTGCTTGATAATAATAAATATGTACATAAAAGTCAACCGATGTGCCACCTAAGGGTTCCAATCGTAAATTTAACCTATTTTGAATCCACCTGAATACATACAAAAAAATTCATCAAAATCTGTCCAACCGTTTAGGAGGAGTTCAGTTACATAAGAATTATATTTATAAAGATTATTAAAAAAATTGAAAGGTAGAACAAGTTAAGATGATGACATCAGTAGATCGAGCAACTATCCGCTGGGGATTACTCTTAGAGCAATGCAGTGCCAAGTTAGCCGTATCGCCTCCAAAGTTGACTGTACTTGAAATGAGAAGAGCTACGGCGGCTGACACTATTCCATTATACTAGACCAACTTTTTTAATTCACCATAACATTATAATTTTATTGTCTTAAATATTTGTTTTATTTAACCTTAAAACTGATAATATCGACAGTGGAAATGCTACATCACTACATTTACGACTAGGACTGACTTTTACTTTTACCTACTTGTTGGGCCTATCGTATCGTATAATTTAGCATTACATACATTAAACAAAATTGGCCATTATTTAGCAAATGTTACTAGGTCTTTTTACTCGATAATTTTATAATCAACAGGAATGTTTTTTAGGTTTTATATAGCATAAATGAAAAAAAAGAACACCTACGTAAACTTGTAGAGGGTTTTTTTTTTATAATTTTAATTTGTTAACTAATAATTTAATAACAATTTTACAGATTGAGATTCGTTTCACGAAAGTTATATTACCTATCATATAAATGTGAGAAACTCTGTGTTAAACAAAGCTATGTTTGTAAATAGGATAAAGCACTATTAAATACTCTCATTACTTGCCTATACCAGAAAGTTACAAAATGTATATTCTGTTAAGTATATACTTTGACTATTATCGTTAAAAATATATAAATATTATGTAATATTAGATAAACATAAAAACCTAATCATTGTCATTATAAATTTTATAAATAATTTTAATAATTGATAAGATATTCTTAGGTCAAGAATTTATTATAAATATTGTATATCTATTTCCGCGTCACTACATACGGTCAACCGATCGAGATATCGTATTACATAGAGAACAAATGATTAGACATCATGACAACCAACTGCCGTTTCAATTGAAAACTTCGATAAAACAAAGATGCGACATTAAAAAGAGACAAACATCTATGGGACTTAATGTAGGAGAGAATGAGATGGAATACATTATACATTATTTCTTATATTTGGAATCTCCTCATTATATATTACAGTACCTAATACTTGCCCTGGTTCAAACGTATTACGTGTGTGCCTGCGTATTTGGCCTCAACTAGAAAAAATAACAATTTCAATGTTTAATTTAATTTTTCTTTGTTTTAATCATATGAGTTTCTCTTCTTATTTTATACATGTTGTGTTCACATTTAGTGGGGTTCGTGTCCATTTTTGTTCGTTGAATTCTGTTTTGTGGACCTTAATTAAATAAATTATGAAGCCTTCAAAAATGCGCCATAACCAGCGTTCATGGGTATCGTTTATATCAGTCTTTCTCAAAGTGGGCGATAACGCCCCCTGGGGGGCGTTTGAATCCTAGAGGGGGGCCTTAAGGGGCCCAGAAAAAATGGGGGGCGTAGATGTGGGTTAGGGGGGCGATGTATAATTTGTAATTTCATTTACTTTATATAGTATTTTAAATTTCAATAAAATTAAAATCCACCTACTACACAATAACGAATAATTAGTTTATATTTCTACCCTGTATGATGTTATAAAAACTTAAAATACTTAACATAGATTTCGTAAGATAGCCCGCACACCGTACGCAATCAAGTTGTAACTAGTTTCTGCGGATCCAGTAGAAATCGGCTAGTTCATAGATACTTGCTCAGTACGGTTGAGCGTCGAAAGAGATAAACGAGTTTGTGCGTGTTTGTCTTATTCCTGTCGTTGCTTGCTGTATTTAAATCCTATATAAAAGCTCGTAATTTTTCTTATATTTTCATTTGTGGTTTCGCGCGTTATCTTTAAACAAGTATTTAAGTTCAACACTATATTTACATATTTTTGTAAACAAAGCCATGTCGGAAGCAAAGAAGAAGAAACGGCAATACAGTGTAGAATATATTAAATATGGATTCATAGAAAATTCGACAAACCCATCTTTGCCTTTGTGCCTTCTTTGTTCAAAAACATTTTCAAACGAAGCGATGAAGCCTTCAAGACTTCAAGATCATTTGAATAAAATGTATCAGGATAAGAAGGACAAAAATGTAGCCTATTTTCAAGATCTGAAAAAGAAGCATAATGCTCAGCCAAGTGTATCGACACTATTTTCGATGGCTGTTAAGCAAGACGATGACGGACTTCGAGCTTCATACAATATCTCTCTGTTAATTGCTCAAACAGGTAAACCACACACCATCGGAGAAACGTTAATTTTGCCGGCGATAAAAGAAGTTATAACTACTGTGCTCCATAAACCGGCGGCAGATATAATTCGAAAAATTTCTTTGAGCAATAGTTCTGTCCGAAGACGAATTGATGAAATGGCTGAAAACATTGAAGAGTTATTGTGCAATCATCTGAAGACTAGTACATTTTCAATTCAGTTGGATGAGTCCACTTTACCAACTAATGAAGCATTGTTGTTGTCTTACGTGAGAATTATTAAAGATGAAAAAATATGTCAAGATCTTTTATTTGCTAGAAATTTAGAGACAGACATGAAAGGAGAAACCGTATTTAAAACACTGGATAAGTTTTGTGATGAAAAAGGAATTCCGTTGAAGAATATTATATCAGCTGCTACAGATGGTGCTCCAGCTATGACGGGGTGTCAAAAAGGCTTCATATCGTACTTAAAAAACAAAATTCCTGATGTGCTTGCTGTACATTGCGTTATACATCGACAGCATTCAGTTGCTAGAAATTTAAGTGAACGACTATTTCAATCATTGCAACATCTCATCAGAGCAGTCAATAAAATCCGAAACAACTCTTTAAATGACAGATTATTTAATCAGCTTTGTGTTAATAATGATGAAGATTTCAACAGATTGATCTTTCACACAGAAGTGCGTTGGCTATCAAAAGGAAATTGTCTGACTCGTTTTTACAATCTGTTTGACTCTGTCATAAAGTTCTTGGAGACACAGAATTGCGCGAAAACCTCATTACATCAAAGAATGATATCGCATACCTGACAAACCTGTATACATTGCTTAATGATATGAATCTCCAACTTCAAGGCGATGACTTGAACTTAATAAAAACAAAAAAATGTCGTCGCTGCTTTCGTATCCAAGCTGCTCTTACACAAAAAGAATATCGGCAGACGTAAGTTCCATAATTTTCCCAATTTATCAGTATCCTGCAACAACGACGACTTGCTCGTCTACTGCCAACATTTGGAAAATCTTCACAATGATTTCATTGAAAGATTCCAGGACATTTTGAAATTGGAAATACCAGACGGGATGTTAGATCCTTTTTCAAGTGTCAGCATAGCAATATCACCCCAGTTGGAAGAAGAACTTATAGAACTGACAACGAACGAGGAAATAAAAATCAAATACAAAAATGGCTACCAACAATTTTGGCTACAAAAGTCAATTCCGCAGTTGTACCCTGGATTGTGGTCTATGGTTGAACGATTTTTGATAGCATTCCCATCGTCATATTTGTGTGAACGTGGATTTAGCGTTGTGACAACGCTGCTTACTAAAAAGAGAAATCATTTGCAAGTTACCAAACGCGGCGTCTTACGACTGTTTTTGAGTAAAATCGAACCTGATATCAACAAACTTATTAACCCTAGAAAGATAACCTACGTCGCAGAGGTGCCTGCGCTGGAAATATATTGCTGTATTTTTTTGTCCTTCGTCCTTGTCGTCGGTTTGCCCTTTGACGTGACGACTGTTTCCATGCTGTAAGTACTATAATTTTATTTATATGACGAGTTTGTGCGCTCGCGAGGCGTATGGTTATCTTTTGTGAAACTTTTGAGTTAGTTAATATTGCAGTTGTAACGATTCAAAGCCTATTTGTAAATATTTTTTATTTGTTTTTAGGAACGATATATTATGTATGCATTATCGAAAATGAAATTTGCGCTTTATACGTTGTATAGCTATGGTATCATACAAACCGATACCCGTCAAGATGTTTTGTTTATTATCATCGTCTGATGAGGAAGGTGACCTAAATCCAGTACCTGGTAAGCTTAAAATAATTATGTATTATAATCTAGCCAAAGGAGACGTGGACATTTTCGGCAAAATGTGCTTTTCGATGTCGTAATCAAGGTAAACGAATATGTGGCCAATGACTATTTTTTATGGCATATTGAATATAAGTTTTATCAACTCTTATGTGACACACTACCACAATGTCATGTCAAAACATGAAAAGCCTTTGAATAGAAGAGGATACATGAATAAACTCAGTACACAACTAGCTACGCCATGAATGACAGAGAAACTAGAGACTTTTACTTTGCCGAGACATGTTTTGAGTATTTTCGAAAATATTGTTCCAGAACGCTCTGCACAGGGTCGTACAAAACAAGAAGAGGAACCATCACGGCATCGGTATAAAGAAAACGTTACTGTACGTCTAAAAATAAAATAATGTCAACCTGTACTAAGTGTAAAGAACTTTTTGCGGCGTCAAAAATTAACTTTGCCATGAGTACATTTTTAATTATTTTTTTATGACAGATATTTTTTAGACTGATTATATTATAGTCAAACATCTTATAAAAAAAAACTCTTATCTTCATAAGATTAGATTTCATTTTTATAAGTGATTTTGTTCCTGAAGCATAAGGCTTTTCATGTTCGTTATTTTTTCGTAGAGGTCTACTTATTTGGTTTTAAATTATTTGAAATAAACAAATTAAAGTAAAAATGTATTTTATTTCCATTGTTTGAAATATATTTTTTAACATAATAACATAAATTATAAATTTTATTTAGTTAATCAATTAAAAACAAGTATTATAAAAAAGTGCGCCTTTGAAGCGTATGGTTATCGTTAACGTATGTCGTGGTATGGTTATCTTTTTAGGGTTAAATATCATCAAATTCATTCATCTCATTAGATTAGTATAAAAACGAAAACTGATTACATATTTATATTGTTTCTTTTAATTTGATTAAAATATATTATTAATATTATAAAGTTGGGTTTTATTTGCTCTCACTGGTAAAAATTTCTAGTTTAGAATGTAAGTTGAAACATCAGAACCGACTAATATAACTAAATTAATTAAAGTAATGAAATTGTAGTTTTTAAGTTTTAGGGGTGTTTAAAAAATGGGGGGCGCTGAAAAATAATTGATATTCAAAGGGGGCGGTAAAAGAAATAAGTTTGATAATCACTGGTTTATATGAATATTTTATCATGTGATTAAGGTTTTACTTCTACCGCGGGTAAACTGCCGACATGACTTGATTTTCCCGAGAATAACAAAATGACTCACTGTACCTGATACACCTGTACAGTTAAATCCAAAAATAACGACGACCACCGAAATATCTTTAAATCATCGATATCGCCACTGCCACGTTGACTTGTAGACCTGTTGGCAGCTGGATATACAGGATACCCTACCTAGGATACTAGAATACGAGATCACCGGCTGGTCCCGTAAGGCAAAACGCGTAAGCGTGCCACAATTGCGGATGTTGCACTTAATTAATCTATAGTGGCCGTGAATATCTATCTATACTATAATAAAACTGTAGCAAGGTCAAATCTGTACATTAAATATTTTTTGAAAATTTTGATCGGGGTAGACTTTGTTATCGATATAGAAGCCAAAAATAATCTTTTTACAATTTTTGTCTGTCTGTCTGTCTGTCTGTCTGTCTGTCTGTCTGTCTGTCTGTCTGTCTTTCTGTCCCTGTGAACACGCATCACGCTGAAAGTACTGAACCGATTTTAACGAAACTTGACACAGTAATAACTAATATTCCAAGGTTACATTTAGGATACTTTTTCTCCCATAAAACGCAAAAGGCTCTCCAGGAAAACTAAAAACAAAAAATTGTAGTTAACGTAACTAGACTTTTTTGCGACACCTTAGTACAAGAGCCAGCAACGTTGGAAGAACGAGAATTTTAGAAAAGCTGATTCTTTAATATGAAGATATATTATGCCCTTCCAAACAGGATTCAGGATACCTGGTAGCCGATTAACGTTGTGTTTTTTAATGCGCATCACACCTTTACAGGTCAAAATTTTGATTTATAATTAATTTTAGGAAAAAAAAAATTCGGTTACATTTTAACGCTATTAAAAACATGAGTTTATCACTGCCAGACAATTTTGTTATTGAAAATAATGTGCCCGATGATATTCTTTATAAATAAAATAATTCATTTAAAACCATTTCATTTTTTCCATTGCAAATAACATATTTCATTTTATTAACCATTATGATATTGAGATTTCACCGTGAAAACTGAAAAACAACGATAAAGGTAGACATACGACTTGAGATTGATGTTATCTTGAATACATGCGTCTATAACAGGCGCTTCCACAATTATCGCTATCTTTATCATACATAAAATGGGGTAAACATATCAATGCAGTTGCAGAATTTAGCTCTAAGTTTCTAAACGTTTTCAAAGCATTAGCCGGTTTTAATTGGGGTGTTCACCCATAACATTTAGTCGTTTATACTTCAATATTACACGCAGTCGAATTGACTATGCGAGCCTTCTTTATGATAGTAGTGCTCAGGTTAACCTCTATAAACTTGAAAAAGTCCAAAACCAGGCCATGAGAATTATCGGGGGTTTCATTAAAAGTACTCCAATCTAATGTTATGGAAAGCGAATTGAGCATATGTCCGTTACATCTTAGGAGACAATATTTACCTGGCAAATTTTATTTAAATATAAGTCATTCGAAAAAAACGAACTAACCAATGTATCAGAAGAACTGTCCACCCCTTTCCAATCACTCTATTGGCGTAAAAGAAAAATACCATTATTAGTTTCTATTTTTTCTCAATATAAAATACTCCAATTCAAATAAATATAAAACATGAAATGTTCACTTTACACACCTGGGTCGATAACATTGATTTACATAATATAATTAAAATAAATGTAGACGGTATTTGGAAGCCAAAGCGTCAATATGATGTTCTTAAAATAAAAGATATTTGTCTTCAATATATAAATAAATATTATCAAAATTTTGTTAAAATATACACTGACGGATCTAAAGCTGGGAATTATTTAGGAGCCGCATTTTTGGAGTCAAATTCCAAAACTTTTATGAAATTTCAAATTGATGAAAATATTTCAATTATGCACACTGAATTGATAGCAATTGCAGAGGCCTTCTCATCTGCTCAATCAACTGAGTCCACTAAGATTGTTATTTTATCCTATTCAAAAAGTGCTCTTCAACACGTAGCTCGATGTACCTGGACTTTTCGAGAAATACCGATAGCCTACACTATTTTGAAGCAATTACTAGATTTCAAAGCAAAGAACAAAGTAATTGTTTTACAATGGATCCCTTCTCATATATGTATAACTGGGAATAAAAGAGCTGATCTTTTAGCAAGAGAAGGATCCTCCGAAGGTGCTCCTATTAATATTTTACCAACTTACTTGGATGTATGCTCAGTATTTAAAAATAGCTGTTACTCGCTTTGGAAGGAATACTTTGATGAGCGTTCTAAAACAAAAGGAATATGGTACAGAAAGATTCAGCCACATCCCTTACGGTCACCATGGATTGATGACAGTACGATTTGCCGTCGGGAAGCAATCACAGGAATGAGATTACGCTCAGGACACATCCCATGTAAAAAGTTCGCCTACCTGATGCGTAAAGTACTATCACCACATCCTGGCAGAATGTGTTAGAAGCGAAGATATTAAATCTTGGCTTAATGCTTCTGGTTTGTTCCACACTGGTATGTACAATTCGTTATTGTCTGACCCCATTTCGAAAGATGCTAAAGAATTGTACAAAATTAATATAAACTATTGTTAAGTTTATTGTCATTCTTATTGTTATATAGTTGTATGTCATTTAGGCGATATAGTCGCTAAGGTGACTAAGCCTTCATTAAAAAAAAAATAATAATAATATTAAAATTACAGCTATCTTAACATGGTTAGAACATACTTATTTTATTTACAAAAAATAGCATCGGGCAAATTATTGTTTATAACAAAAATGTCTGGCAATAATAATTTCATGTTTTAGTAGAGTTTCAACGTTAGTAAAAAACAATACATTCAAAAATTATATAAAAATCAATATGTTTGCCAGTAAAGGTGCGATATGCAGTAATAAACGTAACGTTTACTGGCAGCCAGGTAGCCCGCACGCTGTTCGGAAGAACATAAAGATATATAAAAAACTGTCTTATAGAAAATTTGTCGGAACCGTTACTAGCTCTTAGACAAATAGTTACAGGCAAGTGACATTTGACGCGTCGTGCTCATATCTTTTTAATATTTATATTTGTCTTCAATACAATGGAGTGTGAAAAAGTTTTAATACAAGTTAAAAATAGCTATGATATCATTCAGTGTTTCATTTATCATTATTTATTTTATAAATATATTTTATCGTTTAATTTACAATTTAACTCATCAACTTGATATTTTATAATGTAAACTCTACTGACTGTATAGTAAACGTCTACAAAAAAGGGAAAGGAACTTCTTTAGAAACTGGGGGTCCATAGACCTCTAAAGCTTTTTTTCACATTATCGCCAATATATGTAGGTTAGTTTTTATTTTTTATTGAACTCAGTAGATGATGCTACGAACGGGTTGTAGGCTTATTTTAAAAGATTTCTCACATACCATCTAGGTATATGTTTGAGTGAGTCCCTTGATAGTTTGGATTCACAATTGGAAACCGTAGATGTGGCTGCAATAAGGTTTAAGGTATATTAAAATTTTTCGCGTTTAAAAATACAATTGACACCGGTGATAACCGATTTGGTGCAGACGAAGTTGCACGGGTCAGCTAGTTAATAATAATATTTAATAATAATTAATAAATAAATATTTCTCACTCTTCTACCCTCTTCCAACTTTTTTGTCTAACTTGGCCTTTACTCGTAGATTACACCAATTTCTACGTGGACTAAATGCTCACAGGAATGTTTCAAGGGGTTTTCTATTTATAATCGACATGCAGTTATGATGCAGAAGAAAAAATATATCAAGTCTAGACTCTATACGTGGAACTGTGGTAAAGTGTTTAAGAACCAAAAAAAAACCTACTCCGGGCCAGCAAGTTTGGCTCAAAAAAATTAGTTTATATTATAATGTGTATAGTACAGCATTATAACTAAATGATGCTGATACATTAAAGTTATAAAAAGTTAAATGATGAGCTAAGAACTTAGTTTAGGTTAGATACTTATAGAATACTTTGTTCGAGTGATTTACGTTAGCAACCACTGTTTCGAACAAACAAATATTATAGAGGACATTGTTTGCAAAATGGAGAAATCAGAAAAATCTGAACTAACTTACGAATATACGAAAAGGAGACGTGAATTTGGAAAGCAAACTCTATTTGAAGATTACGGTCCAATAATGTGTTGTAGTATACCGAGCAATCCTGCGGTTTATAAGAACTACATACTGCGCAACCCGGTGCACGTTGGAGTCCAAAATACAAATATAATGTCGGAACATTGGGTAAATTCCGTAAGGTATGTTTTTAGTGTCCTCGTCGAGATGATTAGAGTTTTCGTCAATCTTTTTGTCCGCATTGAATATAGCCATTAGCTCAGGCTTGCGCATATTATCGTCAAAAATGTAATACAAAACACATTTAAAATATGATTATTGGAATCTAAGAATACCACCTATTTATCCTTAAGTTGTTATACATATTATTATAATATAATACGTATTAATACTGAATTTTGTGAGAGTAGTCAAAAAATTTAGCATCGACTATGTATGCCCTATTTGTTTTTATAGAATACTAGCGGGCCCGACAGACGTTGTCCTGCCCTGATTATGATTATTATTGAAGTATCCCTGATAAATTATATACCAAAACGTTCCTCATGAATCACTTTATCCGCTTAAAAATCCGTTCAGTAGTTTTTGAGTTTATCGCGAACAGACAGACAGACAGACGCGGTAGGGGACTTTGTTTTATACTATGTAATGATAAGCACTTAGTTTTACTTGATTACATATGGTGGTCAGAAAATTTGCAACGTGTGAAATGTACCAATTTATATGCTATGATTTTTATTATAGCTTTAGCGATAATTAAAATTTACTTAGGCGCATTAAAACATAAAAGTTTGGACGTAATTTAATGAATTTAAGGGAAGCGAAGACAGCTTCAAGAATATAGAGATAGGACATTAGGGCAGGATCACTGTAATAACCAACTGCAGAATCTAGATAAATATTGAAATGTCAATAGTCATCAACACATATAATCAATACAGAAATTGGAAATTAATTCTAGTAGTAGTAGGGAAATAAAAAAATTAGAAAGCAGTAATTGTATTTTTAAATATCTATTTTATTTTATTCGTCGGTACATTTCTTTGATATGTCTACTGAGTTTTACTACCAGAAAACCAACGCAATTTATTTAATTTTGGAATTTTCTAGATGTACATATATTACACCAAGTAAGACTGTGATAACTCCTCATGTAGACATCCGGATGAATATGATAATGGTTTTATAATAGGTCTTTACCTATGAAATTGCCGTTCTGCAGTACTAGCCATTTCAAATCAAAATAATTTTTGTTTGGCTAAGAATTCTAATTTCAAATTAATTTTATTTTAAAAACATGGAATTATTTTTTCAAAAGTAGTCATTTGTTTATTGATTAGTGTTACATGTTCATCGCATTTCAATCTTTTTTGTCATCATGGATACGTTAAAAATTCGAGTAATTATGAAATATGAGTACCGTCGTGGCAGCAACGCGGCACAAGCGGCACGCAACATCAACGACGTTTACGGAGCTAACACTACAGACCAACGCATCACCTGTTATTGGTTTGCTCGCTTCCGTTCTGGGAATTTCGACTTGAAAAATGAACCTCGCGATCGTCCGAAGACTTTGGTCGACAATGACGAATTAAAGGCGATTGTGGAAGCTGATGATACACAATCTACGGCTGAATTAGCAGCAGCTTTCGACGTTAGCGTCAAAACAATATTGGTCCATTTGCGTCAAATTGGCAAGGTAAAAAAGCTTGTCAAATGGGTGCCCCACGAACTCAATGATCGCCAGCGCGAAGTACGCCTCGAGACGTGCCTTGCACTGCTCAACAGACACACAAATGAAGGAATTTTGAACCGCATTGTTACCTGCGATGAAAAATGGATTCTGTTTGATAACCGCAAGCGCTCATCAAGTTGGTTGGATCCTGGTTCAGCACCTAAACAATGCCCTAAACGAAAACTTACCCTAGAAAAGTGATGGTCACTGTTTGGTGGTCTAGCGCCGGTGTGATTCATCACAGCTTCTTACCAAACGGGGTGAGCATTACTGCAGATGTGCACTGTGAAGAACTGAACACAATGATGGAGAAGCTGGCACATTTCCACCCAGCATTGGTCAATCGCTCGTCGCCGCTGCTCCTGCACGACAACGCGCGACCTCATACTGGACAGCAGACGGTCACCAAGTTGCAAGAACTGGGGTTGGAAGTTCTCCGTCATCCGCCCTACTCAACAGACCTTGCGTCTACAGTTTACTACTTTTTCCAGAATTTGGATAACTCCTTGGCTGGAAAAAAATTCAATACCCTCGGCACCGATATCAAAGTGCCTTTGAAGAATTTGTTGCCTCCTGTCCAGCTGATTTCTTTAAGAAGGGCATCAATAAACTGCCACTGCGTTGGCAAAGATGCATTGATCGCATGGGTGATTACTTCGATTAATACAAATAAAAAATACATGAAAAAAATTCGTTTAAATTTTTTCATACAAAACGGCAATTTCATAGGTAAAGACCTAATATTACCCTCTGAGTAAACTTTTATACTAAGCTCATGTGAGGTCCTGGTAGCCTTCTTTCAGTTTTATTTCTATTTTTCAAGGATAAACCTTCGGTCGCTTCATAAACTCATTAGGAAAAGTGTCAACTTTAAATTTAAAGAGTCACAATTTTAGGCTTTATATCTTTTACAGAGCTGAATACACCAGTTCTGGTGTAAATCATGTCGAAGGAGGATGGCCAAAAGATATTAATATGAATGATCCTGAAGCAACTCAAAGATATCGGCGTAAAATAGAAAAAGATGACGCTTATATTCATGCGGTTATGCATCTAGGACACGTATGTAACATATCTGAAAATAATTAAGTATATGTTAAATTAATAGCATTACTTATTATTTATTTTATTTTACAATTGTTAGGAAAACTTACAGCTAAACTAATATCATAAAACTTAGGGAAGAAGTTACGATTTTCTGATAGCAGTACTTCAAAAGAGTGAAAACTTAAAGAGATGAAAGCTTCGTTCCATTAAACTTAAAAAAATGATAATTTACTCATGAATATTACAGAGTATGGAACACAATATTCTACAGAACAACGCTGTGGATATGTATGAAACATATCATTCAGATATTCCTTCAATACCCCCGGTGGAACGTAGCAGCTGTCACACTGTTAATGTTTATCGGGAGTCCGGAGTAAGACGTCCTGTACGCTCCTTATCCTGGCAGGCGGACGGTGGAGTCAGATTAGCAGCCGCTCATGCTGATCTGGAATTAATGCGAAATAGTAGAACTACACAGTTTTCTTATATTTGGGATATCGGTAAGATACCTTTTTTAATTATATTAATCTCTATTTCCAGATTTGCTAATAAATAAAAATGAAGGATTATTCTATTGAGAAGTAGGATATTCATAATACCAAATAGCACTGCAATAAATATTCGCATATTTTTAAAATTACAACTTTTTTAACCGCGTTGGGCAATTTTTGATAGGGCTAAAATTTATGGATTCGGGTCACCGATGACTGGATATGCTAGTGACGTATTGCGCTTGCATCATATTAACGACGCGTAGTATAACGGCTTATGTAGGTACATAAAATATTGATATTTTGTATTAAGCTTGTGCAGCTGATCATATGTTAGATTAACACTTTCGCAGACAGAGCGTAATGTATGATGATGTTCAAAAACAGACGTTTATATCCGCTGAATGTTAAAGCAAAAATTGTACCTGTCACTTGTGCGTGTGTATGGCGAATTAATGTGTCATTCTAAACTGAGACCATCCACGAATGTCTTAATTAATAAACTGTATAAGATATGTATAATTATTGCTCGGAGTGCCAACAGATGCGAAAACCACACTAATGTCAATAATTCAGACTATAATTAATTTCAGAATTCAAAAAATAGCACGATTATTCCATTGTTTTGAGTTATGACTTCTGTCGGCAATTCTTATAACTACCTCGACTTTCATTAAGCATTAACACTTTTTATTTAGACGGGTTCGTTTAACCAGACGAGAAAAAAAACTTGCTTTACTTCGTATTTCGGGATCAGCCAGTCTATCCAGTTAGGTGTTAATTTAGATATTTAAAGTGATCTTAATTGTTTTTAACCGTGTCATGTGCTTACAAATGATCAGAATTCAAGTTAAAGTGTACTAAAACCTGTAAAAGAAGTTCTGTAGGCACTGCAGGTGTATCACCGTAACATTTATTTCTGCTGCAAAACAGCAATATAATCGTGCTCGCGTTGATATTTTGTTCCAAAGATATGCTTGTAAGTTCCAACTCAGGTCACAAGAGTAGTGAACTATTATAACACATCGCAATTAAGATTACAGTGTCTATTAAACATTAGATTAACTATAATCCTGTTTGCTACTGGATAGCACAAAAAAGTGAAGAAACATAATTAGGTACATTTACAGTTACACTCATTTTGTTTCTTATTGTTTCTATATAATTAGAGTAATCAATTTTTTTTCTGCAGAAAACGCCAACGCTCCAGAATTAATCATTAAGCCACCATTACCTCTATTAGATTTACAATACAATCCTCGTGATCAACACGTCCTTATCGGAGGGATGATGAATGGACAGGCCAGTACATAAAATGCGTATCATTATTTGCTGTAATACGATGCGATAGAATAGTAGACTGTATATTTCAGGTTTGTTGGTGGGATGTCCGTAAAGGTGGAGATCCAGTTGGGGTTTCGTCTCCTCAGTTGGCGCATCGAGATCTCGTTCGGAATGTTTTGTTCATAAATTCAAAAACCGGAGCGGAATTTTTCTCTTCCTCACCGGATGGTGTTGTAAAATGGTGGGTGATTTATTGTTAATTTAATTAACTTTTTAATGTGTATGTGATAATAGTAGAAGACCGAAAGATGTATGTATGGATGGAAAAATTATAGGGGAGAGTGGAAGAAGAAAACATGTTGTGCCGACCCTACTTAAGATGTTGATATGAAAATGGTGTTTCAGGTGGGATACTCGTAACTTAAGATGTTGATATGAAAATGGTGTTTCAGGTGGGATACTCGTAACTTAAGATGTTGATATGAAAATGGTGTTTCAGGTGGGATACTCGTAACTTAAGTGAGCCAACTGACTCGATGATTATTGACATAGTGAAGTCAGCGACTGATGTACAAAGTATCGATAATGCAATTGGCGTTTCGGCTCTTGAATATGAACCAACAATACCTACAAGGTAAAACTAGTATAAATAAAAATCACATCATTTTTTTCTAAATACTTACGTAACATTTAATTTCTTTTAGATTTATGGTTGGAACTGAAACGGGACTTGTTATTGGAGGGAATCGAAAAGGCAAAAACCCTTTAGAGAAACTTCCATCAAAGGTAAGTCATTTGCCAACAGTTCCACGCTTATCTGGCACAAAAATATAAAATGATGCATTTAATCGTAATACCTTTCATTTATAACTAGATTTTGATGGCGGCTTCACTCGTTTTAATGGAAATTTTATTTGTCCCTCGGGAACTATACATTTTGTCCTTTTACACGTGACAACGTGCATGCAAATTCGCTGATTATCGGTTGAGTAATTAAGGCGTAGCAGCGTAACGAATAGACAAACTCACAATTATAATATTAATAAAGATTATGTACATGTATGGTACCTATACCATTTTTTTGTTTTAGTATGAAGCCCACTTGGGTCCAGTGTATGCTCTCCAACGTAATCCAACATTTCTGAAGAACTTCTTAACTGTAGGAGACTGGACAGCTCGTGTTTGGAGCGAAGATTGTAGAGAATCTTCTATTCTGTGGACATATTCGCATCGTACAAAGTTGACTGATGGCGCATGGAATCCTATGCGGTGAGTTGTATAAATGAAAAGCTTTATTAAAAAAATACATTTAGCCACGCTGAAGCTGTTACTGGTTTCAGCATGAATGGGTCGGCTCGTCCGGGGTACTACCACCCGACCCACAGAACCACCGACGTGAAGTAACAGTGCTCGCATTGTTGCGTTTCGTTCGATCAGTGAGAACGCCGAAGGCCCACGCCCCACCTCCCTCCCCTCCCCCACTTTCCCCATCGATCACATTTCCTCCATCCTCTAAACACAGGCTGCCAACGCACTTGCGACTACCCTGATGTTGCTAGTGCCTATGGACGGCGATGATCACTTACCACCAGATGAACCGCCTGATCGTTTGCCACTTAAAATAAAAAAAATCTAATAATTTGTTTTGCAGGTTTTCTGTTATGTTGGTCACTCAATGGGATGGCTGTCTATCCTGTTGGGATTTACTTCGACGACGAAGCGCACCAATCGTCACTGCGCAGCTATGTGACGAACCCCTATTACGATTGCGTCCACATGAAGGGGTAAGTAGAATTAAAATTCTCCAGATTCAAGTCTGTTGTGTTTCATGATCCATTCTCCATCAGCGAGTAAAATTGGCGTGTACATATTTTTGTGAATTTATCAAACGGTATCAAAATTGATACCTATATTGTGTTTTTTTTTTTTTTTCGAACTGACTATGCTATTGACCTGGCAAGGTCTTTACAGCTTCACCGGACTACTATCCTATATTGTGGTTAATTATCGAGCTATTTATACTAAGCCTCTCTAGATAAATCTATATATACTAAAGCTCAGCAAATGTTTCAAGTTATTGGAAACAATATTATAAGTTCGCTATGTATGATTTATATCACGAAATGTTACGGAATTATAGGTAATTTACCTTCCATATCCTACCTATAGGAATCATTGTGTTGCAAAACTCGCAAAGCCACCCACTTTTACTTGAAGATAAAATTATTGCGACATAATCGTGCCGCAATGCTTAAGAAATCATTTAATAATATGTGAACGAGTTTCGTAGTATTTGATAAAATTATTTTAGGATTTTGGAAAGAAGAAATAATTTTCATCTATATTTCAATCACTTCAGTACCTTTTATCCTTTGTTTGTGAAACGATCTTATATAGGCATATATTTTTTTGTTAAAAGCTATTAACAAGTTTCACTGCTATCAATAAAAACAGTTATTTCTCTTCCTTTGAACACACGCATATTGTAATTTTGTTTTCTGAATATAACAAAATTGCTAGAATTGATAATATTGATGATTTGTTGTCAAATTTCCAACAGGTAACAAGTTTTACGTATAAATTGATTTATAATGCAATTTTTTTTTATATCGTAGAAGGCAAGTGAACAGGTTGGTCACCTGATGTAAGTGATCACCACGGTCCATGGACACTTGCAACAGCAGGGGAGTCACAAGTGCGTTGCCAGCGTGTGTGGGGAGGGGGGAGGAAGGGAAGGGGAAAGTGAAAAGGGAGGGGAGGTGGGTCTCCGGCGTTCTCACTGACCGAACAAAACGCAACAATGCAAGCACTGTTCACTTCACGTCGGTTTTCTGTGAGAGGGTTGTCTTTAATTCAAATGTTTAAAATCATACGTATTTAATCATTATTATGACTGAATAATTATTATAGAATTTCGATCAGTGGGAGAATATTAGCATATATATTTTTATTATAAACCTACCAAATAAGGAAATAAATAAATTATCATTAATATTTTTTGTATAAATTAATACCCTTTGATGAAAAATAGTAAACAAAGTTTGATAAATAAACGTTATGAATAACGAACCATGACTATAATAAATGTACGCATAATCAAAACAATTCAAGATGCAGGCTGATACATAATTGAATAATTAAATTCTACTGAGCCATGACCAAAAATTCTGTAATATGTATATTAGCGACTATAAATAACGAATACCTAGCTTATTTCACACATGATTTAAAGATTGTGAAATATGAATGAAGGCTTGCAGGGCAGCATGGTTACGGCGGCTGTGTTGTAGATATCTCGGGTGTCTGTTTGGACTGCACTATGCTTAGACAACAGGTACACTGCAGTTAATTGAACGTAATACAATAAAAAAAGCGTTTCATCGCTTAGTTAAGGAATTTTATTAAAACGAATTGAGTCTTGGTGGTTTGACCGGTGGAATATCATTTCCGATGCCCGCAGTTTCAAACTTCAGTATGTACTAACGAATTCTTCGGATCTCGCGTACAATTACTCATTTAAACTGGCAACACTATCAGCTGACGGTGAAGCAAAACATTCTGAGGAAACCTAAACCTGAGAGATGTTTTTGTAATAATACAGTATGTGGGAAAACATAGAACTGTGTATATATATTTTTTAGAGTTTGATATTGCCATTCGCCAATACATCGTGTGCTGGCGTGGTGATTATACCCATATCTTTCTTCGATGATGATTAAAACGAGATAGCTTGAATGATAGAGCTGGTAATAAATAAAAACGGAGTTAACTAAATGAATCTGAATTAAATGTATTGTTTTATATACCTTCCTACCAAAATTAATTTACCTTCGATCCTGTTATTATATAGTCATACATTATCAACGACAATGCAGATAATTGTCAAAGTGATAAAACCTTTACTCAGCAGTAAAAAGTAGGATTAATATAAATAAATATTGAATAGTTCAATAATGAGAGCAATAAAACCATATAAGCATATCCGTAATGTTTTAATTTTATAAATCAATTTAATTACAATTCTAATGATAATAGTAATTCTATCATAATACTTAAGTAATTATCACTATTCACAGGGTTCATTGGTTGCGTGTGGGAGCAGCAAGGGGACCGTTTATTTAGCAGAATTATCACAGAACCTCGGAACAGCTGATAAAAACGACAAACAGCTTTTAACCAACGTGAGTTACCAATAATCAATATAACACAATTTCAGATTAATTTCAATAACTTTCACGTTTAAGATCTGGAGTTATCGCAATTTTAACAAAATTAATATCAGTCGTTTTATGAAGCAAATAATAGAAATTACACTAATAGAAATAAAATTAACAATTTATACTAAATCATAATTTAATTATTTTAAGTAATATAGGACGTTTTATTATTTCTCATGTAAGTACACTAAGATTTAAAAATGTTAGCGGAAAATGGTATACCTCTCTTATATTATGTTGTATAAGGTTATTTTGTCCGAAGTCTCTTCGAGAGACCTTTATTTAAGTACTGTGACACATGCCCTATATACCAACAAGTGTTTCAGTATCATTTATATGTTCACTTTCACAGATCAATATTAGACGTAAAGTTGAAAATCTGTCGCCAATCACCTGTTCGTGTATTCCGGCAGCTGCACTTGAGAGCCAGCCTCTATCTAGATTTATCGTGATAACCATATTGGACTACATCGTTAACAACATCCGATAAGATTATGCCCAGTTTAAAATTTATAAAGTATAAAAGAGCCGTCCACCTCTCAACTCGTAGGTAGTCCGGTGAAGCTGTTAAGGGTTTGCTAGGCCAATAGCGTAGTCAGATCGAAAAAGAAAAAAAAAACTCAATTCGCTTTCAAAATTGATAAAAAACATTGAAAGCGTTTTTTTCAATTATTTCTTCTTTGTAAATATAAGCGTTTGTAAATATAACCACAATCTCAACAAATTTTAAATGAACACGTGTTGTGAGATGATAACTGAAACCTAGAAGAGAACCGGCTCTCAGATGCACCGAAACATATCTGACGTGGCGTGCTTGGATTGAGGAAAAAACTAAGGCTAACTAGAAAAGGCCCGAGTATGGTTTTATCATTATATCTTCTTTGGAAATAGCTCCAATTTATGGTATAAATTCACACACGTGCTCGCATACTGCTTACACATGAAAGTGGAAGAGTTTTATTATTTTCCCTTATCGAACTGAATCAGTTCAGAAAAAAGTTAATAGACACGAAATACATACAAGTGTTACTGAGGTATGTATGCTCGGTACACATATAAATTTCAATGACTCATATAAGTAAGCTCAGCTTAGTTTAGCTCAGTTAGGTCGTGAATTGCATTAACTAGGCAACAGCCCAAGCCGAGGTGTGCCGCGCACCCTTGAGCTAGTTTTCAAATTAAAAATCGGTTGAGTGCCTTAAGCGCTCGCCTTAGTAGTCCGGTGAAGCTGTTAAGGCCTTCCTAGGCCAATAGCGTAGTCAGTTCAAGGAAAAAAAAATTCAAACCTACGTTTATCGAGAGTTTACTGAGTTTAGTGAGTTACGGTGTCTCTGCAATTTATTATTTAGATATTTCATTTCAGATATTTGAACGTGAAAACAAACGCGAACGTATATTAGAAGCTCGCATGCGAGAATTGAGATTGAAAATGCGCCAAGATCGCGACGGAGGCCTTCAGATATCGGAAAGTGATCCGACGTTGAACGATAAAGATCTGGAAGAAGCAACTGCTGAATATTTACAAACCGTAAAGGAATTGCAAGCTCAGCAGAACTCATAATAACACAAACGGGAACTACTATCTTAACATTGTAAAACTATAGTTGTTAGCCTCGATTCAAAGCGTTGAAGTGTTAACAAAATATTACATCTAAACACTTATTTCATTATACTAATATCATCATATATAGAATAATTCAAAATGCATCTTTTAACATCTTCAATAGTTTTGATCTTCTCGTTAATTACAACTTAATGTTACGCGGTTTTTGTTTTCTGTTTCAAGATAACGAACTTATGCCCGGTTTCTGAGACACTCAGTTAAACTACCAATAGTTATTGACTCAACAAAATTATCCACAAGATAAACTGTCAAGTGGCCCGTTGAGTTTTACTGACATTTATCGTATAATCGTGTGTTCAGAAACGCACTTAGACAAGTTATCGAACCGATAACGCTATTGAAAAGATAAACTACAGTTAAAGTAACTCGGAAACCGGGCATTAACAATCTAAAAATACATCTATATATTTAACATATACATTAGTTGGCCAAAAGGCAGACTTGAATACCGGATTTCGCTTTACACAAGATTTATTAAATAAAATAAAAGAAAAATAATTTTATTATTCATGAAATATGAAGTGTGGTGGTAGATAGAGTAGACGGTGGAAATATCGATCATAATATAATCGATTGAGATCGAAATATCAATAAATTAATCAATGCAATACACTTCGGGTCTTGAGTTGGGAGAAGTTGAAAACATTATTCAATCCTGTATCCTATATCCTAAGTAACCTGTATCCTAAAGACGTGACAATTTTTCGAGAATATTCCTATAGCTTCAAATATCATGGAAATATTATAAACTTTGAAATTACATACCAACACTTACAATATAATTTCATAAAACATAATCGAGTTAGAAAATTTAAACACATCTGTCTACATATGGAATCGTCCAAGGACAATAACGACAATTTTATTTATTACTAACTGTGCCCGACCTTTTCCGGGAGGAACCTTATTTATAAATGACAGTTAATAATAAAATCATCTGAATGTATGAAGTCCATTTGTTTATCTACTTTTCTCTGGTACCTAAGTGGCGTCGTCATTAAATTCACAATAACTTTTGATAGACTGAACCGATTTTAATAAAACAAAGACTAAATGTTACACGAGGATATGCTTTAGGATTCTCTTTGTTTCATCGTGAACGCGGTACTTTAGCAGTAATGCGTGTGCAAACAAACAGACAGCCAGACATTTCCAGAAATGGTTGAAATGTATTTATTACTTATTCCTAGACACCTCGAGAATTTTTTTTCACATGAATCTAAAAAGTACAGATACGTAAGATTTACATTCTAATAATATATACAGAAAACCACATAATACCAGGTGACAAATTAGAGTTATTTTGGTTTTACAATTTACTATTAATTTATTAAACCACTAGTTGATACCCGCGACTTTGTCTGCAAGTTCACGGCAAGAAAATACACATCGCGCGTAGTACTCACAACAATAGTAGCTTCTTAAAGCTATGTAATAAAGATATCGTGATAATTTTCTCTTTAGATACAGACTAAATATCTAAGAAATGAAACTAAAATAATTTGATCTAAATCTATCCATTAGTTTTTGAGTGATGCGGACACAACGACAGACCTCTATCGTTTTATTTATATACCAGGTGATAGGTTAGCCATTTAAAATATTAATGTCATACTCGTATTATTATAGAATATATAACATTTAACATATCATCAAAACAAATACTTATAAACAACAAATAGAACCTTAGTTACAGTTTGTTCTCAGACTTTCTAAAGTAAACGTAATAAACCTAAGTGCAATGACCGGTGACGAAAGATGCAAGGGGAGACCCGAAGTTCGATAATAAAACGGACAATGAATCCTTTCTTTGTTCAAACATCTAAAGATGATCCTTCGTTAGTTCGTCATTGATCCCACGTTTTTTCACGCTTCACTTTCACTTCACGCGACGGTCACTGACACTGTGCTTTAACAAAGACGCGTATGGGATTGCATATAATTTTTGTATTTTTCTAGACAATTAGGTCAAATATTAAGCACCTATTTTTTTAATAAAATTAAAATGAGAATTGAGTGCAGAGTTTCCTTCACAAATACTGCTACTGTCTAAACTTTCACCTGGTATGGTAAGAAGATAATAAGATTTATTATTTCATGAACGTTAGAGATATGCTATATGGCTTAATCTTGTAACGTTTTTTACGTTTCTTCGGTTATGTACTTTTTTGGTCTTCATGGAAAGCAATGAAGGACCAACGGTGTTCAATGTTGGCACCCACACCGGTCGTGGTGCGACGGAACACGTCATCGTGCTTCTGTAAAACGTGATGTATTGTCGCTTGGGACGTGTGAGGGAACAGTGCACGGACGTATGACACCACGTAATCAAGAGTAGCCCCCAGAGGGTGTACCTGTACGGGGGAAAGAAACCTTAGTTCAAATAAGTTAAACATTATTTTAAAATTATTTCTTTTTACCGCCGATACTCAGAATATGCCATCTTACTTCCACATTTTATCTAAGACAGTGTGGCGTTACAATATTACTTTACGCACAGAGCGTTATCGCGCCATTTGTTTTTTCAATATATCACGTAGGTAACGTATCTACGGCTTTTTAGTTATTATATCATCGTTAGAAATTTTCTTAGTCAACAGGTTATCTGACGTAAAAATATTTTACAAATTGTCCTAGTATAGGATATATAAACTGATAAAAAAAAAGAATAATGAGCCAAGTCTAATTTTAGCCGTCCGTAAGATTTTTTTTAATATTTTCACATTTTATACGTGTAAAACTTGAAAATCAGAAACGAATCTACAAATCTTACGAACTACAAAATTTGGACAACGTTCACGGTGTATAAAAACTAGAAACTGTAAAAAAAATTAAGATCTTATATAAACTACTAGCTTCTGCCCGCGACTTTGGGCTAACGCTAACTTTAACTCGCGACTTCGTTTACGTAGAAGGTGAATATATTCTTAAATATTACGTACGCTAACACCGATTTTGAAACATTCTTCATTGGTACTCCGCTCCTATGGCAAATAGCTTGATGATATATAGACTTCCTCAATAAATGAACTAACAGTGAATTTTTCAAATCGGGTACCAGTAGTTCCTGACATTAGCGCGTTCAAGCAAACAAACTCTTCAGCTTTATAATATATTAAGTATAATATAGTATTATATATATATATATATATATATATATATATATATATATATATATATATATATATATATATATATAATATAGTATAATATATTAAGTATAGATATAGATTAAAATTGGACTCACTTTGAAGTATGAGGACTATACTTACTCAAGACAACACGTTTATATGATATCTCTATAATGTTACAAAAAATTTATCACGGAACAATAAAGTAACAACTTTATAGAGTAACATACCAGAAGAAATGCTGACATGACTCCAATGAGTTTAGCTTCACCACAACCGGCTTCGACAGCTTCCTTCAGATGAATCTTCGAATCCAACTCGTCAGGTAGCGGTGGTGGAGAAGGCGGCTTCTTTACTGGACTCGGAAGCGGTGGCTGAGGGTTAACATATTATACAGGCTGAAAGTTTAGACAGTAGCAATATTTGTGGAGGATAGTATGCACTCGATTCTCTTCCTAAACCAATTAAAAAAACAGGTGCTTAATATTTGACTTAATTGTCTAGAAACATACAAAAATTATACGCAATCTTCTACGCTTCTATGTCAAAGCACAGTGTCAATGACCGTTGGGTGATTTCACTTTCACTTGAAAGTGAACGTGGGAACGGTATGGACAAAACAAAAGGGTTTACTGTCTATTTTATTATCGAAGGTTATTAACTCCGCGTCGCCACTTACAGCTTTGGGCACCGGTCATTGCACCTAGGTTTATTACGATCGTGTTTATACTTTTGAAAGTCTTAAAACAAACTTTAACTTAGGTTCTCTTTGTTATTTATTAATATTCGTTTTAATATTATTATTTTATATCTTAAATGTGACTATGAAGTACTATAGAATACTGCAAGTGTTTAACCTTTAACCTGGTATACATCACTACAAATTATAAAACAAAGTCCTCTGCCACATCTGTCTGTCTGTCTGTTCGCGATAAACTCAAAAATTACTGAACGGATTTTCAGGCGGTTTTCACCAATAGATAAAGTGATTCATGAGGAGGATTTAAGAACAAGGTTAATTTGTCAAGGTTTTTTTATTATCAGGGCGGGATAACGTCTATAATAATCCATGTAGTTTGAATATAATTTTAACTGTTTTGTGATCAGTATACCCGCTGCCTACTTATAAAACAAGACACTGGCAGATGTGTTAGTCACGCCTTGCCAAAACAAAAACAAAAATCCATGTAGGGATTATTTTGGCGGGATCTTTGTCTGTCACGTAGTGTCTTTTATATTTTATTCATAATCTTATGTTATTTGACTCTATATTTAGAAATATTAGTGGCGATTTACGTAATATACTTGGTTATTTTGCACAATTTAAGTGTATGGGAAATAATACTACGGAGCATGAATTGTGAGATGCCATAAAAGTCCCTGGAAATTTCTAACAAGGGAGCCACCATCTTGTTAGAACATTAAAATTATCTAAAGAGACTTGTAATAATATTTGCCTGCTCTATAAGATACATGCAATTCGCGACCTATCTGAGCTAAGCTAACTATTCATACATACATTGAAACATATATGTGTACCTATAAGATTTGTTGCCAAATATAAAAGTAATAATAACATATCGACGGAAGAAAGCGGAAAAGTCGTTAACTTGCATTTTGGGCTAAATCACTTCTTAACATATTCTTGTATAAAAAAAAATACCGCTCCGAAAGGTCTGGGTCTCGTTTTCCTACGATTACATTTTTCATCGATACGACCTTGATTTTTTGCCTAGTTTTAGCACTACAGATAATTTTTTTGTCGTAACTAGGGTAAAATGCATTTTGCATTGCAATTACATTTTTTTAAATAAAATAAATAACACTTTAGAATAATAAATAATACTTTAATAGAGATTGGAATCGCTTGCTATATAAGTACATAACAATTTTCAACGTTCTATCTCTACTAATATAATATGAGTTGTGAATTTTTGAAATAGTTTTTTTAGCTCTGGTGTAAAGTGGAGTTTTTCAAGTTACGACAATTCCGCTTTCTTCCGTCGATATATAATAATACATGTATTTTATGTAGAATCTCCTTAAATAATAAAATTCTTTACTTTTTGATTATTAAACGCATCTTGTAACGCTTGCCGCGCTATGAACTGCGCTTTAAATTTCTCCATCTCTTTACGTGCGTCAGCCTTTATAACATCCACCTCATTCTTATACGCTTCTAGTTGAAACTGTAGACTTTCGTTTTCCAGCTGAAATAAGGAATCCTCTTGTTATTCGGATACTACTGTAGTTAGAAAAATAATACAAGAGAAATTACAAAGAAAAAAAAAACAGAGTGTGTCATAAAAACTCACGATAGAAGTGAAACTTTTGAATTATAGGGAAACATTCTATTTACAATAATACAACAAAAAGCTAATGTGGCACGCGATTCTTCCAGGTTTCAGGTTCTTCCTTGCTCAACTTAGGTGATCGGACGAGACCCGATGTTTCCAACACTCTACCAGACCCGAGTGTTTACCCCCCACCACTTTTAGTTACACAAAAAGGTTGCGGATCAGAATTCCACAACCTTTCCACAAGAAATTTCATTGCAACAAGATATTTATCTAACATTTTTATCCTTATAATACGTTTACTGTTATCAAACGCTTTTAAATATGATAACAATGCGTTTCTTTCTAACCTTATAACTCTTTTATACAACATCAAATGATACATTTGCTATGATATATATTTATTTATATATCAATGATAACTAAAAAGCTAGATAAAACTTGACTAGCTAGTTTTTTGGCGTTACAATATTACTTTACGTATGTGTGCGTTATCGTACCTTTCCGTTTGTCAAAATGTCATGTAGGTAACGTATCTATAGTTATAATATCACTGATGCAAATGAATTAACGAAACACCTACTTTCAATTGCTGGATTTCTTCCGGATTAGAATCAACTTTATTGCTGTTAAAACCATTGAAGTCAGTATCTTCATTATAAAACTTTTCATTAAATTCTTCCTTCAGCGAATTAAATTCCTGAAAGTTAATAATTATGCTAATACCAAATAAATATCCAATTAATGTTACAAATAAGGAACTTAAACTTTAGTTAATAAATAGATTTATGCATGCATCGAGTAATATTACCTTTTACGTTTCGTAAAACGAAATCGACGACCTGCAAATATCTTCAGTCAGCAGTAACGCATAATACCCGTAACCTGCTGTTCATTACAACTACACAAATAACATTTAACTTTTTGCAATATGTTTTTTTTGGTAATCTCGAAAACATGCTCAAGAGAGAAGGAACATCAAAAAAAAATTTAGGTAATTAATAATTTAAAAAGTTCCGTAAAAATAAAACGTACTACAATAATAATAATACTAAATCATTAATATTTGATATAAAAATAAAAGTACAATTGAAATGAATTGCAACGTTACAGGTACATTTGTGACACGAATATGTTAATGTAGGTATAATTTGTTTTAATGTCCATAAAACAATAACGTCCATATATTATAATATACCTCGGTCATTTTCTGCCATGTTTCGATATTCTTTCGTTGTGGTTTTGTAAAATGGTCCCAGACGCGTTGGTGAGTGGCCGCTGTGAACACTTTCGCCACCTGTTCGACTGAGGTTCACAGATTATGTTAAGAGCATTCGAAAGCGGTCGAGCGACCAAACATACCGTCCATCTACGAAACATTCCACGTCCAAAGAGTGTTGGCAATCGGTTGAAGACCATGTATTACTCTACTGCTACCTATTAGAACAGGTTCGACTCGACTGACCCTGAAGTTTGTCTTCGTCTCCCCGAGAACCTCGCGTCTCGTAGCTGTATACACTTCTGTGTGCAATGATATTATAACTAAAGATACATTCCACATAATATTTTGATAAAACAAATGGCACGATATGGCATATTCTCAATATCGGTGGTAAAAAAGAAATACTTATATATTGCTTAGATACGGGCGGATTGACGGGGCAGCTGTCAAAAATAAGGTAACTAGCCACGGTTTTAATAAGGCGCTGTCGAAGCGCTTATGACGTATCTATATAGTTATAATATCATTGTATGTGCGTTATTACACAGAATGACCTTTCAAAATACTGACAATCTACTTTTATTTAAATCTTCTTTAAAACTAAATTTTCGAAAAGTAAATATACAAATACTTTTTTATTTAGGAAAAATAAACCGACTTCAAAAAAAGTACTCTCAAAATAATGCACCAAAATATCCTTTACCACAGCTAAGGGATAGTCCATTAATTACCTGAGGTGTTTTTGAGGATTTTTTTGCCAACTCCCCCCTTCTTGGTGAGACGTCGTAAGATTTGTCTCGACCCAATCATACGATCTATCAGAAAGTTCATTTTGACTATAAATACGTTCGATTTATTAAAAAAAAAGACAATGTGTTTTTAATATATAGCAGAACTATGCCAGATTTCAGATTATTTTAGTATAGAAACATATTTTACTTTTAATTAATCGGTGTTTCTTAGATTTTCACACTATTTTTTCTCGAAAAAAAAATCGTAATATTTATTGTAACTCCCTCTCGCCTCACATGAGATTTACTGATATCCAGCTTGAACCCCCTGAAACTCTCACGTAATTAATGGACACGCCCTAAGTACCTACCTAGTTTTAGATTCTCATAAACCTAACGATATCTCAGTCACTATACACTCCCTATTCGATTTTGAGTAGTTCCCTTGTGTATATTTATAATCCAATGTGCTAATAAGATTACTCGCTTGAAAATATCCTATTTCCAATAAAAAAAAGGATTTCGAAATCGATTTATAAATATTTAATGCCCAGTTTCTGAGATACTCGGTTAAACTAATAATAGTTATTGATTCCTGAAGCCGTGTGGTGCCGGCAGAGTAGAATAGTACCACCCCATACCTTCTCGTGGGTATCGTAAAAGGCGATTAAGGGAGTGTGAGGTAATACTGACCCCTTGTACTTTCTCACTGTGATGTTGTATCATCCGTCTGAGTCCTTCTCCGGTCGTAACGGTTCCCGTTCCACTGGGTCCAGAAGAACAAAGCCGAGTTGTGCACCTGTGTCTTGTACGTACACTTGTGCACCTTAATATTAGGTCTTTACCTATGAAATTGCCGTTTTGTATGAAAAAATTTAATCGAATTTTTTTCACATATTTTTTGGGACTGGACGGGAGGCAACAAATTCTTCAAAGGCATTTTGTAGTGCCTCTCGGGTATTGAATTTTTTTTCCCGCCAAGGAGTTATCCAAATTCTGGAAAAAGTAGTAGTCTGTAGGCGCAAGGCCTGGTGAGTAGGGCGGATGACGGAGAACTTCCAACCTCAGTTCTTGCAACTTGGAGACCGTCTGCTGTGCAGTATGAGGTCGCGAGTTGTCGTGCAGGAGCAGCGGAGACGAGCGATTGACCAATGCTGGTTGGAGATGTGCCAGTTTCTCCATCATTATGTTCAGTTCTTCACAGTACACATCTGCAGTAATGCTCACCCCGTTTGGTAAGAAGCTGTGATGAATCACACCGGCGCTAGACCACCAAACAGTGACCATCACTTTTCTAGGGGTAAGTTTTCGTTTAGGGCATTGTTTAGGTGTTGAACCAGGATCCAACCAACTTGCTGAGAGCTTGCGGTTATCAAACAGAATCCATTTTTCATCGCAGGTAGCAATGCGGTTCAAAATTCCTTCATTTGTGTGTCTGTTGAGCAGTGCAAGGCACGTCTCGACGCGTACTTCGCGCTGGCGATTATTGAGTTCGTGGGGCACCCATTTGTCAAGCTTTTTCACCTTGCCAATTTGACGCAAATGGACCAATATTGTTTTGACGCTAACGTCGAAAGCTGCTGCTAATTCAGCCGTAGATTGTGTATCATCAGCTTCCACAATCGCCTTTAATTCGTCATTGTCGACCAAAGTCTTCGGACGACCGCGAGGTTCATTTTTCAGGTCGAAATTCCCAGAACGGAAGCGAGCAAACCAATAACAGGTGGTGCGTTGGTTTGTAGTGTTAGCTCCGTAAACGTCGTTGATGTTGCGTGCCGCTTGTGCCGCGTTGCTGCCACGACGGTACTCATATTCCATAATTACTCCACTTTTTAACGTATCCATGAAGACAAAAAAGATTGAAATGCGATGAAAATGTAACACTAATCAATAAACAAATGACTACTTTTGGAAAAAGAATTCCATGTTTTTAAAATAAAATTAATTTGAAATTAGAATTCTTAGCCAAACAAAAATTATTTTGATTTGAAAAGGCCAGTACTGCAGAACGGCAATTTCATAGGTAAAGACCTATTATATCCTGCGGATATGACCGCTTCTACTATTGGACTCCGAGTACGCAAAAGTCCTGTGGCGATAGGTAAAGGTAGAGAGGTCTAGCCTGATGCAAGCTAGACTTTGTCTGATACCTGCACACAGGCGTTCCTGGAGGTGTGAGTACACGCCGTTTCTGCGCTGCACATTCGGGGCGACGGCGCTGGTTCCGCAGCACTCGGGATGACAAACCAGCCCTATTTAGGGAGACACTGCTTTCCCCGCTCAGCCGGGGCGGGGGCTAGAAAAAGTGTCCTAAAAAATGCTCGTCCCAACTTGGTAGATGGTAGTAACCGCGGCTATCATCGCATCATTGAAAACGTGGTCGACGTCGCAAATATAATTTCAAAAGAACACCTATTATGACGTTCAGTGCGTGAAACGTGAGAACGCTTCTTGATCGAGATGGCAACGTCTGCCCTGAACGTAAAACCACCATAGTAGCTCGGGAACTTCATCGCTATAACGTGGATGTGGCTGCTCTCAGCGAAACATACCTTCCCGATGAAGGAGAGCTGGTGGAAGTAGATGGTGGCTACACTTTCTTCTGGAAAGGTACCGCTACCTCTGAATCTCGACGATCAGGTGTGGGATTTGTCATCAAAAATCAATTAGGAAAGCGTTTAGATTAGTACCCTGTACATAGCTCAGACCGTGTTACCACACTACGTCTTCACCTGAACAAATACAACTACCTTAATCTCATCAGTGTTTATGCTCCAAAGCTAGACAAGTCTGATGACATCAAGGATAAATTCTATGAGGAAGTGACTCATTGCCTCTGTAGGGATTTATTATATACTAGCGGGCCCGGCAAACGCTGTCCCGCCCTGATTATAAAAAACCCTAGACAAATTATATATCAAAACCTTCGCCATGAAACACTTTATCTACTGGTGAAAACTGCATGAAAATCCGTCCAGTAGTTTTTGAGTTTATTGCGAACAGACAGACAGGCAGACGCGGTAGGGGACTTTGTTTTATACTATGTAATGATTTATAATGTTACAATAACAAATGCGTAATACGTCTACTTAATGAGGCAGCGCGGCTGGATTGATTCAGAGGGCGGCACGAGCGTCGTGCGGTGGTTGCCGTCGTGCGGGAGTGCGCGGCGCTCGCGCGTATCGCGGTGGCTGGCACAGCCCGGTACCGTTTGCCGGCTCGCTTCTTTAAATGTCTGACACGCTGACGCGATGAGGTGGCTATATTATTGTAGATAATCGGTGCCACACCTCCATAGCATAAACTCCAGAGAGCAGGTTTTATTGCTGGGCGATTTCAATGCCAGGGTTGATCAGGAATATGAGGCTTGGCCTGGAGTTCTGGGTAGACATGGAGTTGGCCACATGACCAGCAATGGTCAGTTGCTGCTCAGTCTTTGTACTCAATACGGACTGGCAAATACGAACACTATGTTTAGACTTGCCGCCAAGTACAAGACAAAATGGATGCATCCAAAATCCAAGCATTGGCATTTGATTGACTATGCAATCGTGAGGCAAAAAGATTTCAGCCAAGTGCAAGTCACCCGGGTGATGCGTGGTGCGCACTGTTGGTCTGATCACCGACTATCACTAAGCTACGAATCCGCCTCTATCACCCACGTAGAACCCCTATAAAAAAGCTTGCGTGTTTGAACGTGGATAAGCTAAAAGATCTTGTGGTTAGGGTGAACTACGCTGAAGCCCTGTCTAAAAAGCTGTTGCCAGTTAATGAGGTAGGTGATGTTGTTGCTGCCTGGGAAACTTTGTCATCTCACATCATGGATACCGCTTCAACTGAACTGGGTTCAAAATTACGTCGCAACGAAGACTGGTTTGACGGAAGTGATGAAATTCTACGGGCAACATTCGACAAACACCGAGATCTCCTGCGACAACACAAAAGACGAAGTGGAAGCGTTGCGGTTATTAAAGCTAGTGACCTCGAATTGCGCAAGCTGTCTGGAAATATGAAAGACAAGTGGTAGCAGGGCAAAGCTAGACACATGCAATGGCTTACTGACACAAACCAGCTGGGAGAGTTCTACGGTGAGGTACGTAAGCTGATTGGTATATGCTACCACGCAAGGGTGCCTTTAAGGTCTCTAGACGGTAGTCTCCTATTAAAGAGCAAGGAGGATGTACTAAAGAGCTGGGCGGAGCACTTCAATACTCTACTAAATGTGGATCAATCAGCTGATCTATAAAGCATCGGTTTAATACCTCAGCTCCCTTTTGCTTTTGAGCTGGACGTGCCTCTGTCGTGTGATGAGGTTGTTACTGCCATCAGACAGCAACAAAACAAACGGACGGTTGGCATTGACTTCATACCGGGAGAGCTGATAAAATACGGCGGAGAGGAGTTGCACACGTTGGTGTGGGTACTATTTGTTCGCATGTGGGAGAAGGAGCGCGTCCCTGATACCCATAAAGTATCGCGCATAAGTGCTCTCTACAAGAACAAAGGTGACCGATCTGACTGCAACTCTCATCGCGGCATTTCTCTCCTTACAGCCCCCGGAAAGGTCTTTGCTAGAGTTCTCTTAAACCGCCTAAAGAACTTGTCTGAAAAGATTCTGCCAGAAGCCCAGTTTGGCTTCCAACCAGACCGAGGCACATGTGAAGCTATATTTTCGGTGCGTCAACTGGAAGAAAAGAGCAGAGAAGGGTCGTCAGCTGTATCTTAGCTTTGTTGACCTGGAGAAGGCTTTCGACAGCGTGCCTCGCGAAGCTTTATGGTTGGTGCTAGGTAAGCTCGGGTGCACGGGAAAGTTTGTGAGACTTCTCAAACTCCTGCATGACATCATGCAATGCTGCGTTCACGGTGAACAGACAGACAGACAGACTTCTTCCCCGTTACCTGTGGGGTGAAGCAAGGATGTGTTTTAGCGCCTACTCTATTTGCCTTATACTTTACTTTGCCGTGGTAGTTAGAGAAGTCTTACAAACTGTTTCACAAGGAGTCCGCATCCGCTTCCGCACAGACGGCAGTATTTTCAGCTTGTCTAGACTTAAGGCCCGCACTAAAGTCTCAAACGCTCTGATCACTGAGATCATGTATGCTGATGACTTGTGCTTCCTAGCAGAATCCCTAGGCGGCCTGCAACAGCTGAATTCCACCAAGCCTGCCGTAAGTTTGGCCTGAAGATCAGTTTCAATAAGATGCAGGTGATGTCCCTCGACATACCCGGTCACGAGACACAGGCCATAAAATTTTGTGAGGATGAGCTGAAGCAGGTGGATAAATTTCGCTATCTGGGGAACACTGTAATATCTAAGTGTGACCTTGATGTTGAGATCGGCTGCAACCACTGCGGCATTAGGTAAGCTATGTTCCAAGGTTTTTATTCTGAAATCGAGGAGGGCAAGCGGAATCATTGTGGTCCCCTCCTCCGGTACAAGGATGTCCAGAAGCGACACATGAAGAGATGCAATATAGAGCCCTCCTGGTGGGACCGTTTGGCAGCACAACGGCCAGAATGGCGCAAAATGGTAAACAGCCAAGTACGCGTAAAGCTGACCTTGATACGAAACGCGACCAGTTACCTTCTGTTGCCATAACATATTATTATGAGAACGGCGTACTCACGTGCCCTCAATGTGCACGAAATTTCGCCGCGAAGATAGGCTACATAAGCCATATTCGAGCACACCAGCGCCATTTCTAAGTTTACTAAGTTTAGGGGTCAAAGTGGTCGCCATGGCCGAAACCGCTCGGACTAATCAGTTATTGATTCAACAAAGTTATCCATAAGACAAACTGCCAAATGGTCAATTGAGTTTTACTGACATTTATCGTATGATTGTGTGTTCAAAAACGCAATTTGACAAGTTATCGGACCGATAACACTATTGAACAGATAAACTACAATTAAAGTGCCTCAGAAACCGGGCATAAGTCCTGATGTATCAAACATTAAAAAAAATACAACTAAATTGAGAAACTTTTTGAATCGGTTGAATACAGAAGACTTAATATAAAGCTAGATTACCAGATTATATGAAAAACTTACAAATCACACCCCTTGTATTAGTATAAATATTTTTTACATTCAAACGACGCGCTGCTGATCCATCCATAATTGACTTCCCGTTTGCATGAGACCAAAGGAGAGAGAGACAGAGAGAGAGAGAGATAGTTTCTCTTAAATTTACCGTTACATATAACAATACTAATGTCCAAAAACTTCGGCTTTCGTTATACCCACTTAATTTCTGGATACATTTTCAAGTATCTACTCACGTGCATATAAAATAATGATTCTGAAAAATCATGTTTTCATATTCGCAGTGAAAACAAGAGATCCTTACCAAAATAAATTACATTGTTAATATGTATGGCCTAGAATGAGTCTGGGAAGTAGAAACTGCTATAACTCGCCAAATAAAAAAATAATAATACTACGACTCACGTTGTTGGATAACTTGTTCAATGTTCTTTTTCACTCTCTCTCTGCATTCTTGTAGTTCTTCTTCATACTGCATTTTTTCATTGAACAGCCTGCGAATGTGCGAATTTGTGGTCTGTATCATTGAATAGAACTGATTGGAGTTCTTTTTTGAACAATCACCACGCTCCAACCATGCCAGTAATGTCTGAAAATAATTAAAAATACTTCTAAAGCTCCAAACAGAAGACACCTATAATAGAATAATGTGAATAGTACGCGGGTAGTTGAGAGAAGTATGAAGATGTTTACTCACAGGTAATGTGCTTACAAAGTGCTCTTCGCTCTTTATTTTTTCAGCAAGCTGGACAATAGCTCCATTAGAAAATGGCTGTATTCTAACTGGTGAAGGGGAACGCCTGTATCCCATACTTCGACCTGCCATCTCTTGCTGTGCATTTAACTGTTCCATTTGCGCTTCCTGTGAGCGCAATGCCTGACGTTGACGACGTTTATATTCGTTGTAATCATCTCTGCTCTGTTTACAAATTGCATGGTTTATTTTAGTTTTTTGTAATTTATAGGTGTTAAGGTCACGCTGAAGCTATTACTGGTTTCAGCATGAATGGCTCGGCTCGCTCGAGGTAATACCACCCTATCACAAAAAATCAACGTGAAGTAACAGAAGCACTGTTATTATTGTTGCGTTTCGTTCGGTCAGTGAGAGCGCCTGAGGCCCACCTCACCTTCCCCACTCCTCTCCCCTCCCGTCCCCCTTCCCCTAAAAACAGGCTGGCAACGCACTTGCGACTCCCCTGGTGTTGCTAGTGTCTATGGACAGTGTTGATCACTTAACATCAGGTGGTCCACCTGTTCGTTTGTCTCCTATGATATAATTTTTTTTTTTTTTTTTCAAAAATATATTTATTGGTTTTAGCATTTGACCCATCTGATATTAAATGACGATATGGTCTAAGATCGTAAGACGGTAAGATGCCAAAACACAACAAAAGGTGCTTGGCGATAGGTTTTCAACTTAAGGATCGTAGCTTGCCAGGCAAAATTAGAGAAAGCCTTAGAAACATGCTAGGTTTCATTACGATGCTTTCCTTCACCGAAAGCTCCTATTTACTCGCTATGATTCGAACCTACGTAGGTCTACCCCATCAATTCAGTCATCACTCCTTCATACAAAGAAATCCACTCACACAATTACAATATACACGTACTATCATAACAATATAAATACGTATAGATCTTAATTATATGTTTAAAATTTACATTTATTCAGTGCGGATACAGATTTTCATTTATTGGTGGTTTCATTGATAATTTGGTTTCAGAGAAAGACAATCTTTACATCATTTTATCAATCTTCTAGACAATTTATCCTTTGTAAAACATTGAAGTCAAATACTTAGGACCAGCGAGATATTGACTCGAACTTTGAAATAGGTCAAAATTGTAGACTGAACTCTATATCTACATATAAATAGGCAAAGATAAAAAATTCAATAGAATTTACCCCTCTGTTCGTCAACCGTTTTTCTTTTTTTTTTTTGTTTAGTAGTTATTTGCAAGCTTTACTTAGTGCTATCAATAAAAAAAATGTTGATAGATTTTTTCAGTCCCATTGATGAGTCCAACAATCCATTATTTATAAATCTCTATTCATCATATTTCACACTCTTCACGTCTACAATCTACAATATTTATTATCAGACCTTTTTTGTCCCTACCTTTTTGGGGCACTCTAATTTTTTAAAGTTGTAAGTCCATAATTTTTCGTATCTCAAAAAAATTGTTAAAATGTACACCTTGTTATTTTGGGTACTTGCGGCATATAATAGTAAGATACTGTTTTAAATTTTTCAGAACGAAAACCAACTTATGGCAATTTGGTATTTTCGAATTCCTCTTTAAGGGAACTGCGTGCCCTCACAAAAAAGCCCTGCTTATTATTATCGTACTAGATAGTGATATACATCTTCTATACATATAATAAGAATGTAAATCTAGCGTGTCTGTACTTTTAGATTTTCGTGAAAATATTGTTGCAGGTGTCTAGGAATAAGTAATTAAATACATTTCAATCGTTTTTAGAAATCTCTGTCTGTCTGTTTGTATGAACACGCATCACTGCTAAAGTACTGGGTTCAAAATAAAACCACACCATGAAATCATAAAACATATCTTCGAGAATTACTTAGTTTTTGTTTCATTAAAATCGGTCTACTCTATCAAAAGTTATTGTAATTTTAATGATGACGCGGCGTAAGCACGAGACGTATATCGATTTAATAAATTGAGATGATTTTATTAATCACTGTTTTTTACATAATGTTCCACACGGAAATAAAACACGAAATCACGGGCACAGCTATAGATAATAATTTGTTACATATTATAATGGCAAGAGACATCTTTATACCCCTTATTGTGGTCGAAACTCGACCACTGGACGACCACTAGTCCATATAAACAGACTATTCGACGGTGAATACATAGTTTCAAAGTATTTACATCTTATCATAGATTCATTTTTACATCAAACTGTGTTTAAAAATGTTTTCTGATAATGTATTGCTACGTACGTGTTACATGCGATATTGCGTTTCCATTGCTTCATAACATTTTGGAAACACTTAAAAGACATAACGTATCAAACGTACAATACTTGTGAATCTTTTTAGCCGCTCTGAATATAGCTGCAAGTTCGGGCTTGCAGTTAAAATAGTCAAGTGTTTAATACAAACAAAGTTAAAATAAACTGGCATTTATTTATTTGTCAGTTTTTTTTTTCTCGAACTGATTACGCTATTGACCTAGCAAGGTCTTAACAGCTTCACCAGACTACTAAGGCGAGCGCTTAAGGCACTCAGTCGATTTTATTTTGACAATTAGCTCAAGGATGCACGACACACCTCGGCTTGGGCTGTTGCCTGACTCATGCAATTCGCGATCTATCTTTTTTTTTTTTTTTTAGCGTGGGGAAATCCCTTATGGATACACCACCCTCTCGGGGGAGAGGGTGGGTTATGTCCGACTCGCACGGACTAAAACCCCACGGTGTACGTCTGCCGCTATAGTTGGGGCGACACGAGATCTCTATAGACTTCATCGTGCCGCCCCAGCGGTTGGCCCAGCAGCGAAAGCGCCGCCGCCGGGCCCCGTCCTGTTAGGAGACAGCCGGGTACACACCGGCCGTCTCCTCCGTCCGCCGAATCTGTGCAATGGGAAGATAGGCCCCCCCGACCCATCTTCCCTAGATCCGGTTACGGTGGGAGGAGGCGGTCAAACTGCCGCCTCCTCCTGCCTGTCCTCCGTTGGCGGAGACGGCCACTTTGAGGATCTTCCTCACGGACCCTCTCCGCCGCCTCCTTCTGCGAGACGACTTCCTCGCAGAAGGAGGCCATTGCGTTCCATAAATCCTCACTGCCGAGCATGGCCGCAACCACGCTCGACAGTGAGAGGTCCCGCCCTACCGCCGCAGCCAGAGTGCGACGCTGCTCCTCCCACGCAGCACACTCAGACAAAGAGTGCTGCGCGGTGTCCGGGTCAACGCCGCACTGATGGCATACGGCGGTCGGCTCCCTGCGTGCCATCCGATGCAGGTACCAACCGAAGCACCCGTGCCCGGTCAGCACCTGCACCAGACGGAACGTCAGGGAGTCCCACTTCCTCTGATTCCATTCCGACAGGACCGGACGGACGGCGTCGATCGTGTATCGAACGTAACGCGCGTCCGCCAGGTCCTGCCTCCAACTCTCCATCCTCGCTTCTCTTTCTCTCCTTCTCATTTCCTCTATTTCCCTGGGAGCCAGAGGCTCCCTCATCCGTTTCTTAGCCGCCGTATAAGTATATACGGCGGCAAGTACCTCCGCCTCTAGCTCCCAGGGAAGGGAGCCAACCAGCACCATGGCCGCCGCCGAGGACACCGTTCGGTACCCTCGTATCACCCTCAACGCCACGGTACGCTGCGCAGCTCGCAGCGCACGGATATTGGTGGCGTTGAGGGCGTCGACCCACAACGGTGCCCCGTAGGCAGCCATGGACCGAACGACCCCCATGTAAAGGCGGCGGCAGGCGGCACCCGGCCCCCCCGTGTTGGGGAGGAGTCGTCCGAGTGCCGCTGCCGCCTTGACTATGCGCGGTCCGAGCCCCTTAAAGTGGGGCTCGAACCGCCAGCGTCCGTCCAGGGTGAGGCCCAGATACTTCATCTAGGTCCCCACCCTAATTTGCGATCTATCTTTTTTTTTTTTTTTTAACGTGGGGAAATCCCTTATGGATACCCACCCTCCTGGGGGAGAGAGTGGGTTATGTCCGACTCGCACGGACTAAAACCCCACGGTGTACCGACAGACCGTTGTGTGGGGGCGGCAAGGGATCGTACATGCTACTCAACCTTGTAGAGCCGCCCCCACGGTCCGCCCGGCGGAAGGTGACCGCCGGGCTCCTACCTATAGAGGGACAGACCGGGTACACACCGGCTGCCCCCCCTCGTCCGCCGGACCTGTGCAATGAGGAGATGGGCCCCCCGGCCCACCCCCTCAGGTCCGGCTACGGTGGCGGGAGGAGTTGGGCAAAGCGCCGCCTCCTCCCGCCTGTCCTCCTTCGGCGGAGAGGGCCACTTTGAGGATCTGCCTCGCGGGCCCTCTCCGCCTCCTCCTTCTGCGAGATGACGTCCTCGCAGAAGGAGGACATCGCTCGCCAAGCCTGTTCGCTGCCGAGCATGGCCGAAACCACGCTCGGCAGCGATAAGTCCGTTCCCACCGCCGCCGCCAGAATGCGGCGCTGCTCCCCCCACGCAGCACACTCAGACAGAGTGTGCTGCGCGGTATCTTCGACAGCGCCGCACTCGTGACAGGCGGCGGTCGGCTCCCTGCGTGCGATCCGGTGCAGGTACCACCCGAAACAACCGTGTTCGGTGAGTACCTGCACCATTCGGAACGTCAGGGAGCCCCACTCCCTTTCTGTCCACTCCCGCAGGACCGGGCGGACGGCGTCTACGGTAAACCGCCCGAACCGCTCGTCCGCCAGATCCTGCTTCCATCTTTCGACGGCGTCTCCCCTGAGACGCCGTCTCTCCGCCTCTACCTCCCTGGGAGCCGGAGGCTCCCCCCTTCGTCTCCTCGCCGCCGTGAACTCGTACACGACGGCGAGAACTCCTGCCTCCAGCTCCCAGGGCAGGGAGCCGGCGAGCGCAAAGGCCGCCGCTGAGGACACCGTCCGGTACGCCCGGATCGCCCTCAGTGCCACCGTGCGCTGCGCATTGCGAAGCGCACGCACGTTGGCGGCACCGAGGGCGTCGGCCCAGACCGGTGCCCCATAGGCGGCCATCGCCCGCACGACTCCCATGTAGAGTCGGCGGCACCCGGCGCCAGGCCCCCCTATGTTAGGGAGCAATCGGCCGAGTGCCGCCGCCGCCCCAGCAATTCGCGGTCCGAGCCCCGCAAAATGGGGCTCGAACCGCCAGCGCCCGTCCAGGGTGAGGCCCAGATACTTCATCTGGGTCCCCACCCTGATCCGGGCGCCCTCCACCACTATATGGGCCCCAGGTGGTGGCCCCCGCCGAGGCCCATGAAAGAGTAGGGCCTCGGTCTTCTCGAGGGCCACCCTGAGGCCCAACCTCCTGATGCGCCTGACCACGAGGGTTGTGGCCATCGTGGCCAGGCGCTCCACCTCCCTCCACTCCCCTCCCCGGGCTACGACTAGGGTGTCATCCGCGTAACATATGAGGCGTGCCCCATATGGGAGCACGCCGCGGAGCACCCAGTCGTAGCCCATGTTCCACAGGAGCGGCCCTAAGGCCGACCCCTGTGGAACCCCCCGCCTTGTGGCCCGCCGGACCATACGCCCATCGCCGTCTACGTAGGCGACCTCCCTCCCCTCGAGGTACGCCTCCAACACCCGCCGCAGGTACGGGGGCACTCCGAAATATCGGAGCGCCTCCCTTATGACACCATGCGGCAGGGTGTTGAAGGCGTTGGCGATGTCAAGGGACACCGCCAACACCCTTTCCCCCTGGGAGGTCGCCTCCACAGACAGCGACTTAAGGAGGGACAGGGCGTCCAACGTGGAACGCCCTGTCCGGAAGCCATACTGCGCGTCCGCCAGATTCGGCCCCACGCCCTCTAGGTGTTGGACGACCCGGGAGGAGATAATCCTCTCCAGCGCCTTCCCGGCGTCGTCCAGCAGGACGAGGGGCCTGTACGCGGACGCGCAGTCCGGAGGGCGGCCTGCCTTCTCCATAAGGCAGAGCCGCCCAAGCTTCCAAGGCTTCGGGAACTGCCCGACCGCGAGACACCGGTTGAACAGCTCCCGAAGCCACCCCCCTAGTTGGCACAAGGCGAGCCCGAGCACCCGACCCGGGACCCCATCAGGGCCGGGCGCTCTACGCCGGCTGAGGAGGCGCTCGACTGCCCTCCCCATCTCCTCCGTTATCGGAGGGGGAGAACCGTCGAGCATCTCCTCGACTACCTCCCGAGGCGGAGGCATGGGAGGGGCCGGTAGCATCGGAGGGTCGGGGAATAGCTCTCCCACGACCCTCGCTACCACCTCCGGCCGGAGGGTCTCCGTCGCCGGGGGCGCCCAGGATCGCAACTTCTTGCGCACGATCCGGTACGGGCGCCCCCAAGGATCCCCCTCCAGCGTCTGGAGCAGCTCCTCCCACGCCGCTTCTTTCGCCCGGCTGATGGCAGCCTGCAGGGTCTTCCTACACTCCCTGTAGCTGCCATACAGCCGAGCCTCCGCCTCCGGGTCCCGGTGCCGGCGTCGGCGGCTGCGCCCGAACAGCCGCCGGGCCGCGGAGCAGGCCGCTCGGAGACCTGCGATCTCCGGCGACCACCAGTACACCGCCCGTTTGTCTGGGCGGTGTACGCTCCGTGGCATCGACGCGTCGCAAACCTCCGTGAGGGCTGCACGGAGGCGGGCGGCGGACGCGTCGACATCAGCCCCTGTGGGGGGGGGGGCATGGCCCAGGCCTGGACGATGGCCGCCTCTTCCGCTAATTCACGGTTGAGGCGGCTCATCGCCCAACAGGGGAACTTCGCGCCCCTCCGGGGGCGGGTGCCAATTCCGGCTTGGGAGGTGGAGACCTCGAACCTGATATATCGGTGGTCCGATAAGGTCTCCACCTCCTCGAGCACCCTCCACCCCCGGACACGGCGTGCGACGGATGGGGTGGCGAACGAGACGTCCACCACCGACGTCCCGTTCCATCGCACGCACGTGGGGACGCTCCCCTGGTTGAGGAGGGACAGTCCTAACTCGGCTGCCCACTCCTCAACGGCCATGCCCCTCAGGTCCGTGATTGCCGCTCCCCAGGTCTTCGACTTAGCATTCAAGTCCCCCATGAGGACCACGGGGAGCGGCGCCAGCCGTCTCACAGCTCCCTGCAGGGAGCCAAGGAACGCCTCGAACTCCCGCAGGGGCTTGTTAGGGGAGAAGTACGCCCCCACAATGGCATACTCTCCCCAGACGGCCGTCACGAACCCGGCCCCACACTCTCTCACCGCCAGGGACGAACCTCGACCCGCCACGATCGCCACGGAGCCGTTCCGATCCCCAGCCCACTGCGGCTGGGAGGGAACGAAGTAGGGCTCCGTGGCGATCGCGAGCCCGATGCCCCACTCCGCCACTGACTGCACGAGGAGATCCTGTGCAGCGGCGGAGTGGTTGAGGTTCGCCTGGAGGAAGTTGCGTATGGTGTGCTCCATTACTGGTCCATAGCAACTTCCTCCTGCCTGGCGGCGACCACCCTCGGGCCTGCTCCCATTGCTGGGGAGTCCCTACCCTTCGTGGTGGGGGGCCTGCAGATGCGGCTCCCCATTATGTGCCCTGAGGGCCTGCCGGCATCTGCACATACGGCGCAGCGGGCCGTCTCCGCCTTGCACTGGGCCGTTTTATGGCCCGCCGCGCCGCAGCGGTAGCACCCGTCCCCCCTGCTGGACGAGGAGGGGCACGTGGGGCGGGTGTGCCCCAAGCCCATGCACTTATAGCAGCGCATGGGCTTCTCGTCCAGCAGCTGGACGCGTACCGCACTCCACCCGATCAGGAGCTTGCCCGCCTGGACTAGCTCCCGGGCTGCCGTCGCGGGGAGGATCACGTGGACCGCTCCGAGGCCCCCCCAATTCCTATTAATGTCGCCGACCTTTAGGTCGGCCACTCTACAATTGGCCTTAGCTGCCACGACCGTCGCGACCTCGAGGGGGGACACCGAATCGTCCAGCCCGACGATCCGGATGTCCGCCTTTTTGGTCGGAATGACGACCGTGGCAACTCCGGCCAACGCAACCTTCAGCTCCCGGGCCAGTTCGGCGGCCTTCTCACTACTCTGACCCGGGAGCTCAATCTTCCGGGCCCCCGTGGCGGTATGCCTCACCCGCACCTCCCCTATGCCCATGTCGGGCAAGGCCACGTGCTCGCGCGCCTTGACGAGCACCTCCCTGTAGCCGACACCTTTGTCGGCTGCGGCATCCTGCAGAGTTAGGATGACCGCAGCCGACTGGGGGACGGACGGCAGCTTCGGCCCGGGCGGCTTTGGCGGCGCCTTTAGGGGCGCCGCGACGGCAACTGCAGCCTTGGGCACCGAAGCAGGGGTCGCCCTCTTTTTTCGGCCCAGCACCTTCGACCACTCCACCTCCGACGATGCCACCGCCGGGACCGGCAATTCGGCCCAGTTCATGCCCAGCGGGGCGATCGGGGCCTTGGGCATCGGTGCCGGCCTCGCAGGTGGAGCCCCTGCTCCACCCTTCTTCTTGTCCCCCGCCAGCGGGGGGCGAACGGGCACCTCCGGAGGGAGGCGACTCGCCAGGCAATTCCCTGACTTTTTGACGGTCTCTAGTATGGCCGTCACCTTGACCCCAGCCAGCGTCTTCAGAGTGAAGACGTCCAGGTCGTCGGTGTCTATGGGGTCGGCCTCCGCCTCGGAGCTCACCGCCGAGCCCGCTTTAGAATTGGCCCTGGAGCCAGACGCCGAGGCAACGACCGAGCCGGTGTCAGATCCCGCCTCCGACTCCGCCGCGCTCAAACTGCCCGCCAAGGCCCGGTCAAACGACCCGTCAGCCTCCCCCATAATTCCGCGGCCACCCCCGCGGCCACCCCCGCGCCTACCACCCTTTCTGGCAGTCCCCCTCTGAGAGGTGTTAATCTTAGGAGCGCCCTGTCTCTCCGTTTCCGTGTCGGAATCAACCGACACGCTCGCCCGCTTTTTCGTGATGCGCTTTGCGCTCATGGTTTACTAGAGACTACAGGGTCCCCAGCAAGCCAAGAGGCAAAAGAGCAAAGTCCGTTCAACGCGCCAGGTCAGTCAGGTAGCAAGAAAGCAGTCCGAGAAAACAAAACCAAGTCAAAACAGAAGAAATCAACGTCAAATCCAAAAAAACAAGCCGAGTCAGGTGCAAAAACAAGTCCAGAATCCAAAACAAGCCAAAGTCAAAAGATAATCAAGAAACCGCAAGAGAAAACCACCCCAAGAAAATGCAACCTCTTCTAGGTGACAGGACTGCTTTCACTTCGTGTCACTTTGCTTCATGTTGCCATAAGAGTATTTCGCGATCTATCTTTTTTTTTTTTTTTTTTAGCGTGGGGAAATCCCTTATGGATACACCACCCTCTCGGGGGAGAGAGTGGGTTATGTCCGACTCGCACGGACTAAAACCCCACGGTGTACGTCTTCCGCTATAGTTGGGGCGGCACGAGATCTCTATAGACTTCATCGTGCCGCCCCAGCGGTTGGCCCAGCAGTAAAAGCGTCACCGCCGGGCCCCGTCCTGTTGGGAGACAGCCGTGTACACACCGGCCGTCTCCTCCGTCCACCGGACCTGTGTAATGGGAAGATGGGCCCCCCGACCCATCTTCCCTGGTCCGGTTACAAAGGGAGGAGGCGGTCAAACTGACGCCTCCTCCTGCCCGTCCTCCGTTGGCGGAGACGGCCACTTTGAGGGTCCCGCTCACGGACCCTCTCCGCCGCCTCCTTCTGCGAGACGACCTCCTCGCAGAAGGAGGCCACAACATTCCACACATCCTCGCTACCGAGCATGGCCGCAACTACGCTCGGCAGCGAGAGATCCTGTCCCACCGCCGCAGCCAACGTGCGACGCTGCTCCTCCCACGCAGCACACTCAGATAGAGTATGCTGCGCGGTGTCCGGGTCAGCGCCGCACTGATGGCATACGGCGGTCGGCTCCCTGCGTGCTATGCGGTGCAGGTACCAACCGAAGCACCCGTGCCCGGTCAGCACCTGCACCAGACGGAACGTCACGGAGCCCCATCTCCTCTGGTACCATTCCGGCAGGACCGGGCGGACGGCGTCGATCGTGTATCGACCGTACCGCTCGTCCGCCAGGTCCCGCCTCCGCCTTTCCACAACTTCCTCTCTCATCGCTCTTCTCATTTCCTCTATTTCTCTGGGAGCTGGAGGCTCCCCCGACCGTTTCTTAACCGCCGTATATTGATATACGGCGGCAAGCACCTCCGCCTCCAGCTCCCAGGGAAGAGAGCCGGCCAGCACCATGGCCGCCGCTGAGGACACAGTGCGGTATCCTCGTATCGCCCTCAACGCCACGGTACGCTGCGCGGCTCGCAGCGCGCGGATGTTGGTGGCGCTGAGGGCGTCGACCCACAACGGTGCCCCGTAGGCGGCCATGGACCTGATGACCCCCATATAGAGGCGGCGGCAGGCGGCACCCGGCCCCCCCGTGTTGGGGAGGAGTCGTCCGAGCGCCGCTGCCGCCTGGACTAAGCGCGGTCCGAGCCCCTTAAAGTGGGGCTCGAACCGCCAGCGTCCGTCCAGGGTGAGGCCCAGATACTTCATCTGGGCCCCCACCCTGATTTCGCGATCTATCTGAGCTAACCTAAGCTAAGCTACATATTCATACTTATATAAGTTATTGAAACATATATGTGTACCAAGTATAAATACCTCAACGACTCTTATATGTATTTTGTATCGGATAATTTTTTCTAAATTATTTCAGTTTGATAAAGGAAAAAAAATAAAACCCTTCCACTTTCATGTGTAAACATGTGTGCGTGCACGTGTGTGGGTGTGATATGTGTAATGTTGTTGCAGTGTTGTAAGATTTTGTGTCACTGTATCGCGCGGGCAGCGTACTCAAGGGCTCCACGCCGAGGGAAAGGACTGCCGAGATTATCTTTAAGTTGTCGCGACGTTATACATATAATATAATACATAGATTTGTGTTCTACGTAACTAAATTCAGAGCAGTCAAAAAGATTGGCGAGGAATGTAGTTCATTAGAAATTGTAATATTAGATATTGTTCTACTTTTACATAAACATTTAATCAACAAAGACACAACAAAATGGGACAACTAACAAATAAAATAGTAATAAAATTGACTCACCAAAGCGTAATCGACTTGCAACCATCCTGAAGTCGTACGAGAAACTTCATCCTCAATATTGCCATCTTTATCTCTATACATGAGTTTAATTCGATATCCTGATATCGCCATAGCTGCATCAACAGAATTTTCGCTGTCATATCTAATATGACAAAAGTTTTTCTGTGATAGCCTCATGGTGTGAATTCTACCATAAGTTTCAAAAATTTCTCTCACTGTGCTTTCTCGGATCTTATCAGGCAAACATCCTACAAAGATTGTTCTACAGCCCGGAGGTTTCGCCCGGCGTAGAGGCTCAGCACTACCAGCGGCTGGTGGAATCAGTTTACAATGTCTAAATACGATTTCTTTCTTTTCTGGAATTGTTGACACTTCTCCTGTCATTCCAGGATACATTCCCATGACAGAAGAGTCTATCATCATTCCACTCATCATATTCATATCCATCGTAGGAGCGTTTGTTGCAGTTATGGATTGTGCCCCCATTGTTGAGATATCCATAGATGATTGTGAGACCAGTTCCATTCCTGTTCCAGGCATCATTTCCATTGTACCAGATGGTATAAGACCTCCGCTAATCATCGTTCCAGGCAACATCATGTTAGGATACATGCCACCAGCCATCATCAGATTACCTAGAAAAATTATATGTTATCTATTTTATTTAAAAGTAGCTACAGATATTTAAGTTGCATTTAAAGTCTGTTTACGACTTATAACCTCTATGAGTATGTCTATCTAATAATAAATAGGATAAATGTGTGTTATGCCGGTGTATCTAGATAGGTAGAGAAATATAACAGAAAACTCTAATTCAGAGCGACAGAATGTGCATTAAGGAATATGATACTTGTCCACTATATTCCAAGACCAGCCATATACATTTCATATAGGTACTGTCCAACTTTCACGTGTCACTTATATTTACAAACAAAAATAATATACTTAGAAATTACATATTACTAAGTATTAATTATCGCTTTATAGATAATTATTACTTCAAATCAAACTGTTCAACCCTGATTGATTAGAAGAGAAAACTAACTGTTATGTAAAGAATAATAAACAGTGCCGGATTTACCAGTTGGTTGTGTAGGCTGGAGCCTAGGGCGGCAGATTTTAGGGGCGGCAAATTCGGAGCTAAAATTTTTTCCCCTAATAATATGATCATGAACCAGGATATCAAACTGTAAAGGTCATTAGGGGCGGCGAAATTTGAATAGTCTACAAGCGTCAGGCTTGTAAATGCACCAATAATAATCTACCTTACATTTAGATGAAGTTTTATTAATATAAGTTAAAGCTAATATGATCTACGGGAAGCAGTTCCTTAAAGTAACGTATGACGTCATAGACAAGCTCAGTAGGTTTGAAGTTTTTGAAATGGCTATTTCTGTAATTTTAAATCACTTGAACAAATAGCTTTTTCACAATAATTAAGATTTCTTGTGGCCATTAGATAGCGTCTCAAATTTACAAAAAATATGACTAATATTCAGTAATAATATTAAGGTGGACTATGCTTTTATCACAGTATAAATATAAGAGACATACTGTGTTTTTATTCTATATATATTCATCTTATAATTACTTACCCGCACACAAAAAAAAATCATATATAATTACAACATCGGTATTCAGACTTGGTACATGATATTAGCACATGTATGTTATTTGTAATAAAACATTTTCTTATGGTTATGAGGACCTTGTGCTGTTTTTGTTGAAACAGTTGATTAGTAACTACATTTATGGTCATATTTAGAGGATTGCTAAAACAAGGTTGAACTGTTTATACATTATTTACACACAGGCCACTTATATCGGATTTTATTTGCTTTACTTTTGATTGTGTCTAAATGAATTCGATCCGTTTTTTGAGCTAGGATATATTAAGATATTTTATATTATAGGATCGATAATAAATATTAAATATTAAAGAGGTAAAGTTTGTGAATTTGTGAGGTTGTGACGTTGTAGGGGGTAACCCCAGGAACTACTGGTCCGATTTGAAAAATTCTTTCAGTGTTATATAACTCATTTATCGAGGAAGGTTATAGGCTATATATCATCACGCTAAGAACAATAGGAGCGGAGCACCGATGAAGAATGTTTCAAAATCGAGGTTTTTTTCCTCTTGAGAGCTTCCGCTGCGTGTTAGCGTTAGCCCAAAGTAACTATTCCACGCGGACTAAGTCGCGGGCAGAGGCTAATAGGATATATTAGGATATTTACAGGTCTCCTTCAATTTTCAAATTCAATTGGAAAAGAGAATTCCTATCTAACATTTACATTTTTTAAATGTTGCGTGTATTTTAAACTTGTGATATATCCATGGATATTCATTTAAATCCTTAGTTCCCAAAGTGGTCGAGGTGAACCCCAGGGGTCTACGGGACATTCGACGGGGGTCTACGTTGACGTAACAAAAAAAATGGGGATTCCCAATTCGAAAATAAGTTTCGTCAACGAAAATTTATCTGCTTTCGATAGCGAAGAATTAAACTGTTGGCTTGACTTCAACTATCAATGTAGGCAGATAATATTTTAAGAAGTTCAGTGACTGTTACTTGTAAAAACTTTCATATTTCATATTCAGTATAACGTGACTTGGAAATTTCCATAGTTAGATCTAATCTTCACATTTTCTATTTTGGGAATATGGTAGAAATGTAGCTGCAGGTGGTCCACCGCACCCAACTTAATTTTGAAAGTGGTCTCTGAGAAAGAAAAGTCTGGGAACCTCTGATTTAAATGGTATACTGTAATATTGATCTACATTAAATGTCCAACAAAACTATAAATTATATTTATGTAAGGATAAATACTATATTCGTCAAAGTAACATCCCAAATAACCCAATATTTTTAATATGTCGTACATAAAAATAGTTTTAAGGAGATAGAGACATCCATCATTGCGAACTTTTCAAGATATACAATTAAGTAGTTAATTATTTCAAGACAGCTAAATAATTCTGAAATATGGAGCATTCTTGCCATTATTTTATCACAGGTCTTCGGAGAGCTCAGTTTATACACTCACAACGAAACGGGTTATGATGCATGTTGAAAAAACCAACGAATTCTGCTGTTATAAGCCAGGTGATATAAAGGTCTAAAGGTAACGAAATGATTCAGGAAAATATACGCTCAGTGAACACCTTTGGAAGAGATCCATATTGTGAAGGATTTTTGACTGTATTGCGGTAAGTACATGACGGACAATTTAACACTGTGATGCCTTTTGTCCCATTCATCCATTGTTACTTTATCTTTATGTTCTATAAAATTTATAGGTATTTTGTGTATAAACAAGATTGTATATAAATAAAAGTGTAAAATGTAAGGTCAAACAAATTACTTTATTATTATTTATCAAACGTGGTTTCTATTTAATACAAGATAATGATTGAATCCATACTTTAGCTATATATTGGAATTTTTTGAGAAGGCCGGCATTGATGTTTTGCAATGGACATATCCAAATATATTCGAAACAAGCATGGAAGACACATAAAAAAGCTAAATCCGATATGACCAACTAAGGTTGACAAACTTTTGAAATTCAAAAAGGTATTGATAAAAGAGTGGGCTTAAATGTTACATAGTTTTATTTATGACTGAATAAAATACAAGCCAAGAAGAATAACCAAATGATGAAAACCCCAAGTACTTTTTTTTCGGACTGACTACGCTATTGGCCTAGCAAGGTCTTAACACCTTCACCGGACTACAGCCCCAAGTACTAATTATACTCATACATACGGGGTATAGACTGCGACTGGTATAGCATTTTGTTAAAGGCAGCTTGCAGCTTTAAATTTGATTAAATATTAAATAATGGTTGACGTAGCTTCGTTTTCTTCTAACAATATCTGTTAGATAAACAGCGAAGTACTGTATGTTTAAATTTTGACATATTTTTTAACCAAGGTGGTTAATTTTTAAAATGCTAGAACAAAAAGGTAAATTTTGCTCAAATTGAGAATATTAACAGTATTAATAAAATAGTGGTTATAAAATACGAAGAAATAAAATGGTCTTATACATGATTTGCTTCTTCTTGTTCCATTGTCTAAATAAGGCCAAGAGTCTATAAATAAAAAAGATAAATATGATAACCATAACAATGTAAGGAAGGACAAAGTTTTTTGTGTTGCGTAATACACAGATCATCTCATCACTATATATTATAGAACAAAGTCCTCTGCCACATCTGTCTGTCTGATTTTCATGCAGTTTTCACCAGTAAATAAAGTGATTCATGGGGAAGGTTTAGGTATATAATTTGTCAAGATTTTTTTAAATTTTCAGGGCAAGATAACGTCCACCCTGCCCGCTAGTATATCATAATTATATATACTGTTATGGCAAGCTCTAACATTGGCATTTATTTTGGTAAGCTTGCAACTATACTTGTATTGTGGCAAACTTTAGGAAAATACTTTCTGTTTTAAATATGAGCATATGTTACGTTTAAACAATAACATAATGGAGAAGAGATAATTTGTTGTTAGAAATTGTGTTTACCTTCTAATAATACATCTTTACTTTCGCCAACTACTACAATTTGAAATCTTTAGAATATATTTTATTTATTTCAAAGAAATCTACAGCTATACATTCTTAAAAGAAAGTACAAGTAAAATGTTAGTTTCAACAACAATGATTTAAGTATATAAATACATTTTTTTACTATTAAATGCCTAAACCAAAATTTTGTATATTTTGTGAAATATCAATTACCTAATGAATAGCTGAATGTCATAACACATAAAAGAAAAAAAGAACAAATTAGTATAAATATTTAAAATAAAAAACCACCAACAAATACAATAACTTAAAATACAAAATATGTATTTGGGTACTATAGCACCAAAAACAAATTATACTTATATTAAGTGTATGTGTGTATGGCTGAGTATGTGTATACATGTGTGGATCACTATACTTATGCTTTATATAAAGAATAAATTTCTATTTACAAACTTTTAAGTTCATTTAAAGACTAGCTTACAGTGCCACAACTAACCACAGTATAACCATAATTTCTGAGTTTTGTATTAATTGCATGACCCTATCTCTTTAAATTTGAAAAACCCTTGTACACTCTATAGTACTAAGGAATGCAAAATGTATTTTGTCAATTGTAGAATATTTTTATGGATATTAATGAGGTTCAAATGAAAACATTAATTTTTATATTAGTAATTTAAATCCATATATGAAACAACTTAAGGCATATAGGAAATTATAGTAACAATGTGTCAGAAAAACATTTGTTATAAGCAGATATCATAGGATTTCCACTTTGGGCAACTCCAATATGTTAAGCCACACAATCAAATAATATAGATAAATACAATGTAAGAACTTTTATAACCTTAAAAGAGTATTAGGGGTAATAGCAATTTCAATAAACAAATTCAAACTATTCAGAATTGTATGAAGTGATATTAAACCTATTAAGTGGTCTTTAATGTTACTTAAATTTTCACTTCAATAAAAAAAACCCATTAACATTTTAATCACATACTGAATAATTGATATTGTTATCATTTGATCATAACTGGCTAATGTAATATAATATATTGAATATAAATGACTGGATTGATTCCGATGAAGTTTTTGTGTGTATCTGAGTTGCTCCCTGGATGGTTTAGATTCGTAATTGGAACCAATAGGTGGCGGTATGATCTGATATGAGGATTTTTTTAATTTTCAAAGCAGGACAATGTCTGCTAGACTTACTAGTACCATAATAAAACTGTACAAACATAATTGATTTCCGGTGATTTAGGTAGTGTAACAGAACATAATATTCTCTATATTTAAAAAATAAATTTGTCCATTGGACAACACTAAACTCTAAAATTACTAGATGAATTATCATGAATACTTCACATTTAACTCGAAAGTAGCTTGGGGCAAAATATATGCTTTATTTCATCCAACTCATTACACAAAGAAAAATTTTGTCTGTAAAGTCAGTTAACAAACGATAATTTTACGTGATAACGACTCGAACACATCGGCCAATGGAGTGGAAGAGAGATAGATGCGCCACAAGCCGAACGCTTGGGCCGATCGCACCTCTCTATTGCTTGTTCCGTGCTCTCATTTGCAGGCACAGGTCAGGTGGAACGTTGCAATGAATCATGCCTTTTGGTGCGTGCAGTGGGTGTTCATAGATTCCTAAGATTAGTTATCACATCAAAAAGGATTAGCCAAATAGGTGTAGCTATACTGAAGCAATGCACTTTCAACAATTGATTTTTATTTATTTAGATAAATGAAATCCGAGTTAGGTGAAACTTTGTACACAGGAAATATGACATTCCAAATTTATAGTAAAAATGGTCAGCTATATATTTTACTATAATGCATACTAGGTGATATCAGATTATATTCTATTGCTATTAAGATATATATTATAACTAACTTTTGTCCATGGCTTCACTCAAATTAGTATAGATTTGTCCTATCTCTTGGGAGCATGTTAATGAAAGAAAGTACCCTCCCTATGTCCTTTCCTGTTCCCCTGATAATTTACATACAAAATTTCACATAGTTACGATGTGAAAGTGTAACAAACAAACTCACTTTTGCATGTATAATATTAGTATTTACAATATTAGTAAGGACAAAGTTAGCTGGTGCTAGTTTCTCAGTAATTGCATCTACATTGGATATATTATTTTAGTATGACTTACTATAAATATGGAAGTTGTAATAAGTAAATCAGTATCAAACAAAAAGCAAGAGTTAATATTATACAAATTACCTTGTTGATACATCAACATTTGATTCATAAGATTGGTGTTAGGTAGATCTCCACTTTTGTTGGCATCTTGATTTTTATTATCTCTTCTCCTCCCAACAATATCCACACTATGTGGTGATCTTGATCTATCCCTTCTGATTCCTATTAGATAAATTCATGAAGTTATAATATATGCAGTACATAATATTAGTTGAAATCTATTATATGATAGACTCTCAATAATATAATTAGAAAATTACCATAGTACTTGGATATTTAAAATTATAGCTCAATGAGATAAATCATTGTCAGGTACGTATTTGTACACACAAAATAAAAAAATGTGTCCATAAAATTAACCAAACCAGTCATCTAATAATGTGAATATGTGACTTGGATACAACTTGTAATACTCAGTCCCTATTATACATTATTTTAAAGTATTTATCAACATAGCTTATAATAAAAATAAATAATATATACAAACCTTGCATTGTCTTAAAATATTGTCACTTTAAAAATAACTAATCTAATGGATTTATCAAATGAAATATTACATATTTCGAATAAATGCAGAGTATTTACAATAATTTCTCTGACCACCATTCGGCAAATCAAAACTTCGATAACTTCGAGCACAGACTAAAGACAAACTTCAAACTAAAGAGCATAGATAAGATAAACAATACATATAGGGTACGTTCCACAAGACTTTCACAACGCTCACGACAGCCTTTTAGCCGTTGCACTTGACGACCGCGAGCATTGCAGTCGAGCCAAAACGTCATAACATACGCTCACGCGAAGCTCACGACGACCCATGTCTGGAGCTGGGTCGATTTGAGCGTTGACAAAATTGGCGGGATTTTCAATAAAGATGGCGACCGTAAAAATGTCATGATTTGATACAGTAAAGAATATTTTAAATATTAAATAACATATTGGATTTAATGGGTTAATTAAATCTATACTAATATTATAAAGAAATAAAGTTTGTGACGTTGTGACGTTGTAGGGGGTAATCTCAGGAAATACTAAATCGATTTTGAAAATTCTTTACCAATAGAAAGCCACGTTATTTGTGAGCGTCATAGGCTATATATCATCACGCTAAGACCAATAAAAACGAAGCAACAATGAAGAATGTTTTAAAATCGGGGTTTTTTTTCCTTCTGAGAGCTTCGGCTGCGTGTTAGCCCAAAATAACTATTCCACGCGTACGAAGTCGTAGGGAGAAGCTATTAATTAATTATATTATTATTATTATATTATAAAGAGGTAAAGCTTGTAAGGGGTATTATCTTGGGAGTCGGAGAAAAAATGGTCAAACGAAAACGTTTCTTACGAACGCTGCCTTAACAATGAGAGATATATGATTGAGTTCTAGAAAAAAGTTGTAACTTGATAATGCCAATTACCGCCCAACGAAGTGGGCATGGGTCAGCTAGTTTATTAATTTTATATTTATAATTATATTTACATGAAATACGTTAATTAAGCTTTGATAATTTTAAATTCTATTTAAAAATGTTTGGAATCATTAAATTCTGAGAGGAAATTAATTTATAATCACTTAATGATAATTTATATATTTTTTATTATACCAAAAAATATATTTTATGATTTTATAATAAATGAAGTTAAATGAGAAAAATATATCCTTTGTACACTTTTATAAGACATAGTTCAATAATATATAAAATTACCACCAAATATGTTACTGCTGCCAAAAAGACATTCTTATTTTATTTGAATATAAATTAATTAAATACTACACTAAAATTAAATATAAAAATGGAATTATACATTTATCTTTCTATATACTTAAATCAATTCACATAATAATTATTACAGTTTACTGTTAAGACATAACCTAGCTTTTGCTTTATTATTTCTAGATCGCCATTTGTTTTATTTACCTGAACGCTCAAAACGCCCCATCAAGCGTTCCACATGGGTGTACGATTGTAATGCTCGGGAGTAAGTGGAACGGGAAAACTCACGGTCGTGAGCGTGAGCGTTGTGAGCGCTCAGTGGAACGCAGTCAACATGTCCACCTTGCAATTTTCGTCTCTGAAGTATAAGTGTTTCAAATACCCGTACTGCTAATAGTTTGCGGTTTTAAATAGGGATGGTGAAATGAGATCGATAAATCAAAATTCAATTATTAGACATAAACATTGTTTATTAAACATATCATTATTTTAATCAATATTAAACAACGAATCGATCAAGTGATTTAATTTCTGACACTATAAAATTGTGATTAATCTTTTTCTATTTAAATAAAAGTAAAACCATAAAATAATTTAAGCTTACTTCAACGTACTTAAATTGGGACAATTTTTAAGATAATTAAACATAAACACGATGTTGGCTATATAACCACAATTCCCTTCATATATCCTTAACAAATAAAATGTTTGTTGCAAGATAGCGAATGGTACAATTTTACATGTAGATTCATTACTGATTTTTAAATCTTTTCTAGGTTTCTACGTTAGGCCTCCGAATCTACATTTTTTGAAGTTATACTTCTTTTGGCGCGTTAGGGAAAAATGGTGAGAGTAAACTTTTACGATGTGCGCGCACACCGTCACGATAAACCGATACCCTAAAATTATTACGAAGCCGCGCGCGCACCGTCACGAAAAACCGACACCCTGAAGTTAGCTATAGTCAACATTTTGTTTCCTAGTATTTCTTTGTATTAAAACTTTCACTGTATTAAATACCTTTTTTCTATTGTTAGTGTCGTTTTTTCTATAAACGTAGAATAAGGCGAAAGATAAAATTTTTGAAAAGATTTTTATCTTGTTACGCCAACGAAGTATAACTTCTAACGCGTGTACATAAGTACGCACACACTTTTTTTTAATTAGGAAAATCAACATCTTAGTATATAGTTAAGATTTGGATATTAAAAATAGTATTTGTATTTAGCAGGATGCTATAACAGACATAAATAAAAATTATGTTATAATATTATGATGATTACCATTGTTATTTGTTTCTAATGACAATTGCAGTTTTTTGTTACTTAACTATTTTTGAAGTAAAGCTTTTTATGGCAGTGCTTTGAAATTCTGATCCGCAAACTTTTTGTGTGACGAAAAGTCGTAGGAGTAAAAACCGTGTCGGGTAGAGTGGCAGCAGCGTTTCGTTTACCATCGGGTATTGGAGAACACTGAGACATATGCTCTTCTCGCTTTCTTTTTGATAGTTTCAATTCTACCGCGTATGAAGTACACATATGCTATTTATAACTATTATTACTATGATCAAATAATAAAGAATAAGCAAAAGAAAGAGGTTGTTAACTATATTTTCAAGTTCTATTGTTTATAATATTTTACAGATCCCTACATGTTACCAAAGTATCCCAACAGTTTTTTTTAAGACAGGATTGACAACATTGTCTGCAATGTATGTGACTTTTATAACGTTATGTTGTATCTTACTAAAAATAACAAAATTGATGTTTTTTTTTTTATGTTAAGTACTGAAAACTACGTATGTAGTCTATATAAAGTTCAACTATATGTTCTTTAATATAAAAAAAATATTAACATGTTTCTTCACTTTTGTTTTGTTCTGCAAGATTACATGAAATTATTACCTAATTAAAATTAAAGGCGATGAAACAACAATTACTAAGGGTTATTTTTTATACAAATAAATCTCAAATAATTTATGAGATCGCTTTCATGAATCATTCCACAGTTCACAATTCATATTAATTAAAAATTGATTTTGTTGGTAAAGAATCGATATTCCTAGTTTCAAGCAGTTGTTAGCAATAGGTAAACTAGCGAAAGTTGCTTAACTCTCAAGCACCAAAATACATTCTCTAACCCCATTACCAAATTGATTGGCTTTGGGCCAATGGGACAATAAGTGTAGCCAGAACGTTAGTCATTTACACAAAAATGTTATCGAATTACCTCAAATAGAAAATACCATAATTTTTATACCAGTAAAATGGCAAATCTTAAAAGGATTTATCGCCGAAAAGATAATAATTCTTCCGGCTACACTTCAATCTCACTCAAGGGCAAGATGTTGAAAGCTTTTTTTTCTTTTATTGAAACAAAATGATTAAAGTTTTATTTAGAATGTAAACACAATTGTACACAATTATGTAAAATAATATATATTAAGAGGCGGCAGTTTGTCTCTTTGTACGAGTCGACATAAAAACTTGAGCTTATGTTACTTATTATTATTCGTCTCCTAAATTATCAGAAACGAACTTGTTGATGACTCCAGAAAGTAACATTCATAAGAAAAACTTTGCCTGAATTAAAGACAAAGAAAATTATAACTATAGTTTTCCCAGCTGCGTTGTATCTGTAACTAAATCTAGTATGACGTCGTCGTCGAGTAAACAATCAACAATCGATATATCAGATGAGATACACCGATATTGGGTAAGATTCATATATCAATGTTTAATGAAAATCGACATATATCCAACACCTCTACTACATCGTGGCAGCTTACGACATAGAATCATGGCAGACGGCACACGGCAGAGACGCGATTGTTAAGATAGACGTGTGGTGTAACTAGAATCGATAAGCATAAAAATGAATAAATCAAATTAAGTTTGAAAGTATCACTAGTGACAGAGAAGTTGAGGTTACCGTTATACGGGTATGCCGACATATTACTAGAATAGTTTTAAGTATGAAGGTGGACAGATATAAGAGTAGAGGAAGACCGAAAAAGGTATGGATAAAGTGTGTGAAAATGTGTATAACAGTTGTGAATTCTGGGATAACATCGGACAGAGGAGAGTGGAAAAGGAAAACATGTTTTATCGACTCTACTTAGGTGGGTCAAGGGTAAGAAGATGATGTATATAATAAAAAATATCGACTGCCTATATCCAAATTTTAATATCGAACTATCGATATATGGTTCAAAATACATTTGTAAATTATATCGAGATTTAAAAATAATAATATCGATATTTTATCAACACTCCATCGCACTATAGAGATAATAGAGATGTATAGAGAATAATGATACGAAGTAAGAAACCAAATAAAAAGTAATGGTAATGCGATGACAAAAAATAGAATAATCAGTAAAAGAAATGATAGTGCAACATAAAAATTAACTCGGGGAACAAAAACTTGTAATATTTGGTTATGTAGATAGTAATCAAAATTTGGAATTGTAACAGTATCTTTGTTTATTTACTCACAAACACCAACTTTCAATAAGTAATGGTCAAAAATGTTTGTATTAGCTGAAATGAAAGATGTTATACGAGTAACTCCAGAACATTTTCACCAAAGTTTAACGGAATCAATTACAACATTGCTTAACAGAAAACTTGCCAATAAGGTTCATACACTATCATAACCTATAACATAACCTTAGTTTTTTTTTTACTTGTCAGCAAAATTTTTGAGATTGAAATGATTCTTCTTATAAGTATCTAAACAAATCCCTATAGGGATGGAGCAGTAAATGAAATTCTTTATTTAGATAATGTGTAATAAATTTCATAGGTATACTGGTTGTGAATAAATTCTGAACCTCTTCTGAAAAATACTTAGAAATGTTTTGAATCTATTTCTAATCATTATCACATATCATTTACGTAAAATGTTGAATAAGTCAAGTAGTAAAGAAATATTTTCTTTTATTTATTGGATACCTATTCTCAGTATAAATAGCAATAAGTCAAATTAATTATCTTTCTCGTTTACAGGTAGTTTTAAATGTAGGTTTATGTATAGCTCTTTTCGACATAACAGATATTGGTCACTCATACATATTTCCTGGAGATGGCTCATCACATACAGAGGTTAAGTTCAGGTACATAGTTTTCCGACCAATGGTAGAGGAGATACTTATAGGAAAAATTAGAAGTTGCAGCAGAGAAGGAGTTCATGGTAAATGTATTTTTATGTAATAATCTAAAATATTACAAAAAAATCTATAAGTAATAGTTAAAATACCTTATTTCAGTATCTCTAGGTTTCTTCGATGATATATTAATACCAGTTAACGCCTTACAACATCCATCTAGATTTGACGAAACCGACCAAGCTTGGGTATGGGAGTATCCCAAAGAGGATGGGGAGAAACATGATTTGTTTATGGATTCTGGTAATAATTATTTTATTTTCTCTTGATTAATCATTGTCTACTTTTTAAAATTGAGTTATATAATTAATTTATTAAAAATTCTGAATATTACATTGTAGATATTGAAAATATGTAAAGAGAGAAATGTACTTATCTCCCTCTCAGTCTATATTTTTATAGTAATATAGATAAATTATTACAGGTGAATTAAAAATTCTGAATATTACATTGTAGATATTGAAAATATATAGAGAGAGAAATGTATTTATCTCCCTCTCAGTCTATATTTTTTATAGAAATATATATAAATTATTACAGGTGAATTAAAAATTCTGAATATTACATTGTAGATATTGAAAATATGTAGAGAGAGAAATGAATTTATCTCCCTATCAGTCTATATTGTAATAAAAATATATATAAATTATTACAGGTGAATCAATACGTTTTCGTGTTACCAGTGAGGTTTTCGAAGAAAGCTTGCCTACAGGTCCACCGGGAACAGAATGTACAGTGCAAACGATAGCACCTTTTAGATTGATAGGAGGAATAAATGAGCCAGGCCTAGGTTTACTCTCTTGGTGGGATGCAGCAGAGCAGGATACTGGTGATGATAATGATGAACAGAATAATGATGAATAAAACATTAAAAAATACAGATTGTTTAATTCCAATTATAGATATTCTCCACAAATGTAATCACACATTGTATGAAGTTGTTCGGAATTATTGGTTCAACTTTTATGTTATTTGTACTGTTGTGTACTGTATACAGTGTACCGATGTCACTTTGCTGTGATACATAAAAACCCCTACAGATTACCAGTTCCCTCCCATAGCACTTTTGCCTATCCCATTAGCCCCGTTTACAAACCTTTTTTTATTAAATTGAAATGAAGTTATTAATGATTCTCAAGTAGAAAACGTATCTTTAAACTAATTTCAGTGGTACAGCAGCAATATGGAAGACGATTTGCATTTTAAAATCACATTTCATACACGTGACTAGCTGCTGATAGTTGATAATCTAATTCAACAATGTTTATTATTTTATGTTGCAATATGTACCATGGCTACTTTTGGTATTCATTTTTATTAAAATTGTATAAAAAGTTCTTTCATATTAATAATAGCAATTTTAACACTCAATTTTATTGTTTTGTATGCTTAAGAATGGAGGATGAAAATTTTATGATATATTTAAACTACACATATTATAAATATTCCAAGCCTGATTATTTTTAAAATTTCATTTCAATAAAAATTGATACTCGTAATTAACAGGTTGAATTAATGAAACTAACAAAATGGTGCAACGACTATAGGTATTTTATTACGAACTTTAATAGTTTCCAAGCTTAACAATATAGAACAGGAATATGAATGTACATTAAGCAAAACGAATTTAAAAAAGCATACACATTTTTCTTGTAATAATACACTTGTCATATAATTTGTAATTTGCAGGTTTGAACTGCCAGTCCGTTGTGTTTGTGTTAAAAGTTCTGGTGTAAACTTTATTTATTGAGAATGTGTATACCTTATTCATATATGTGCAATAAAGCACTATGTGATTGGCAAGAGATTGAATAAGCTGCTCTCAATTATAAAGATGCAGACTATGATTTTATAATAAAACATTTTATAACAATAAAAAAAATGTTATAAATAACAAAAATATAATAGTCTACAGGTCCACACAGTTACTAGTGTCACCTAGTTTTAGATGCTCATATACGAAATATCTATGATGAATTCATTCTAGATACAATTTCCTGAAATTATCAATTCGTTTTAACAAAACCTAGTAGTATTTTGTCATATCGAAAAATAATCTAGATGCCAAATCAAGCACTAGAGGTACCACTTCGTTTTAACACGTAAACAGTAAACTTTAATAGGAAGATATATACACAAAATATTAATATGTATTGATTTAATATATGTAAAAGAATATATATTAATGCATATTTTTGAGAAGAGATAATGAAAGTACAACGATACCTACTTGAATTATGGTCGATGTTTGTAACTACTCAATGTGCGTGTTCCAGTGGGTCCGAGAATGGTTTAGATTCACGCACACAAAATTTCATCAAAATCGGTCCAGCTGTTTAGGAGGAGTTCACTGACATACACACGTACAGAAGAAATTTATATATAAAGATATATATATATATATAGGTATTACAATCCCAATCATGTACATACATACTAACACTAGTTATTCTAAGTCAAAATTATACATTTATAAAAATACGTAACGCATTAATTAACAATAGACAATTGTAATAATAAAGAATACGATAATTAACAACACATTGTAATAAAATACTACTTCGTTTTATTTTTGCATAACTTAAACAGGCTCCTAATTCTTTTTTTGGCATTTAATGTAGTAAACGTACTATGGATAATATAACAAAAGTAAACTTATGAGATCATTGGTTGTGACTATGTAAAATAAAATTAGGTACAGTATTAATAATTCACAACTGATTACAGGAATAGGAATACATTTATAATTTTTTAAATGTATGAACAAAACATTATACTATGTAATATAATTCTTCGTTCAGAACATGATCCATCGAACAGTTTTGCATAATATTTTACTAACACCAAAAAACTAACCGAGCTGCTAAAATATGTTTAATTTTATAAATTTTTTACGGACCCTAGTTTGGGTGCTGGTATATAGTAATGCTGACCATTGACAACTCTTTCATATAATTCTCAAGGTATAATGTACAACCGGGCTGATATATTCTTCAGAGTAAACGTACCAAACAAAAATGACGAGGTAGATGACAAAAGTAAATCACACATATATACCGATACTTACATTAACTGTAGATCCGTACGTTATTACGTTTCATTTGAAATATACTCTATAATCTGAAACTACCTCTATACAGAAGTATAAAATCCTGTATAAACAATAACAACAGTCTTACACTTTGGTCATCTCAGCACCTTAATTGTTAACAAGCACGATTTAACTGTAGTACCATATACGTTCTCAACAAGTGTACAGAGATCAAACTCAATAAAAAAAAATATATATATATATATTAACATACACTAACTGTATTACTAATAAATATGTGCGCCAATTTTATAACTAATGTCTTTTTTATGGTAGAAAGTAGCAAAAAGCTATATCGTCTACGTGATATCACAACAATAGTCGATCCATTCTAGTCGTGCCGAAGACCTCTCGCTACCGTATCACACATTATCGTGTGGTCTGATTGATGCATTATAGCATATTTTGCGCTTTTTTAGTGTGCATGTACTCTCGTATGACCAATTTCTTTATATATGATAATATACACAGACATTCTTTCAATTATAACCATCTACGTAATTACGTTAAACTGGTAAAACTATACGGATATCTGAATATCTCAAAGATGTATTTAATGTTGTCAAAATTAATAATAATCATAAAAAAATACTTTTATTTACTAAATTCTGCGAATTTTCATCTGGGCGAAACTTAATATGAGCTATACAATTCTGTATTATTTTTCTAAACGGATTCACAATTCCTATAACTAAGACTCTACTCGACTTTTACTCTATTGGCAATATAAGCTTTTATTTTACTAGATGTTATTATTTATTATAATGAATTGTTGAATTATAACAAAATTGATATTGTGTACACACGCTTTGTATCATATTCGACAAATTTCAACTGCTTGCTTGAATAAATCTTATTATTCTTAACAAGTAAATAGTTTCAGTTAACTGAAACTTTTAGCTATTAAACTATTATTAACTAATTAGCGTAAAAATGATTGTAATATTTATGTATATAATTTTAACATATATTATTATTATGTCTAATTTTTTATACAATATTATCACACTGTAAATGCAAGCAAAAGACTAGCTTATCATATTCTCTCAATATACTGACGTATCACAATTCCTCTTATACTTTTTCTTGTAATCAGAACCATTATAGAGTAATAATATTGTGTTTAATATGTTATATAAACAGACACCTAATATATAAATGATGTACCACAATTAATATGCGCACTAACATGAACTTATAATTTTATATTTTGATATATTATAATTTTATTCATAATAATTATTTTACTAATATATATTTCAATTTCCATATTTTTTATTATTTTAATTTCGAAAGGCAATCGATAGAAACAAATAATTCATTAATTAACTTACTAATACTAACTTGTATTATGTTTTGCGATAGCTTAAAATTTATTTACTTTTGTTTGAAAAGTTGTATAAAAGAATACAAATAAAACAAGAGGTTAGTTTACGTGTCGCCTATAAATAAATACCATATTTATGAAAGAAGAATTAGAGAGCAGTATCTAATAACAAAAAATAAAACCTTGTTTTATAAGTTAACAAACTGGTATACCGACTGGTATCATAATAAAATCAAGACAAAATCATACTTATGTTAAGTAATCAAGCGTTAGTCATTTATATGTATAGACGTCGAGTTAAAAATCCGAATATGAAATACATATGTTTCAAATATTCATCGGGAAAATTGATTTTCTCACTGAATGACAAATTGTCTCTGTTTAGTATACAGTCAAAACCGTTTATGGTTTACGGTTATATTGACCTAGAACAAAGGTCCCGTACTAAATGCCGTATCTCGAAAACATCACCGATTGTTACGACTATCGGTTTTTACAACTAAATATGAGTAGAACTTTCGATTCCGTTATAATAGATTTTGAATGTATTTTATCTTTTCTACAAATACTTTTAATACAAATTTCTACGTGACGTCATAATATATTACAAAGTCAAGAACTCAAATATTTAATTTCTTGTTAAAATTCAAAGCGTGTTTCCGTTGTTTGGTACACTAACAGTTGTGGATTATCCAGTGACTTCCGATTCAAAGAAACATGACGGCAAGTGTTGCCGTGAAGAAATTTTAAATATAAAGGCTCTTTTGGGAACTTATTGGTTATATATAATTAATATAAAAAATCAAGTGGTTTATTATTACCAAAAAATCGAATTGGACGACACTAGAAAAAAATAATACCCGATTATCCAAATAAACAATACATAGTTATGATAATAGACATAATAGCGTTGTTCGAGATTTAATGAACACTATTACTTGAAAGTATATAGCAAGGGGGAATTACTAAAATGATGTGCATTGTTCACATGAGCTATGAGCCGACCATCGAGCAGGTGTCGCCCGTATGCGACTGCCTCGTGTTCGTCTTTAGCGAGGCCACAGTTTATCAACCATCGTACGAGGCAGGACCCGCGGAATACCCCTCGGTAAGTACGCATTCGCCACCTGCGATTCAAAACACCATATCAACGCTGGAAACGGTAATTAACTAACGTGTATTTACACACGCTAGTCAATTAATTACTAACGCGTATTTATCAATATACACACGTTAGTCAATTAATAACTACCGTGTACTTATCAGTATCCACACTTCAGTTAATTAGGATTTCTACCATTGAAGGGAGGAAAATATCGTGAGTCAATTAACATTTCAAGCGACAATATTAACTCGTTTTGCATATTCTCTTCTTCACACACTTTTTGTTATTATGCTTTATAATTTTGACGTTATTACCACAATTTCATCTCATGTTAACTGTCGATGTGTTCTAAGTGGAAATCACGTTAAACCTAGACACATATTGGCTTTCAAATGCAGCTGCCGCAATATATAGATAGCCAGGGATGCTTAAAAAAACCTACCCCTCATCATGCTATGGTTTTATCACGATGTTTTCTATCACTGAAATCTCCGGCTCATTCGCAAGGATTTGAATCTACATCGATCGACGCGATGTCTGAATATGCTAACCATTTAGCCATAATCACTCATGCTGTCGAACCTTGTTGTCGACCCTGTCGAGTTTGAAGCGATAATTGTTGGCTGGCTTGTTTGATAAGCGTGTTATCGTTGTAGAAAATTAATGCCATGAAACCATAAGAAGATGATAAGGCATTTTCTTAATTAATTTTCGCCTATATTTTGCACCTCACATATATTTATAATCTCGCTTTTTTTTCGAACTGACTACACTATTGATCTAGTAAATACTTAACAGCTTCACCGGACTACGCTTTATAATCTCGGCATTACATCACAATACATACTTTTGAATGTTACTTTACATCGTAATTGTTCTTTCCCTTCGTAATTTTTTGACAATCGTAATATGATAATATGATGTCATTCTCTATTCCCTACCAAACTTGTTATATCTTCAAGACGCCCTTGAAAAACAAGCCAACTCCAAGCATAGTATATTACCTTAGACCTTATCATCATTTAATAAACATAATTATTTATATTGGTTCTATTTTATTTTCTTGTTCCGTTTTAGTCTTTTTCTTAATTGTATCACCTATTTTATTATTGTCTTCTGTATCGTATTATAAATGCTGTAATCGACTATAATTCATGGCATAAGTAATTTTAACAATTTGCATATATGTTTTAACTATTTTTTATGTCCCTGTTGTCGATTCTTTCCTGATAAACAAATAAATAAAAAAAATAATCATGTGAGACTGTGGTCAAAAGCTAAATGGTATAAGGAAATAAATAAATAGTTCATTTTTAACCAACTTCAAAACGAGGACGGTCTCATTGCGGCTGTATTTTTTTAAATATTTGTCGTTATCACAGAACCACGTCATTTATAAACGGAATTGGAAAATTATGTTTTTATTAGAAAGGGTCCTATTTTAGTTTCATCAGCATATTGGACCTTGCGTTCAGACGCAACACCTGAGAATTCTTAGAAAACGAATAGGTAGTGGGTTGATATATTGGTAGGTTACCTAGCTATTGTCAAAGACGTTCTGGTGTATTTTTTAGAGTGGCTTTTATTAAGTCGTATTTTTGTTATGATTATTACAGTATTTAATATAGAGAGAGCTCAGAGAAAATTACACTACCTTTCGTCGTCTAAAAATGTCTATATATCAGTTAAATGTGAAGCATATTATAATGAGACTTATTAACATTATTTATATGTAAATAGACAAAGGGAAAACAATTAAGAGCAACTTTCTCCTCTGTTTCTCAACCAATTTCCTTTTTTTCTGTTTAGTAACTATTTACGCGTTGTAGTGAAATCAGTAAAAAAAATTGGAAGTAGTTTTTTTTTCCAAACGACTGACAAGTCGAAACCTTTATAAGTCTCTAATCATTATAATTCACGTTCCTTTTCTTCTGCAATACTTGCACAATACTCAATACTGATAATTTTATCTTTATATTGACATGTGAAATAAAGTAGGTACCTTTATTACAGTTTCATTTCGACCACTGGACCGAACACTAGTCATGATAAATAAACAGAACATACCTGATATCTTTCGCAATAGATTCCTTGCATCTATCTAAATGATGTGTAATGAACTGATCACAGACAAGTTTTGTCTCGAAACTCAGATCCTCTATAGTTGGTAATATTACTGCATCAGCTCCTTGCCTGCAATTTGATGTAATAAGTTGCTGGGTGTTAAGACATAGGGATTCCAGTCATAGTGACTCTTATAGTTTGTTGATTTCCGGGACCAGTTAGTGTATATGCAGGTTAGCATAACAGCAAAAACTGTTGATGGTATGTAAGTCTTTAAATTATGACTGTTGTTTTGGGGTTGCACTGAGCTTACCATTATGTACAATGCAGTTTTTTTAAATTATAATACAATAAATAAAGAAAAGCTTCATTTATTGGAACAAATTATATATTTTTTTTTTTATCATCATGTTTACTACTTATTTAAAGCTATTAAAAATCATAATTATATCCCAACCGAAATCATCTGAAACCCTATATCTCGTACCAGTTCAATAATGTTCGGGTGCCCCGGCAAGATGGTAATTAAATTATTGCATTAAGAGATACGCTTATCTTCTCGATTATTAATTTATTTATGATATAATATACAGACACAAAATTTACCATTTTATTACTTGAATACATAGATAAAAATGTAGCAGCGAGCTTAATATGCAATCTCCAATTTATTTAAATCAGAATATCTTGCTGTACCTAAGTTAAAGGTAAATCTTGACTTTTTATACAAAAATGGTGTAGAAATGATAACGAATGCATTATGGTTTTTAGTTCTATTGATATATAGGACTCGTGTATTTTTTATCTAGAGAAGTAAATGGTTCGAAATACTTTTCAACTCGAATACAAGCAAACTTACCATTTTGTTTTTATGTATCGAACAGCAGGTACTATAATTTCCTCAGTATCGAGACCAAACAATATAAATATTACTAATCCTTGTCCATAGTTTGCTGCAATGTCCAAAAATTCTATTTCCACAAATACTCCACTTTCATCTTTTAGCATCATTCGCCATGTCGTATACGTGATACCCTGTAATGAAGAGGAATTAATATGAGTAAAAAGATCTAGAATACGGTGCACCAGATCAATAACAACGCATCAACTAATAGAATGTGTAAAATTAACTAATAAACAATTAATCTCTTGTCCGTTCAATTTTGGAAAAGGTATCTCAGTAAATTATCAAACTTTAAATTAATTAACATTTTTTTCTGAGTTCTCATTTATATTTAAATAATGACACATTCAAATTTCATTTTAATTAACAGGCTTTAATACAGGAATATTAGAAAAGTCACTGGCCCCAAGTTTCTTGAGGCTTACAGTAGAAACATTTTTTTTCTAGTATATCTAAAGTAATGTTGTTACGTTCACAGTACTCCTACTGATACAATTTTAGGATAAAGCATCTTGCAAAAATCTTCAGTTTTAGATTGTTAATATATGTCGATATAATATGTGTCGATTAACTGGCTGGTCGGTTTAAACAAATGCAAAGACTGATACAATGACAATAAACTGTTCTTTTTGTAACCTAATATCTTTTTTATTATATACTAGTTGCGCGTCCTAGCTTCACACAGGTGTACCAATGAATAAAATATCACCAAAACATCAGTTTACACTACGAATTAAAATAAGACAAATGGGTGTAGGTATTCTGAAGTGATGCGCTTATGTAAGCGCATCACTTTTATAAGCAAATGTATATATATATATACATTCGGCAATTGATTTTTATTTACATAGATTTATAACGTATCAAGGCAGGACATCTTCGGCTTACCCAATTACCAAACAATAGGGCTTTCTAGTAACATTTGATACAGTCCCTGTGCTTGCTTAATTCGTTTCTCCTTAACACTGTTAATTATAAACAAAGATTATTTTTAAATTATAGCGTTTTAGTATTTGGAGAGGGACTGGTTCTCAAGTGAAGCTGGCGAAATACAACAATGGGTGCTTGACAGTTTTTCAACTTTAGGGTGGTAGATAGCCATGCGGTCTTAGAAAATGCACTACCACGATGCTGTGTTGTCAGCACAATGTTTTCCTTTACCAAAAACTCCCAAATCATGGGTAAGCGTTTGAATCTACGTCGATCGAGGCGGTGTCCGAAATGAGACGAGATGAAATTTACTCTTAATAATAAAATGGATCCAATTATTTTTACATTCTTATAAATAAAACCAAAATGTGAAAAGTAGCGTAAGTACAGTTCTCGTCAATCTTTTTGGCCGCTCTGAATATATATTTAATTCAAATTTGCGCATAATACACGCATGAGTTTTATACAAAACAAAGTTAAAATATTTTTATAGGAATCTACATTTATTTATCCTTAAGTTGTCTCGATGTTATTTATACATATATCAGGCCTTTTTTATATCTTATTTTTTGGGGGCACGCTAATATTCGAAAGTTGTATCCATAGTTTTTTACATCTCAAATAGTGCACAAATGTACACCTTGTTATTTTGGGTACTTGTGACATATAATGGTATGATACTGTTGTAAAATTTTCATAACGAAAACCAATGAAAATCACGAGATATTCATAGTTTTAAGTTGCCTCTGATACATTGAAAACAGTTTTATTCAATTTACTCGTAAACTATAAGTCCACTCTAAAAATCGCATAGCATGCATCGCATAATAGAGAAATCGAATAGCGTTTAATTTTTTGTACAATGACGACGACTTTAATATTTTAGTACTCTACGTCCAACCTCTACTACAGAGACAAACCACTGTGAGACGCGTTAATTGTTCAGGAAAGATAGATTACATTTTGTATTTAGATAAGTTAAAAAAAAAAACAATTTAAAAAATCCAAAAATTTTTGTAAAAGTTAACAAAATTGATATTTTTTCATTTTTTTACACTGATTAATTTTTTTAATTTTTTATGGCAATTTTTCGATATGTTCGAAATTCCCTTTGAGGGCAATACGTGACCCCGCGTGCCGCCACAAAAAAAAAACCTGCATATAATATAACACGTATTTGCACCTAAATTTGCTTTCTGCGCATCTATATTCAGAGCGGTCAAAAAGATTGGTAAGCACTGTAGTGTTGTAACGTTGGTGTAATGGAAACGTTTTTTTATCTACTTACAATAAACATACTGAGACTGTATATAATAATGAGTACAGTATGTTTGAGTAGTTGTCCGCCCCTTCCGCGGGATTGTTCTGGTGGTAAAAGACCAAGTTGTGTCGCCGCACATTCAAGCTCATTGAGATAAGTACAAGCGCCAGGTTCCTTGCATCGATGTTTTTGTGATGGCGGACAGGCGCAGTCCCTAAGTAATATAATCGTTTATTACCTATCCTCACATTTCCTTAATAATATCACTACATATTATAAAACAAAGTCCTCTGCCATGTCTGTCTGTTCGCGATAAACTCAAAATCGGCTAAACGGATTTTCATGCGGTTTTCACCGGTAAATAAAGTGATTCATGAGGAATATTTAGGTACATAATTTGCCAATGTTTTTTTTTTATTATCAGGGCGTGACAAAGTCTGCCGGGCCCGCTAGTCAACTGTACTGTACTTAACACGTACTGTAGTTAACACGAGTGAAGTTGCGCGTAAAAGCTAATTTATATTTTATGACAAACTCACTAATGTCCGTGACTTCATCAGCGTTGTTTATTATATTAAGAATATTTTTTTTTGTAGAAAGTAAAAAACTAAAAGCAAAAACATCATCCGTTTACAATTTTATTTTGTAAAGGATATTATACTCCTACGCTTGCGCACTACACCATTTGCCCCAGCTCATATATCACGGAAAACGTATTACTTATAAAACTGTAGTTTCTTACAACTTTAATAACTTTATAGTATGTATTTTTTTTTTATAAAGACTGTCTCTAAGAAGTAAAAATATTTTTTTTATCGAAATCTATCCAGTAGTTTTTGAGTGATGCGCGTACCACGGCAGACATCTGTCATTTTCTTTATATAGATAAACTAGCCTCTGCCCGCGACTTCGTCCGCGTGGAATAGTTACTTTGGGCAAACGCTATCACGCAGCGGAAGCTCTTAAGAGGAAAGAATACCACGATTTTGAAACATGATATATCAAAATAAATACTAATAAACAACAAAGAGAATCTTAGTTAAAGTCTGTTCTAAAACTTTATAAAGTATGGGAACGATACTTTTAAACGTAATAAAAATCACACCTAGCTTCAATGAACAAAATTCAAGGGGCGCTTTTCAAGCTTACTCATTACGTAACTGCTTATAGTGGGAATGCCACACGGTCGAACAAAAGGAAGCAGGGTGCGGGCCGAGGTGCGGGACGGGGCCCGGAGTATGCAACGTGATTAATTTATTACACCAGTTCGTTTTTGCGTAAATTCACCTAACGTTGAGTGTATATCAGATTTGCGTTTCTCGAGATAATTAGTTCAAATATACAGCACCTATTCTTTTATTTGATTTAGAACGACAAACAAGTATTGAGTAATCTGTGAGAGTATTGAAAATATTTAACCAGTCATGCTGTATAAATTATTTTATCAATCTTATACTAATTTTGCTTATGAAATAAACTTACTTGGTGTTACCAGCAATATCTTCTATATCCCCTGAGGTTATTAACCCATTTTCACAGTTCGCGTCATTCGAACAACATCCATTCGCAGTTTTACTCGGTGACGGACTAGCAGTTATCGTCCCATAGCATCCTAAAAGGAGAACTCCCTTATTAATATCTAAGTAAAATATATCTTACTAGCTTTTACCCGCAGCTTCGCTCGCATTAATGTAGCTTTGAGCTATCACTACGGGAACAGTACATTTTTTTAGATAAAAGGTACCCTATGTCCTTTTCTGTACTCTTGACAATGTTTATAGAAAATATAATGATAATTTGTTGCTTTCTTAAGGCGTAAAAGCGTAATAAACAAACGATCTTACTTTCACATTTGTTATATTACATTTTGCTCCAAATTTTTTGACCGCTATGAGTATAGCTGCCACAAAACAAGAACAATTTTTTTGTAAACCTCACCGTTTAAAAGTTGTTGAAGTTTGATTATTTTCAGGCTGATTTCGTTTTTCTTATGCCATCATCTAATCTATCTATACTAATATATAAAGCTGAAGAGTTTGTTTGGTTGAACGCTATGATCTCAGGAACTACCAGTCCGATTTGAGAAAACCCTTCGGTTTTAGATAGCTCATTTATCGAGGAAGGCTTTAGGCTAGATATCATCACGCTAAGACTAATAGAAGCAGAGCACCAATTAAAAATGTTTCAAAATCAGGCACTTTTTTCCTTTTGAGAGATTTCGTTAGCGTTAGTATTATATACGTTGCCATGGTAACGTGGTAAGTTTCTATCGCAAACATTTTCAAAGTTTAATTTGTTTTCCTATTCAAAAAGTTTATACTACTTTTATTTCCAATTTCTTTTTGTTCTCTATTACGTATTATAAAAATAAAGTTTGTGTATGTACAATTAAAATAATAACTTTTTGATGAATGGATATGGCTATAAATGAACAAAAAAAAATTTTTTTTATACTTTGTCTATATTTTTAGATTATTATATTTTGTCTGTTTGTTTGTTTGTTCCGGGTAATCTCCAAAACGGCTGAACCTATTTTAACGGGAATTTTACTTTTTACTGCCAGATAGCCGAAATTATAGCGGTAGACATATTCTATTTTATTTGTCCGCGGCTTCGTCCGCATTGCTATTTCCAATTTTCACGGGGTATTCACCGGTAGATTGCAGACCTCATAAAAAGTAATTTAGTTTTTTTTCAGCCGCAGTGGAATATCCGAAATTTTTGAATTAATTTTCACAGGACTTTCACTAGCAGACAACTAATTAATGAGCTATTTTATTTTAAGGTAGTGGGCTCGGCAGACGTTGTCCCGCCCTGATAATAAAAAGAAAACCTTGACTTATTATACCTAAACCTTCCCCGTGAACCGTTCTACCTACTGGTGTAAACAGCATGAAAATCCGTTCTGTAGTTTTTGACTTTATCGCGAACAGATAAACAGACAGATCAGAGGACTTTGTTTTTAACCGACTTCGAAAAAGGAGGAGGTTACTATGTTCGGTTGTATGTTTATTTTATGTATGTTAATCGATATTTTCGTCAATTGTGAACCGATTTTAATTATTCTTTTTTTATTTGAATTGGTACACTATGTAGTGATGAACTGCCACCTGTGCATTCGTCCGTGTGAAATTGATCAAAAATATGTTACAACGGCGTGAGACGTGTGTTTTACTGGACTCCAAGAATAAATATACATAATTGAAAGTCATATGTAACATTAATTATATCATCTTTTTGGTCAATTTGGCGGCCATATTGTTTTATTTACCGCGTTTGGGTCTATATAACTCAGTGATTAAAGCAACGTATAAGAATAACTTAAGTATATCGACAATATGGGCATATTATATCTATATAATAAAAGATTGACATATTGTTAAATAATGTATAGCTTAAAATTTTCATTACTTTCTTATATAGTGTTAGTGAGCACTGAGTGGGATACATAGTAGGTTGAAGTTCCAGGTATGTTGCAGATGACAAATACCATCCCATTTGATATACTATTAGTATTCATATATCTAATGTACATGTTACAGTAGATGGCGTGCGTGTCGTAGTTACAAATGTTTTTGAAAAAGCATTTCTGTACATTATGTACATACATACCTACTTACAATTTTACATTTCTTTAATACATTAAAAAAAATGCGTGTGGAGCCGCGGGGCACAGCTAGTAATACTATATAATACTATATAATCTATACTAATATTATAAAGAGGTAAAGTTTGTGAGTTTGTGGGTTTGAGTTTGTGACGTTGTGACGTTGTGGCGTTGTAAGGGGTAATCTCAGGAACTACTGGTCCGATTTGAATAATTCTTTCAGTGTTATATAGCTCATTCATCTAGAATGGTTATATGCTATATATCATCACGCTAAGGCCAATAGGAGCGGAGCACAGATTAAAAATGTTTCAAAATCGAGATGTTTTTTTCTTTTTGAGAGTTTCTGCTGTGTGTCAGCGTTAGCCCAGAGTAGTAACTATTACTACGCGGACGAAGTCGCGGGCAAGGGCTATAATCTATATACTAATATTATAAAGAGGTAAAGTTTGTGACGTTGTGGGGGGTAATCTCAGGAACTACTAAACCGATTTTGAAAATTCTTTTACCAATAGAAAGCCACGTTATTTGTGAGTGTCATAAGCTATATATTGTCACGCTAAGGATAATAGGAGCGGAGCAACAATGAAAAATATTTTAAAATCGGGGCTTTTTTCCTTTTGAGAGCTTCCGCTGCGTCTTTGCCCAAAATAACTATTCCACGCGTACGAAGTCGCGGGCAGAAGCTATTAACTAATTATATTATCTATACTAATATTATAAAAAAGTAAAGTTTGTGAGTTTGTGACGTTGTAGGGGGTAATCTCAGGAACTAGTAAACCGATTTTGAAATTTTTTTTACCAATATAAAGCCACGTTATTTATGAATGTCATAGGCTACATTTCATCACGCTAAGACCAATAGGAGCGGAGCAACAATGAAAAATGTTTTAAAATCGGGGTATTTTTTCCTTTTGAGAGCTTCCACTGCGTCTTAGCCCAAAATAACTATTCCACGCAGGCAAAGTCGCGGGCAGAAGCTATTAACTAATTATATTATCTATAATCTATACTAATATTATAAAGAGGTAAAGTTTGTGAGGTTGTAGGGGGTAATATCTGGGGAGTCGGAGAAAAATGGTCGAACGGAAACGTTTCTTACGAACGCTGCCTTAATTATGAGACCTATATAATTGAGTTCTAGAGAAAAGTTGTAGCTTGATAATCTATTACCGCCCAACGAAGTGGGCACGGGTTGGCTAGTACTATAATAAAACTGTAACAAAACCAAATCTGTACATTAAATATTTTTTGAAAATTTTGATCGGGGTAGAGTTGGTTATCGATATAGAAGCCAAAAATAATCCTTTTACAATTTTTGTCTGCCTGTCTGTCCCTGTGAACACGTATCACTCTGAAAGTACTGAACCGGTTTCGACGAAACTTGACACAGTGATAACTAATATGACAAGGTTACATTTAGGATACTTTTTGTCCCATAAAACGCAAGGAATTCTCCAGAATAACGGACGAAAGTCAAAAATTAGTAGTTAGTGAAATTCTAGACGGATTTCGGTAAATTTTCTTTGTGCTATATATAGCAGACAGATTAGCTATAAATTTAAGCTATATTGGAACGAAGTTCTTGACTGCGCATTACACGTTTTGATCGGATTGGAGCTAGACCGAAAAAAGCGTAACAAGACTTTTTTGCGATACGTACAAGAGCCAACAACGTTGAAAGAACAAAAATGTTAGAGAAGCTGGTTCTTTAATATATCATTCTTTATGCTCTTCCAAACAAGATTCAGGATACCTGTTTGCCGGTAAACGTTGTGTTTATTAATGCGCATCACACCTTTACACGTAAAAATATTGATTTTTAAATAATTTTAGGAAACTTTTTTTTCAGTAAAAATTTCTTTTTAAACGTTATTAAAAACATGAATTTATCACTGCCAGACAATTTTGTTATTGACAATACTGTGCCCGATGATATTCTTTATAAATAAAAATAATTCATTTCAAACCATTTTATTTTTTCCATTGCAAAAAACATATTTCATTTTATTAACCTTTACGATATTAAGATTTCACCGTAAACAATGAAAACCAACGATAAACGTAAATGACTTGGGACTGACGCCATCTTGAATACATGCGTCTATAACAGGCACTGTCACAATCATCGTTATCTTTATCATACAGCCAGTGTTGCGCTAAACTATATCTAAGTTATTCTATACATATTATTTTTAATTTACCCTCTTTTATGTCAAAATAACATAATATCAAAATTACAGCTATCTTAACATGGCTTGAACATACCAATTATTGTTAAAAAAAAATAACATCGGGCACATTATTGTTAATAATAAAAATGTCTGGGAATAATTTCATGTTTTAGTAGCATTTCAAAGTTAGTGAAAAACAAAATATTCTTAAATTATTTAAAAATCAATATTTTTGCCTGTAAAGGTGCGATATGCACTAATAAACGCAACGTTTACCGGCAGCCAGGTAGCCCGCACGTTGTTCGGAAAAACAAAAAGATATATAAAAAACTGGCTTATTAAAATTCGCTCTCGAAACCGCTGCTAGCTCTTAGACGAATAGTTACAGGCAAGTGACAGTTGACGCGTCGACGAGTCATATCTTTTTCATATTTATATTTTTCTTCAAGTTTTAATAAAGTAAATAAGTTTTAATACAAGTGTAGTATATACATATATAAAATTCATTTTCATTTTTATCCCGCTTTTATTAGCTTCACTTGTATGTATGTATGTTTGTAACCGACCCCTTTGAGCTCGATTTTGTCCTACTTTGAACGATCAGATTTAATTCAAACTTTGCACACCTGTCAAAGGTCGATGACAATGCAATAATCCGAAAAAAAAGATAAAAAATATAACTAAAAAATGAAAAATAAATAATAGTTTAAAAAAAACATGCAATGCGTCACTGTTAATATCAGCACCTCCAGATATCAGTATTTTTATCATTTTTTTGTCACTTTTTACAAAAATATACATTTATTTCTAATTTACACTATTCTTAATCCAAATTTATTAAATGTTATTTTCTGTTTTTTAGTTGGATTTTTTATGAAAGCGTGTTTTTTTAGTTTTTTTTTTAATTATTATTTATTTCATTACCACCAATATATGTAGGTAAGTTTTTATCTTAATTGAACCCGGTAGATGATGCTACGAACGGGTCCTAGGCTTATTTTAAAAGTTTTCTCACATACCATCTGGGTATATGTTTGAGTGAGTCCCTTCATAGTTTGGATTTACAATTGGAAACGGAAGGCGTGGCTGCAATCGGGTTTTAAATTTATTAAAATTTTTCGCCTTTAAAAATACAATTGAAACCGGTGATAACTGATTTGGTGCACACGATGTTGCACGGGTCAGCTAGTTATAAATAATCAAACTTCAACCTTCAATAATTTTTAAACGGTGAGGTTTACAAAAAAAATATAAGAGACCTTTTTTGTAGAGAATTCAATTTCCTACAAATATATGATACGAGACATTTTTTTCAATTAGTAAATACTGAGATATGAATTTTTCTTTCTAATAATAAGGAAAAAATGAAAAACTATTCAAAATTTCACATAAAAATGTTCACATATTGAACCAACTATAATACGCCTTCTCTTTTGTGTTTTCTTACAAATAAGATATACATATATACAAATGTGTTATATATGTAGAATATATCCTATATGTTATACCGGTATATAATCTATTACCGTATCAAATTTCGTCTAATAGTTTTTGCGTGAATCTCGTACAAAAGACAGACAGACAGACAAATTGTAAAAAAATATTTAGAAATGTGTTCTATCATTGATTCTAAGACCCACCAGAGTATTTTTTCTTTAAAATATTTAATGTACAGATTTCGTCCCGTTACCATTTTATTGTATGTATAGATGTAATAATTAGTAACCTAATTAATATTGCGCGTTTATTTGAAGTATAAAAATTAAATTAATTAAATCTTAACACACTGTTGATTGGCAGGTGTCCCAACTGACTGATAACCCTTCTTATATTAATGTATACTAACTCATTTTCACTTATATTAATTGTACTTACCTACTAGACCCCTACTGCCTTCATCTGATAGCGATTGCGTGTATGACGTAGGTTCAGCATTGTCGATCAAATGTGTGGACTCTTCAGGTGAGGACGTATCAGGTATTATATCGGCGTATATACAACTGAACTGTGCATTGCGCCGACGGAATCTTATATACAATATGAGACATCCCGTAGTCACTATAAAAACAGAAAAGAGCTTTTTATTTATTTGTTGTAGTAGTCACAGTGTAATTATGAATTAAAAAAAAAAGAATATACATAATATTTTTTATCATCTTTAAGCTATCGTTTGTCCACAACCCAGTGGAATTTAAAAGAGGATACGGCCAATGAGAAGCCTACAATGAAATCTGGGCCACAAGTATAAATAACGAAATATTTTGGGAAAGCACTTGGATGTAAACTTCCAGCTTGAGAGTGATAATTTGACAGACAAGCACAAGAAAAAACAGTTTGTGACGATATTGCTATTTCGTAATTGTTTATTATGTACACATGAAAACAAGCACCACACCGCTTGCCTCAGTTCTCCATGGCATGAAAATACACATCGTTGAACGCGTAGTATGCCGATAACAGATATGCCAAGACTGCAAGTTTTATCACAAAATTACCTTTTTCTAATAGTAAAACAATTAAGAAATTAATTGTATACGATGTCCCAAAATCACTAATTGACCTCACGCAAAGGTTTTACATATTCACTAGCTTTACCTCGCGGTTTCGTTCCCGTTAACGTAGATTTAACCTAACCCTCGAGAATAGTACTTTTCTAGATACTTTAGATTTTAATAATAAAATCATCGCATGGTGTTAAAGCCTTTACTAAGTCGACCTGGCTACTTACCACTCTTAAGTTGAAAATCTGTGGCCAAGAACCTGTTGGTGTGTTCCGGTAGCTACACTTGAGAACCAGTCCCCTCTAAGTTTATCGCGTTTACCACCTTGGACTTCATCGTCACATCGTCAATGTAAGTAAATGTAAATAATCAAGGTGATTAGCACAGAAAGATCCCTTGCCGCTTCAACAATACGGTCTGCCGGTACACCGTGGGGTTTTAGTCCGTGAGAGTCGGACATAACCCATCCTCTCCCCCGAGAGGGTGGCGTATCCATAATGGATTTCCCCGCGTTAATAAAAAAAAAGATTGTGGTCTAACGTTAAAACCTGTAAAATATGAAAAAGCGAAATTTAAGTAATTGATACGAAATCTACTTACCGGTAAGACAAAACACAAGCAGACACAGGCGTATAGCGTCGATGGCTTTCCTGTCCAAGTAATCAGAAGGCTTCGTCACTAATAAAACTACAACCATCACAATGGGCGCACCCCACGCTACAAATCCGAGCACCGGCCACAGAGTTACTACAAAACATGGACCCCGACTCTGGAAGTTGAATAAAATTGATAAATCTCGCGTAATCACGATATCGGAATATTTATCGTCTGCTGATTTTTTAAGTCCGAGATCTCAAAATGGCGGATTATGAATCTAAATATCTAGCCAATTTTTTGAAATTATTTCAATATTTTACATTACATAATTTATTGTTCGAGTTTTTCAAACTTATAGTAAATGTGGTATTTTTTCTAAACGTATGCTGCCAACAGTCTGTTTACCAATGCATCATAAAGTCTACATTTGTTAGTATGGTGCTTAAACCTTTATGATTTTAAACAGTGCAGAGGAGTTACATAACATATTTAATGTAAAGAATAAGTAGTAGTCCGGTGAACCTGTTAAGGCCTTGCTAGGTCAATAGCGTCAGTCCGAGAAAAAATAAATAAAAAAAAGAATAAGTAGTCTATTGTCATTATTCGTCTTATGATTTCATCCGATACGAAATATATATAAGAGTTGTTGAGGTATGTATGCCTGGTACACATATATGTTTCAACAAGTCATATATATATGAATAGTATGAATAGTTAGCTTAGCTTAGGTTAGCTCAGATAGGTCGCGGGAGTGGATGGGACGAGAGTGGGGCTCCCTGACGTTCCGGGTGGTGCAGGTACTCACCAGGCACGGTTGCTTCGGGTGGCACCTGCACCATATCGCACGCAGGGAGCCGACCGCCGCATGTCATGAGTGCGGCGCTGATGAGGACACCGCGCAGCACACTCTGTCCGAGTGTGCTGCGTGGGAGGGGCAGCGCCGCATTCTGGCTGCGGCGGTGGGGAATTTAGGGGGGAATTTGTCGCTGCCGAGTGTGGTTTCGGCCATGCTCGGCAGCGAACAGGCTTGGCGAGCTATGGCCTCCTTCTGCGAGGAGGTCATCTCGCAGAAGGAGGCGGCGGAGAGGGCCCGCGAGGTAGATCCTCTAAGTGGCCCTCTCCGCCAACGGAGGACCAGCGGCAGGAGCCCGGCGGTCACCTTCTGCCGGGCGGACCGTTGGGGCGGCTCTCCAAGGGGAGAAGCATAGATCGATCCCTTGCCGCCCCAACAATACGGTCGGTCGCGGTACACCGTGGGGTTTTAGTCTATGCGAGTCGGACATAACCCACCCTCTCCCCCGGGAGGGTGGCGTATCCAAAAGGGATTTCCCCACGAAAAAAAAAAAAAAAACAAAAAGATAGGTCGCGAATTGCATGTATCAGGCAACAGCCCAAGCAGAGGTGTGCCGTGCACCCTTGAGCTAGTTGTCAAATAAAATCGGCTGAGTGCCTTAAGCGCTCGCCTTAGTAGTCCGGTGAAGCTGTTAAGACCTTGCTAGGTCAATAGCGTAGTAAGTTCGAAAAAAAAAATCTTATAATTTCGCACGTACGAACAACTCTCTTATTCTATCATGCTCTTCTATCCCTTTCGGTATATAGCACATCGCTTTTTTCCTCCAATACTCGCGAAATATCTATTTAACGTCTATTTCCCGTGTAGCAATGGAAAACAATGCATTACAGTTCGATCTTGGAATTTTACTTTTTTTTTTACTGTTTTTCATCAAATTGAGAATTTTACCGTATGCAGAAGAGAGGCATAAAAATGATCTGCGAAACATTTATCGTCGACATTCGAATGGAAGCAATTTATATATAGCGATAAAAATAATTGATATTACTTTCTATCATACTCAAAATTTTACAAAAATAAAAGTGTAGTATAGTCACAAATTTTTTTTTTAAATATATTTTTATATTTATATATTTTATAATTAGTTGGGATAAAAAGGTGCTATTCACATCTTCATTTAAGATTGAACAGATGTATATAAAGAATATAACATGACTTACCTGCAACATGAGCATCCCAACTGAAAGCATAGAAGTCCACAAGAGGCATGAGTAAGTACTAAATACTTGAAGGGATTCTTGTATAGTGGTGTTCCAAGATGGCTTATAGTTATTAAGTGGACCACCCCAAATCACGCTGACTGCCAACAGTAGCTGAAATACAAGTATGAAATACTGAGTAACAAACCCAATGTTATAATCATATTTAGAGCAATATAATTTACTTAAACAATTTCGACTTTCCATATCTCATTTTATTAAAAACATTTCTGAATACCACTGGTATTAATATAATAACATTATCAAATTATAGTATAAAATGATTATTATTGGTTACTATTAATTAAATTCTAATCTAAGACAAATAAAATGGCATAAGTAATTAACTCTTATACACACATTCGTTTTTTTTTAACAAATTTACTGTTGACTTAGCACAAAATTGATATTATGTAAGTATTCTTACTGTTTAAATACTAAGTTAATATAGCTGCAGAACCATCAAAAGGTAGTTATCGTAAAATGGAAAAAATAAATGGATATCCACAGAAAACGACATTTAGGTGTGCCAACTTTCTTAATGATCGGTCAAACAATATTGTGATTTACCAATCTCATACATGTGTATAATAATATAATGTAATGTAATTGTACGAGTATTTAAACCATCATCTAATATTGTATATGTTGTTAAGCAAATTTCATACAGATAAACAAAGAAAGACTCGTTGACCCTGAAAACGAAATAAAATTGGGCTGTATGAATAGCATGTCTGCAACTTTATCGAAACATTCGAATAATGACGTCAGCATTTCAGAGTTTTTCACCCTCCTTTGTTGTCAGATATATAAACGTGGCACGATGCGTTCGAGTTGAGTTCTATTTTAAATATTAGAGAGACTATGAAAATAAACAAAGTAAACAGTCTACAAGCTGACTGCGACTACAACGTTATAAGGTGTGTGATAGTAATATTGTGTAATAGTGAATACTACTAATAATATAATACTGATCTGTACGAGTATAAACAAATTTCTTTCAACGCAAACAGCATTTAATTTGCCAAGGGCGTAACTTATCTATTTATCTCTATTTTCCAAAATAGTATTCTTAACCATGGCTCCCAAACTAGGCAATGCCTGTCTCATGGACCCTTAAAATCTGATTACAGATTGACTTAATTGTTATAATCGTTATAAAATCATTATAATAACTAAATAAATGTAAGTGTCTGTGTATGTGCCTGTGTGTGCGAATGTATGTGTGTGTATGTGTGTGCAAATGTATGTGTGTGTATGTGCGTGCGTGTGTAAATGTATGTGTATGTGTGTGAAAGTGTTTTTTTTAACTGGATTGGCAAAATGACTGAACGGTACCTGATGGAAAGTACAGTACAGTCCATAAATAACCGCGACTATCGGTATTAAATAACAACGGCAGTAGTCGCCATCATGCCGACGTGCACATGTGCCTCTTCACGCTTCGTTAGAAAGACCCTCGTTGTGTACGTGTATGTGTTCGTATGGCAGAGATGTATAATTCTTGGGATGGATGCTAATAGAGTATCTTGAGTAGATCTTTCACAAATTCATAGGAAATGCTGTTTGGTGGCAGTTTTGACATGGTGGCGTGAGCAACGTAAGTAGTTGTAATCGTCCACTATTTTAGCAACTTTATTGTAAACGTATGGCATTCTTGTGCAAAGGACGATTTAACAGCTAGAATGGGTACGCTGAAATAAGTATGAGGATTTATGACATTCTCTTCTAACCTGTGATGAAACTAAGCAGAGAGTTAATCTATGCGGCATCCGCTTATATTTCTTTGTGACCGTGAACACAGTCAACACCCACACACAGGCAACAAGAGCAACGATCGACAGATCGAAACTGAATCTCTTGAGCTGATCCGCGTAATCCTTGTTTATTGATATCATTTGTGCCGACAAGAACATTATCGGTCCAGAGAGAAAAGTACAGATGACCATCGATGATGCCATCTGAAAATAAGTGAGTAATGAACATCCTACAAATTAAAAACCAAACAAACATAAATATAAACAAACTAATACAAATTACAAATGTATTATATTTTATTTTAGTTCAGGAGTTTCATACATACAATGTATGTAATATCAAAATAACAAATTTGTAATTATTAGATATGAAAGTATACTACTCGCTACTGATAACAAAAATGTAATGTTTAAATTTTTTTGTCACTCTGTCTGTTTGTTCCGGGTGATCACCAAAACGGCTCAACCGTTTTGACGGGATTTTCACTAACAGATAGCTGAAATTACAGCGGGTGAAATAGGCTATTTTATTTTAGACTAACTGTTACCCGCGACTCTGTCCGGAGTGCTATCTCCAAAACCGTTGGCCCGATTTTCACGGGACTTCAATTGTTTCTGAAAGAGCGTTTCTGTAATTCTACATGATCATACAATTTTATAGTTCTTTAATACAAATTTAAAAGTGCGTGCGGAGCCGCGGATAAAAGCTAGTTATACAATAATAATAAGCCAGGTAATATTCGTATGTAATGTGTAGCAAATAAGGTAGATTTGTTTTTACTTTGCAGCTTGATTGTGACACATTTCATTTCTCATAATAAATTAGATATTTAAAATAAAAGATAAGTATTGAGATAGAAATCGGAATTTAATAGTAGTCAAATTGAAATGTTATATCTGTTACATATAAAATAAATATTTTATTTATTATAACTGAATTGTGTATTATTTTGGATTTTTAATCAAATTAACGCAATATTCCTTCAAATCATTATATTAAAAAAAAACAATCATTATCATCATTAATTGTTACAAAGATAATGGAATCATTACATAGTATAAAATAAAGTCCCCTACCGCGTCTGTCTGTCTGTCTGTTCGCGATAAACTCAAAAACTACTGAACGGATTTTCATGCGGTTTTCACCAGTGGATAAACTGATTCATGAGGAACGTTCTGGTATATAATTTGTCAAGGATTTATTTTTAAATAAGGCGGGACAACGTCTGCCGGGCCCGCTAGTAATCAATAAATCGCAGTAATTTTATTTTCATTATAAAATATAGATAAGAACTCTCATTATTAATAAGTATCTATCATTTGATTAAACCAAACATAGGAAGTTTATTGAACGATAGAATTAATTAAAAATAAGTTCAAAAATTTAAACCTTTATGATAATTTATGTTTATGTTGATAATGCACGTTTATAGCAGGACGAATATGTTTGCTTAACCCGTTACTTATCAGCGATTACACGTGTAAGTCGAAAAACATATTATATGTAAACCAAATATTACACCATGTTATAAAATTGATAATAATGAGAAAAAAAAAGAATTATAAACGTTTACAAAAGTTTTTGAAGAAGTTTATTTAGCTGTATCCTATATACAGAAATCTTTCTCTAATTTCTTTTCAACTATTTTAAATTTCGTGCTCATCAGAAAAACTATGGGTAAATGAAATAGATCCCAGATACCCCGACCGCAATGTATTCCTTATGATATAAGGGTTATACCAAGCTTGTTTTATTGGACAAGCATTTTTATTTAATACCTAAATATTTGAAGTTTGCGACCAACGACACCATGAGTGAAAAGTGTTTGTGGCCCGTTTAAAAAAAAGGTTGAGTACCACTGCTCATATAAACTCATGAAATATCCAAAGAACATGGAAATAAGCAGTTGTAGACTTTGAAAGTCCGATAAAAGGGAAGTATTGAAGTGTTATGAGTTGGATTATAAAAAAACTGTGTAAAAACTAACGTAATGAATATATTAGCTAGGGATGATTCCAAAAGAAGTTAAAATATAATCTAAATACCAGATCGATTTCCAGTTGATACAGATTGGAAAACACAAACACCGCCGGTGCTGTTGGTATGGTACCATATAAAAATGCATAGGTGGAGAGAGATAAAGTTTCCGATTCGTTGCCGCCTGCGTTAAATGCACTAACAAATTCTCTCATGGTAACAGGTAGAATTATTCTGAAATAAAAACCTAGTTTAATTTTGCTTAATATTTCTTCATCTCTCATGTAGCATGCTCAAAAATAATTCAGAGTAAAATAGTGCCTTGTTATAATTTTTTTATTATGACACGATAAAATAATAATCAAAAATACTTCATTCGAATTAAGCCCTGAGAAGGCGTTTCTGAAAGAAATAAATTAGAGTTACATTGATTTTTAGCGGATGTGTGTCATTTCCAAATATCACTGTGGTTCACATATTGATCTACCTATGTAAATAAATTTATAGCTATGTAAATAACCAATAGCCTGACCTGAATATAATAGCATGAACTGACACCATTCGAATCTTTTTTCTACTTTATCCTATTCACTTAAAATGAAAAAAAGAGTGATAAAAGTTCTAAAAGCAATTTAAAAGAATTTCTATAATGATTTATGCAAATTTATTTACACTATAATACAACAGGCAGCTGAGTAAGTTCTACAAATTAATTGTAAATGCATACTTACAATTTGGCCATGATTAACACGCATGGCAAAATAAGCGCCGGCCCTTTCAGCCTATGAATTTGTCCCACCATTCGTAATCCTAACAGAAATAGAGCCGTGCCCGAAAAGGACTCACCAAACACCTATAACAATGGATTTAAATATGGCTAGGGCATTTATTAAGAAATTAATTTCTTATCAAAAACTGATTACTATTTTCTACAAAATTATTCTTGAACTGTGAACACATGTAATTTATTACAATAGATCAATATAAATATGCGTTAATTATTATTTACAAACAGGGGTTAACAAAAAATTAAAATGGCCACCATACTTAGTGGTGATTACGGCATGCTGAGATAACAATTATACTAAAGAAGGCAATGTCATTACATTACATACATTTAAAATAATAAAATAACCAGGATCTTACATAGATATGCTAGTTCTAAATAGAAAATTTGAATTTTATTTTAACTTTCATTTGTATAAAGTTTTATATTATTGGACATGGCGAAACATGATCTAACATTTATAGAATACAATAAAAAATAAAAGAAAGACATAAATACTACTTATAGACAGGTAATTGATAAGTTTCAGAAATTTATAAGTATCTTATTTTAAAATGAAATATTGAAAAATCTTAAAATATCTTCATTTACTGTTCACTACTTAAATCTATCAGTTTAATCCCCAATATTTTGAGAATAAATTATTATTATTTTTTTCGAACCGACTACACTATTGACCTAGCAAGGTCTTAACAGCTTCACCGGACTACGAGAACAAATTATCATAAAATTAATACTTGATTAATATTAACATGTCTAAAGTTTTCAGGCCTAACTAGTTAAATTGTTAATTATACCACTAAATATTATATATATATATATATATATCACAAAATGTAACAGTTCGACATACACTTACATTTAACAATCCTTCTAAGTAAACTGATAATTTATGCTTGAATGTGATGTTGCCAATAATCCCAAGTACAGTCATAAACAATACTGGATTAAATGCAATCCCTTTAGCTATTTGTTTTAATAACTTTAAAGTAGATATACTTGTCCTTTCACTCTCTGTTAGTTGAGTTTCGGAGATTTCCCTCTGTTTGTTTATTTCCATTAAAACAAAAGCAACAGGATTTAATATAGCTAGTGATATTGGTGCCATTAAATAAAGATAGAGAGCATATTCAGGGTGAGTTTTTTCATACAATGCATTTACTGAAATGAAATAAGAAGAACATAATAAAAGCATTCACTTATAACTATTTCAGAAATGTTAAAGTTTTTAATTACTTACTAATAGGGTATCCCAAAGCAAAGTCATTACTTTGTGTACAAAATATAGCAAAAATTCCAGCCCGTCCCAAATTTGTTGATTTTGATATTAATATAGTAACTATTATAACACCAAAAAATACAATTCCTTTGGCAATTAGTATTGCAAATAAAAATATCCAATTTACAGTACTGAAATCAACCCTTGCCAATGATAAAAATATTAAAGAGGGTAGGGCAAAGGTACCAACAAATGTTGCAATGCCTTTTGCTTCTATCACTGAGACTATGTTGAGACGACCAGCCACGTACCTAGAAAATTATGTTATGACACGTTACTTATAACAAACTTATATATATATATATATATATATATATATAGTTATATAATTTATATATATTATAGTAGGCACTTTATGTGTAAAATGATTTTCTTAGAAAACAAACAACTTGAGTCTATAAATAAAATTATCACCTGTAGAGTGAACTCTTAAAAATCTTAATTCCAGCTCTACTATATAATTTTATAGGCATGTTAGGGAACTTAAGAGAATTCCAAATTTGTTTTTTCTTATTTATCATAATAAATGTTACTTTGTCAGTATTTCTTTTTTGCCATAAGGACAACTTTCATGTGAAAAATTATTTGTGGTTTTTACAAACAGAGTGTAGTTTTTAGAGCATTAAATAACAGGTAGAATGAAAAACAAGAAATTTAATGTATGAAATACTAAATTTATCAATAATTAGTAATGTTTTTCAATATACCTGATATTGAAAAACTCGTCACCAGATAATCTTTCATTTCAAATTTGTACTGATGAATTAAACACATTTTGGTAGGTGGTAGAGCTACGCTGAGGCTATTAATAGTTTCAACATGAATGGGCCAGATCACCCGGGGTAGTACCACCCTCTCACAGAAAACCGACGTGAAGTAACAGTGCTTGCATTGTTGCGTTTCGTTCGGTCAGTGAGAGCGCAGGAGGCCCACCTTCCCCCTTCCCTTACTCCCTCGCTCCCCCAAGACAGGTTGGTAAAGCAGTTGCGACTCCCCTGGTGTTGCAAGTGTCTATGGATGGTGGTGATCACTTAACATCAAGTGACCCACCAGTTTGCCATACGCCTCCTATGATATAAAAAAAAATATTATTATTACTATTATTATCATATTTATATATTCTCATAGCCTTCAGAATCCAAGTATTCAATACATTCTGCTAAAATGATTAAGTGATTTAATAATAAGGTAATTATAAATACTGTTGAGGACAAATAAATCTCATATTTAACATGTTTCTTTTCTATTCAATTTTATAAATCTATATTATATTTCGCAACTTTAAACAATTAATTTCTTTTAAGTTTATTTGAATACATATAGTAATTATTATTACAATGTCATGTATATGGAATTCTGTTTGTAAAATGTATAAAGTATGTAAATGTGTGATCAAGTGGTGCCGTAACTAAGGGGTGAACCACATGTGAGTTGTGAGTACAAAAATTTGTAGGGTTGGGGTGAAATGTGCATCACCACGACTCGTAAAATACAAATTATGTCAAACTTTATTTAAAAATACAGTCCTAATTGTTTATGGTGTTTTCTTCAAGAAACCAATAGATCCTCACTAGCAAATACAATATTTAATTTGTTTATACAAAAACTGTGATAAGGATAAAAGAAATGGCCATAATTTCACTAATTAATTTAAATACATTTGTAACCATATATTACTAAATAAAATATATATTTTTTAATATACTATAGATAAAAACCTAACACATTTATTTTTCTATGAAATAGTACAGTTAAAATCTGTTATAACGACATCAAAAAAAGTACTCATATTTAGTCGTAAAAATCATAGTCATAACAAAACCAGCTATGTTTTCGAGATATTGTATTCACCCGGGACCTCTGTTCTGGAGCAATATAACCAGTATGTTGTTCTAAATGATATCACCATAAACGGTTTTGCCTGTATTATACAGAATCTGTTAAACATACACAAATTAGTTGAGAAATATAGAGAAATTTAAAGTAGTTAACTCACCCACACAAAATTATGGTAAAACACTGGAATAGAGCTGGATATAAATTATCAGCTGTGGTATCTTCATAATCATATTCAATGACTTGCTCCATTTTAGAACATTTATATATTTATCTTATATTGGTGATGAAGAAATGTTAATCTAAAATGCAAAAAATACATTTATTAGAGAACGTAACTTCATATATCTATATTGAAAAAAAAAATAATACTCAATAATAATAATTAAACATAATCATTCCACTGACCATACCTTAGTAATGGTGAAATATATGTTCAAATCAGATTAGTAGTTTCAGATATTACCCTTTATAAACATGTTCATAAACTTTACATCTTTATAATATGTATGTTCTATGAACATAAAGAAGAAATATTGTTTGACTTCAATTAATCCACATTGTTTGCCAAAAGCTTTCTAACTACTTTAGACAACTATTACATCTTTATACGAATTTTGTTGTAGAACAAAAAAAATATTATAATTTTTTTCTAAGTTACAATAATTTAAAATAGTGTTTTTAATAAAAAGCCTATCTGTTAAAGTCTAAAGGACAATGAATGACAATGAAAACACTGGTAAGTGGATGTTCGAAGTTAGTTCTCACAAGTAGCATTATCACAAACTAGACTGAAGACTAGCTATAGGCTGCAGTGACCATTTGACAAAAAATCATTAAATAAAAATTAAAAAATATTTCTAACAAATTATCAATCATCAATCTAGATAGTTTATCAAAAAATCAAAATTTTAAATAATTTATTTAAAAAATGTATATCTGTTCGACTGTAAATGACGATAAACAATGTTTACGTTATTACTTCTTTATTTGCTCTTGTGTTAGTAGTAAATTCAGTTTTTATCTAAAAAAAAACAAAAAAACAGAATTATTAGGAACAACAACATTTATTTTTAATAATTGCGAAGCAAACAAGTAAGAAACCTTGAGAAAGAGTGAAAATAAAATAGAAAAAAAAGATCACACTTTAAATCAATTGATGGTTCATTAGTTTCTTGTTCAGAGTTCAGACAATGCATAGATTATATGTTTGAATCCTAAAATAAACCTGAAATTTTAGTAATGAAAGATAGCGTGATAGTAGAACATTTTGTAATACGGACCTACATAGCTAGATATCATCCCTAAATTGAAAATGTTATCAAACTTCCTAGGGGTTGTATGCACTTGCCAAGTTTTAACGTATTATCATTATACACCACAACGTCATTTTTCGTTGAGTAAAAAGGTGGTGAACGTATATAAACAAAAGTAAAAAAAAAATATAGCTAAAAGTTATAATAATATAGATGAAAGATATGAAACATTACCTTCTTTTGGTCTATGAAAACATTGTCTCTAAATAATTTTTCTAAAGAATATTTATCACTCTCTCAGCACACTTGTAGTTTTGGGTTTTCACTTTGTCACTTCTAAGATTCACAAAAAACTTCTTTTTCCTCAGTGGTTAGAACTCCGCCAGGAGTAATATTATTCTGAAGGTTAGATTTACATATAAAAGTTTTATCTGTGATTTGATATTGATTTTTATAGTGACTACTGACTAGGATATCCAAAAAGTCGATATTGATGGTATCGAGTAATTAATATTCCAATCTCAATAGTTTTTATTTTTACTCATCTGAATATTTTGGGAAAACAACGAAAAGTATGAAGAAAACAACAAAAAAGAAATTAATAAAAAGATTATAAATATTCACGGAATAATCTCTTTCTTCCGTGATAAATATTTTAAATATATGAGTGGAGAAATGAGATATATATAAGAATAATATAGAGAACAAAATTCGTTACCATTAGTTAGACACAATATTGAACGAAATCTAAGTCAGTCGTGCCCTTGGCGTGTCTCAAAAAAACAATCGAGATAATGTATATATAAAAACATTACATTTGAAATTATGTTTTGTTGTATGCAGTTTTATAATCGAACCTTTGAACGCGATTATCTCGAAACTGTATTTTCAAAAACTGCTCGTGCTGTAGCTCAAAAAGGTATTGACCGATTAGGCTGAAATTTTCAAAGGTTTCTCTATATAATGCTATCGGAAGGATGTACCTAAAAGTTTAAAGATATCGGGTTAATAAATAATTTTTTGGGGTCAAAACTGTTGAAAAATATTCAAAAATCTGGTCTTTTGATTAAATAGCCGATATAAATTTTAATTTCAACTTTTTTATTATTTTGGACGTTTATCCTTCACTTTAATACATTAGTAATCGAAAATAAAAAAACTTTTTTATTTCAGATAAAGAGAACATTTTTGACAAGTACATCAGTTTTCGCTGCCTCCTAGCAGACGGTTGAAGAAATATTCTGTAGAGACGCCACTTTCTGTAAAAAATAACATGTTTTTACACTTAAATAATGTGTCAAAAATATGTCAAAATTAATAAATGATCAAATTATTTTATGACCTTGAAAATAATTCATCAATATTGACTTATTTCCTCCGTTCTAAAGGTATCTTCCCTCCTTAAGCATGGTAGCATCATTATTATTTAACACGATTCTAGATAAGTATTATGATAATATATAGAAGATTTGTTATCCTTTCTTTATATGAAAACCGTTTTTTTTTTCTCTAACTGACTACGTTATTGACCTGGCAAGGTCTTAACTGCTTCACCGGACTACAGCTACTATGAAAACCGTCTTTTAATTTCTAATGTTTATATTCTCTTCGGGAATCTTAAAATTGGGGTTATAAGACAATGATATTATAACTATAAAGCTGGTATCATTGGTTGTAGTTGATTGAAGAAACAAGGCATCAGTACTTTTCTTTTAATACATTAATTAATACAATCATATTCTTTAAAATCCAATACGATACGATCTGTCTTGTGTCCTTATTAGTGATGTCAATTACACATAGTAAAGGTTTCAATTTTCGTTTTTATAGATGTATTTTTTCACAGAAAGTCGTAACAGAAAATACTTTAAGCAATTTGGTAACTTTTTACAAATATCCTTTCCAAAGATGATTCTTCAATCGCTTAATGTCTTATTGGTAAAATTATTTTATCAGATTCAGGTTACACTGCACATGGCTCATACGGTTGGAAAGTTGGTTGTGGAAAGCAAGCGCTCCAGTTACTCTGGAGAATGGTATTATAAGCTGCGACATAATTTTATTAATGTAGTTATATAATACCGTTCATTTTCTTGTTGTACGAATTTTATGGTACTAATAATGTGCTTTTCTGTTACGCCTTCGTCAAGCTAATATCACCTAGAATACCTAAATATCCGTTAGTTTCGACTTATAATATGAGAATGATAATTATGTTTTACTACAATAGATGATATCGGTTTTTACTTGTTGTTTGTTGAGATCACGGAATGAAGTTCTCTTTCTTCCGTGGTTGAGATATTTTTGTAAGGAATCAAAATGTTCTTTTACCGAAATTTGCGAAATGTAATCCTTGTTTGTAGGTATTTTGTCAATTGGTTTTGGCAATGTCAGTGTTCTGGCAACTTTGGTTTTCCGTTTCCGCTGCGGTAGCCATTACCGAGTTGTTCGACCACCGAGTCTGAGGGGTCGTACGTGAATGATCAATTTTCAATATCATAAATTTCTCTCTGCTTGAGAGGTGATTCTCATTATAAGTTTTTGTAAACGCTGTTTAATTTATGTAATGTTAGAAGATTTTTACAAATTCGTTAATCATTATTTTGTTCCAGATATCACTGCGAACGATTTGCTTCAAATTTAACTTCCAACTCACGAGCAGAAATCGTCATTATGCAGTACAATGGATTTCACAATCAACATCCAATGTAAGTAGGAACCTAAAAATGAAATATCCTGTTTCTTATTTCATGATGTAGCATTGCCAATGGTCAGATGAATAGTTCGCACAGCGGCCATTTTGTGGAGTGCATTCTCCACAGCTGAGCAGCGAGTCGGTAACATAATGGTCGCGCAGCCTACTTACGGTAGAAAATCAATACTCGTACGTAGTTTTATAGTGTAGTTAGATCTTGAAACGTTAAGCTTTGTCTTTAGCTCACTTTAACTAAATAGCTAAACGGAAGATTGTGTTTTTTCTAAAGGTATAATGAACCTTGTATTCCTTAGTTTCAATTGTTCACGTTTCTAGACTTGAACTTACAATAAATTTAGGAGTGGCAATAATTACATTTGACAGTAAAATACATATGTACATACATATACTCTAGGCGCCTACTTCTGAAAGAAATGAAATATATACAAGATGCCTACTAAAAGATTATCAGCCATATATGCTAAAAATAAATATGTTATTGTTTATTTTGTTTTTGGAAATACAATCAATACTGATTTTAGATCAGTTTACTCTAAATAACACAAATTAAACAAGTTCTTCATGGTTTTCCTCACCTATTTTTGTGTTCTTTAATCTATTTTATTACTCCATCCTATGCTATCAATAATCAGCATCTAGATCATGCTTTATAAATTAGTAATTGCAAGTACAGTTTTCTTATTTCGGTATCTCAAATATTTTCACCTTAAAAAACTTATTCCACTGAGTGACCTCTTAGACTCTAGTCTGGGCATATGACTAAGAGTAAAAATCAGAGAATATTTTCAATTAATGTGAATGGACTTTTTGACCTTGGAAGTCAAAAATCAACAGTGTCTTAAGTAAGAACGAGAATGAACAATGGTATGCAAAGTTATAACTATGTGATTACTTGTCATTGTAAAAGTTACCTTGTGAAAGCTCAAGGGTAATTTTGTCTAAGTCTTCTAAACTATTCAGTAATATAAATGAAAGCAATCATTAGAGAAATTTGTAAAGTGAGTATATTTTTTAGGAACACAGCATGGTGAATGTTGTGATTGAATACTAATAGAATTGAATAAAAAGGCACATAAATTAAAAAATTGTTTTTTTTGTTAACACCCATTTATCCCCATACCCATTAGCCCAAAATAATAATCTAAAAAAATATCTTGAGCCTAGATTACACATTATTAATATTCAAGTCCAAATAAAGAAATATGTAATTAAATTTTTTGTATGTGATTTTCAGTGTGTTACAAATTTTTTAATTCAATTTTACATTTTAAAAATCCTTTTAAATATGCAATGTTTCTCAATATTAGTATAATTTGATTTCCTTATTTTCGAAATTCAGTACAGAGATCCCGTGTTTACTATTTTGGTTTCAAATATTTCTAGTTTCAGACCTCGACCAGACCGGAGTGAACAATTCGGTAAAGTACCATACTTCAATGGTCTCCATGAATTTGGGGGACCTAAAAATTTTGGACCCAGGAACAACATGGGAAACAAACCCAATTTCAGGCCCAGAAATGACTATAATGGCGTAAGAAATGATTTTAATAACCATAAAAATGAAAATGTAAACCAAAATGATTTCGGTGGTCCAAAAGAGTACAGACCTAGAAATAATTTCAACAATCAGAATCAAAAGAAACTTGATTATGAGGTTGACAAGCAGTCTGGTGGAAATATGCAATTTTATAATTCTAGAAATGATTTTGGTGGACCAAAACAAAATTTTAATAAAAATAATTATGGTCCCAATAAAGTTTACACCAACCAAAATGGCAATTGTGATCTACAACAACAACAACAACCCTTTTTGTCAAAAAAACCATTTAATCCTAATCAACCTCAACAGGCAATGAACAACAATGATCGTAAATTACAAAGCAAAAAAGCTAAACATCCTGGTGATAGCTTAATCAAACCAATGTGGGATATGGCTAAGCTGGAACCGATTGAGAAGGATTTCTACAAGCCACATATCAATGTAAACTCTCGGTCTGAAGATGATATACAAATGTTCCGTATTGCTAAGGAAATTACTGTTAGTGGTAACAATGTTCCTCGTCCTAACCAAGTGTTTGATGAAGGTAACTTCCCAGATCATATAATGAACACTATTAAAGAACAAGGATGGGCTGAACCTACTGGTATACAGGCCCAGGGATGGCCTATTGCACTGTCTGGACGTGACATGGTAGGCATTGCTTCAACTGGATCTGGCAAAACTCTTGCATATATGCTGCCAGCAGCTGTCCATATTGTACATCAACAACGCATTCAACGTGGGGATGGCCCAATTGCTCTTATCTTGGCACCTACTAGAGAATTGGCTCAGCAAATTCAATCTGTAGCACAAGCCTATAGTGCTCGTGGTTGCATTAGAAATACATGTCTCTTTGGTGGTTCTCCTAAAGGGCCTCAGGCTAGAGATTTGGAGAGAGGAGTAGAAATTGTTATTGCAACTCCTGGTAGATTGATTGATTTCCTGGAACGTGGCACTACCAATTTGCGACGATGCACTTACCTAGTTTTAGATGAAGCTGATCGAATGTTGGATATGGGCTTTGAACCACAAATTCGTAAGATCATTGAACAAATTCGTCCAGACCGCCAAGTTCTCATGTGGTCTGCTACCTGGCCTAAAGAAATACAAGCTCTTGCTGAAGATTTCTTAAATGACTATGTCAAAGTTAACATTGGTTCCTTGAACCTATCTGCCAACAACAATATCAAACAAATTGTTGAAATTTGTGAAGAACATGAGAAAGAAGCGAAACTTACAAACCTATTGAAAGAAATATCAAATGAGAAGGAAAATAAAGTGATTGTTTTTGTGGAGACTAAAAAAAAAGTAAGCTATATTATGTAGAATTAATTGCAATAAAAAATATTTACATTCTATGTCATAGGTAAAGAATTTACATGTATTATTCATCTACTTATAGGTTGATGATATTGCTCGCGCAGTTCGCCGCAATGGACACAGAGCTCTTGCTATTCATGGAGATAAATCACAGCCAGAACGTGATGCAGTGCTTACAGAGTTTAGAAATGGAGCAACTACTATTTTAATTGCTACCGATGTGGCTGCACGTGGTCTTGATGTTGAAGATGTCAAGTTTGTTGTCAATTTTGATTACCCTAATTCTTCAGAGGATTATATTCATAGAATTGGTTAGTATGATTGGGATTGTACAATATTTTCTATTTAAGAACTGTCTAATGTAGAGATAACGTGTATGTGAAAACTGATGTATGTGATATATTATAAAATGTTTTTCCAGGTCGTACTGGTCGCTGTCAGCAATCTGGGACTGCATACACATACTTTACAAGTGGTGACGCTCGTCAGGCTCGTGGACTACTAGCTGTGCTGCGTGAAACTGGACAAAATCCGCCAGCAAAGTTAAACGATATGGCAAGGAACAATAACAACACATCTGGTAACTATTCTAGTATTCCAATTGAATAAAAGTATCAATTTTCAGTGAATATAATTTCTTACAGCATTAATAATTTAATGTCCATAGGTCGTAACCGCTGGCAACAACGCAAGGACAAGAGCAATGGTTCTATTTCCCCACAACAACAACCACAGAGCAACCAATGGACTAACAAAATGGCTAATGGAAATAATGAGGATAACTCTAACACTTACCAGAACAGAGCCATGAATCAGCCACCCCCTCGTTTTTCCAATCAGAATCAAGGCGTCCAGGGTTACAGGCAAAACAACTATCAAAAACAACAAGTACCTTTCCCTAGTCCTAATGTTTTTGAATCTATGGGAAGCTACCAAGGTGGATACAATAATGGTTATCAAAATGGATATAATCAGAATGGATATGGGCAACGCTCTTATAATAGTATGTATAAATGTTATTGTAGTTATAATATAACTTTATTGTAATAATAAATACATTATAGAGGTAATGACTGGTAAGAATTAAAAGAAACATTTTATACAGATCCTCGTAACAATGGACAGCAATATCGCAATAACAATGGTAATGGTACTAAGACTAGTGGCTCTGGCTCATCATTTGGTTCACCTCCACCACATTTTGCTACTCCTCCACATTATGCACAAATGCATCCACATCATCAGGAAATGCTTGGTAAGTTTTATGTTAACTGTTATTGAAATTATTTGTACAATAACAATTCTTCATTTGTATGGGTATCATAAATAATATTCACTATGGAAATATAAAGTTCTCTGTCTTACATTCTAATTCTTAAAGTATATAAATCAAATTGTCTCTGATCATATACAGGCTGAATGCTTAGATAGTAGCAATATTTATGGAGGATACTCTGCACTCGATTCTCATTCTAAATCAATTAAAAAAATAGGTGCTTAATATTTGACCTAATTATCTAGAAAAATATAAAACTCATACACAATCCTCTACGTGTCTATGTTAAAGCACAGTGTCAATCACTGTTGGGTGATTTCACTTTGACTTGAAAGGGAACATCAGGAACAAAACAAAAGGGTTTATTGTCAATTTTATAATCGAAAGTTATTATCTCCTGGTCGCCCATTGTAGCTTTCAACACCCGTCATTGCACCTAGGTTTATTATGATTGTGTTTATACTTTTGAAAGTCTTAGAACCAACTTTAACTCGGTGTTCTTGGTTGTTTATTAGTATTTGTTTTGATATTATTATTTTATATGTTAAATGATAAAGTGAAGTATGAAGTGTCATATCCTAGAATAATGCGACCATTTAACCTGTCACTTGGTATTCCCTAATTAATATTAAGTATGTACAAAATCCTCACACAGAGCATAAAACATCTGAATAGAGGAATCTAGGCAACAATTGTTTTTAGAACATCATTTTTTTTTGTTGTTTATGATGAAGGTGGAAAATTCTATGGGGGTGGCGTTGGAGGCGGTGGTCCATGTAGCTACCAGGCAGCTGTTGGTGCCGGAGTACCATATCCTCATTTGCCTCATGGACCTCTGCTTTATGCTGCTCCAGTTCAACAGTAACTAGCTTCTAATAACTTTTTCTCGTGTTATAATGATAATAGTAAAACTACTTTGGTATTCTATCTACAATAATCTCTCTATACAACAACTTGACAATTTATTGGTCTATGTAGTTGGATATTCAAAATATTTAGCTTATAAATGAAGAGTTATTCCACAAAATTTGTCATTAGCTAAGAGTGTCTGCTTCATTATTGTAATAATTTCTCTATTAGAATTTATTTTTCAAGATCTGAATGAATGTTAATAAATTTACGAATATTACGCGTAAATTAATGTTCTACGCGAATATTAATAAAAACCCAAATGAACAGATAATTTTTATAAAATTTAATTATAATATTAGTGATGTCAAAATTTTACCTTATTCTTTCAGATCGATTTAAAGTAATAGTGATGTGTGTTAGATTTATAAAGATTCTATTCTCTTTTGGTCAAATTCACTATCAATTCTAAATCTTAAATATGTATGTAAGTATTTATTTGGTATTCTAAATACGAATGTCTAATGATAATTTGTTCACTTTCATGGTAAGAAGTTACTTTTGAATGGTTTTTATATTCATTGTTCACTAGCTACTGCTGCTTAGATTTAATTTATTGTTATTTCCTCACCCGTCACTTTTAATTAATTTCACTCATATTGGTAAAATCAAAGCGAATTGTGCGTTGAAGAAACCATATTTATTCCTACAAGGAAGAAGAAATGATAGTGAAATGGCCAATAGAGAATTATTTTCCAATTAAGATTGATTCATGGAATACATATAGCGAGAAAAAAAATGTGCGTTCCATGTCTAGTAGATGTTAATCAATGGTATTTGTTAGTGTAGTTGGCGAGAGCATCCTTATGTGTAGTCTCGGGTGCCACTTGCCTTTTTCTTTTTAAATGTCTGTATGATGTACGAAATGCACGAAACATATAGAAGATGAGTGAAAATTTAAAGAGAAGTTTCTAATATGACAAAATATTGCCTGAAATATTTTATATAAATTATTTTTTATTGTTAATTATTACTTGAATCCAGTGAATAAACGGGACTTAGTATTAGAAAGTGAATACTTATAAATCGCGTTTTATGGAAAGTAAGTGCTTTTTGATATGCAACATAATAAAAATCTGTATTGCCAGATAAAATTGTGAATATTTTTCTTAAGTATGGTGTCAATGACATTTCAAGTCACTGATTTCAAAGTTATTTTTATTGAAGATTAGATCTTTATATACTTGAATTTATTCCTATGTGGTATTATTAGTCTTTGTCAATTTGACCTAGGGACAGAAGTTGGCTGAAAATTCAATTTTTCTCAAATATGTAGGAAAGGTGTAAATAACATGCATTTAACGTAGGAAGATTAGTATTCTGATCATATAAAATAATGAGAAATACATTGTTTGCTTCCCTAGCAAAGTAAGTGGGCTTCTTTGTTATTTTACAAAAAATTGAAATTATTCATCTAGCATTCCTTTGTACATAACGGGTCCCATAAGCCTAAAATGTTAACAGATACAAAATTACTGAATTATTTATGTTTAATATCTAGGTGCCCGTTGGTGTCCAAAGATTGAAAGTCTGTGATATTTCATTATTACTATAAACTGTCTTTTGTTGGTCAATTGTTATACAAAATGCTTCAGTCACACATGCATTGGGAACGTGTTTTGTATCATAAAATATATTTTTCGACTATTTGAACGAATTACATGAATATTTGTGTGAAAAGGGATACACAAGCGTTTGCCGATTTACATATAATGTGATAGATATAAGATTTAATAATTTATTATTCATTTTAGTTTTCAATTATCCATTAGGTGACGAAATTGAACCAGTTGAAAAGGGACGTAAATGTTATTATCTTTATAAGATTCCCGTGTTCATGGTACATCTGCATGATACGATGCCATAGTGATTAATGGCTCTAATAAAAAAATCTAATTATAGGGGGTGAACAACGTGATGAATCTCGCATTAGTATCTTATGGAAATGCGAATTCGCTTTGTTATTTATGTACATTTAAGGAGAAAGACTGCAATGAAAGGATGTGTATGTGCACAATTTCATCTCAAAGATTATAAGTACTGCTAGCCTGTCCATGAGAGTGGTCGTTAGTTTTTTTTACAATTTATTAGTGAGATACCGGTATTGTCTGATATAGAGTAGATGTGGCGGTGAGTTGGCCGGGCTAGTTTAAGGCACGCGTTATTTTATATCGGAGAAGGGTATGATGACGTGTCGTTTATGATCGCAGGTAGCTCCTGTATTATTATGTACAAAGTACTGCACCCACCTCTACTAAACAACTGTGATAATAACACTAAGTAGCATAGCAGGCGATTTATATAATAGTTGCGTCCAAGAGAAGGGATGACATCATATCTGACATATTGTATTGTGATAATAATATCAAGACGTGTAAACCCACGTTTTGACGAGATGTTTTATAAACAAGACTGATTATTTCTTATTAATAAATATTTAATGTTTCATACATGTTCCGCTTTGACTGAATGAACTGAGTTAGCTATATTTATATTGGTAGTAATCATTTATTTGTGCTGTAATTTTCCAAAAAAAAATAATATTCACTATGTTGGATATGAGTCAAAATGCCTTTCTGTACGGTCACCGAATTCATGTTTATTTAATTCATTTATTCTTAAATTGTGATGAAAAATGTTGTTGACAATTTATGTGGCAGCGACACTAACTAGAGTATATTATTTGTTGTTGATTAGCAAAATTTTATTTATTCAACCAATATCTCGTAGGGCAATTGTACTTTTCTGCTTTTCTATTTAAGTTTTTTTTTCAAATGTGTATTGGTGAAAAATATACATAGATTTTTTAAGTATGTGGCAATGCAGATCATTCTAAATATTGATTCTATAATTATAAACGACATGGTTTGTTTAATGTTATAATGTGGAGAGATGCTCCATTATAAAGTTGTTCCAAAGGGAAGTCTTCTGAATGTTTCTAAGAAGTGCATTTCCTCTATGTAATACAGTATTAAATTCAGGTTAATAAATAAATGTATGATTATTATAACAATGAGTTTTATTAAATACCAACATTCTGTAATCTATATGAATAAAGCTGTAGTAATATCTGTCCTTTTTCTTTCAAACACGATTTATTTTTAACTGACTTCGATAAAGGAGGAGGTTACACGTTCGATTATATATTTTTTTATGTATTTTAATGATATCTCCGTCAATTATAAACCGATTATAATGATTCTTTTTTTATTTGAATTGGTTATATTCAGAAGTGGTCCCATATAAATTTGAAGAATATTTATCCAACCCCTAATGAGAAAGGCAAGGGAGAGGGACCTGTGGAAAAAACTAGAAGAGGCCTACGCCGACGAGGCGACTACAATTTAGATAAGGAAATGGAAATAAATTTGTAACAAAAAAAAAGTAGAATAAAGGCTATTTTATTTTATAAGGGGATGAAATATCGTTTATTTGCTTTTCACCCACTTCGTCTATGTATTTTCGTGAAACTGGACCCGATTTATTATACCCATTAGAAACCAGATATATTTATGGACACTAAAAATGGAGAAATAAAAAATTTTTTACAAACTAAAAAATTAATAAGGCACTAAAAAGCGAAAAATAACTGAATTATTAAATTAACCAAATTAAATAAAAAATATTGATATTTACACTACCTATCTATACTAAAATATAAAGCTGAAGAGTTTGTTTGGTTGAACGCTATGATCTCAGGAACTACCAGTCCGATTTGAGAAAATCCTTCGGTTTTAGATAGCTCATTTATCGAGGAAGGGTTTAGGCTATATATCATCACGCTAAGACTAATAGAAGCAGAGCACCAATGAAAAATGTTTCAAAATCGGGCACTTTTTTCCTTTCGAGAGATTTCGTTAGAGTTACTGTTATATACGTTGCCATGGTAACGTGGTAAGTTTCTATCGCAAACATTTTCAAAGTTTATTTTATTTTCCTATTCAAAAAGTTTATACTACTTTTATTTCCGATTTTTTTATTTGTTCTCTATTACGTATTATAAAAATAATGTTTGTGTATGTACAATTAAAATAACAACTTTTTGATGAATGGATATGGCTACAAATGACCAAAAAAAAATTTTTTTTATACTTTGTCTATATTTTTAGATTATTATATTTTGTCTATTTGTTTGTTTGTTCCGGGTAATCTCCAAAACGGCTGGACCTATTTTAACGGGAATTTTACTTTTTACTGCCAGAAAGCCGAAATTATAGCGGTTGACATATTCTATTTTATTTGTCCGCGGCTTCGTCCGCATTGCTATTTCCAAAATGGTTGGACCGATATTCACGGGATATTCACTGGTAGATTGCAGACCTCATAAAAAGTAATTTAGGTTTTTTTCAGCCGAAGTGGAATATCCGAAATGCTTGAATTAATTTTCACGGGACTTTCACTGGCAGACAACTAACTAATGAGTTATTTTATTTTAAGGTAGTGGGCTCGGCAGACATTGTCCCGCTCTGATAATAAAAAGAAAACCTTGACAAATTATACCTAAACCTTCCCCATGAACAGGTTTACCTACTGGTGAAAACAGCATGAAAATCCGTTCTGTAGTTTTTGACTTTATCGCGAACAGATAAACAGACAGACCAGAGGACTTTGTTTTACACTATGTAGTGATGAACCTGTGCATTCGTTCGTGTGAAATTGATCAAAAATAATGTGTTTACTGTAAGCAAGCGCGTGAGACGTGCGCCGTATTGTACTCCAAGAATAAATGTATGTAATTTCAATTATATTGTCATTTTGGTCAATTTGGCGGCCATTATGTTTTATTTACCGCGTTTGCATCTACATAACTCAGTGATTATAGCAACGTATAAGAATAACATAATTTTATCGACAATATGGGCATGTTATATTTATATAATAAAAAATCTAACACGTATAGTTCGATAATATATAGTTTAAAATTTTCATTACATTCTTATATAGTGTTAGTGAGCACTGAGGGTGGTATATAGTAGGTTAAAGTTCCGGGTATGTTGCTGATGATAAATCCATCCCATTCGATATACTATTCGTATTCACATATCTAATGTACACGTTACATGTTACAGTAGATGGCGTGCGTGTCGTAGTTACAAATGTTTTTGAAACAGTATTTCTGTAATGTACACACCTACTTACAATTTTACTTTTATTTAATACATTTAAAAAAAACGCGTGCGGAGCCGCGGGTGACAGCTAGTGTATAGATATAGATAGAAGATAAAGTGTAACCTCGATATAACAAAACTGAAGGGAATTCGAAAATATTCGTTATATAGAGGTTAGGTTGAACTACCATTAACAACTATCTTTTCGCGCATTAGGGAAAAATGATGAGAGTAAATTTTTACGATGCGCGCGCACACGTCACGAAAAACCGACACCCTCAAGTTAGCTATAGTCAACATTTTGTTTCTTTGTATTTGTTGTTTGTATTTCTTTGTATTAAAACTTTCAATGTATTAATTACCTTTTTTCTATTATTAGTGTCGTTTTTTCTACAAACGTAGAATAAGGCGAAAGATAAAATTTTTGAAAAGATTTTTATCTTGTTACGCCAAAGAATCTTTCAATTAGCCATAGAAAAAGAAATACTAAAGATCATCAAAATCATACATGAATGTTGGCAAAACATTCAGCACATAGAAAGGATTTATCTAGCGTCACAAAAAGTAGGTACTTTTTAAATTTTGTTTCTAGCCAGTGCACGTCCAAATATAGTCCTATTATTCTTGTATTACATACTATACACATCCGTTGCAACTTCAGAGAAGACCTTTTTTTTCTGAAGTACGTGTTTCCTTCTGACAGTCCATACTGAGGGCTCTTCGGATGTTGCAAATGCAATTTCTATGTAACATTTTAAAGTTTTTCTTAATGGTGTCTGGTATGCTGCCATCTGATCAGACACATCCACTGCTCCCTTTGCCTTGTTATAATCTACGACTATAGCCGGTTTCATTATGGTTTTATTATGTTCATTAACGAAAACAAAATGTGTTAAATGTTTTGTGGAAAGCATCAAAACATGTCGTTTGCCTTTCCATCTCTAAACCGTAATCCCATCATCACTTTCTCTCGCGATGAACTGGCCTTTTAAAGTGAAACTTTTATTACATCGTCTTAAACTTTTTCGTCTGTGTGTTGCATGTCGCGTGATGGTCGGCCGCGGAGTAGGGATAAAGTGAAAGGCGCTCGTCAGAGCAGCCAGGGCCAATATGGCGGCGCCTATAGTTCGCAGCAGCTGACCGTGTAGTGTATAGACTATTTATTATTAGTTAAATGTCTATAGTTTGAAAAAAAGTTTCACTTTTACCGTGGTTTCATAAAACCACACAATCCTTTTTTTTTCAAATTAGTGGAAACCACAATTTTATGTGTGTTTCATTTTTCAGGAGTTCTCTGGCTAAGCCTACGCTCGTGTACTAGTTATCTGTGTATAAACAATACCCTTTATTAAGTAGGTCTTGGCAAAGGTTCATTACAACTCTTTGAGGGTTGATATTGATTTATTCATGTTATTTACCACCGTATATATTGATCCTGTATATATATATGGTAAGGTACACAGTTGGAAAAGTTGGATCCCGTACTTATGCCGTTTTTACTTATTATACTGGCGAAATATCAAAGGTCCTCGAAACGGAACCATACTCTCATCAATGCATATGTCCTTGACCAGGAATATAATTTCTCTTAAAATTATCATTCATCACATCTAGCAAGTACTTTACGTGATAAGATCGGTCCGATTTATTACTATCATAATCTTGGGAAAAGTGGATTATTTGCAAGAGCAGTTCAAATCTATTTCTAGACATTACAATTCGTGGAAAGTTGTGGCTCATAATCTCATCCTTGGACCAATAATCAGCAACTTTTGGAAGCTTCACCAAACCCATGTAGTAAATCAAGCAGAAAAAATGTTTCCGACCCTGACCCGACACAGCGACCCGCGCGGCCCCATTCAACGAAAGGTCAGTTTTCGTCTCTAGGAGCCGCCTCAGTCAGTGCTGCCCTGTTCGAACTAGTCAAGTCAGATCTTGGGCTACAATATTATCCCAAGGTATAAGCAGAAATTTTAATTTAAGTTGTTATAACGTATGTCATGTTATTCTAAATAAATTTCAGGACTGACAATTGAACTTGGTACCCATTTAGATCTCACTTCTTTTGTCGTTGAAGTCAACTCGGCTCTCATGTCACATTTATATTTTTTGATGACTATACTAATTGATGTGAATAATTGTAACTTTTAAAATAAATAAGTATGGGACTTTTCAAATAAATCCTGATTTTACGGTTATATCATATTTATTTTTATTAAAATATTTCTGCGTTAAGTGCCATCTGCAGTTACTATAAATAGTGAAATTTTTAAGCCGTTTATTCGTTTATACGATGTAATATAGTTATACACTTGTACAAAAGATGGCGTTCTACGGAATTTGTAGTAGTCATGCTAGATGTTCGAGTTGAATGGCTGATAGTGGTTATTATATCGTGTTTTTTTAGGAAATTCTAAATTGTCAAATACAGTTTATGTATATATGTTTCATTGTGACATTAATTTTATATATTGTGTTCAGTTTCCGAAAAAGTGTGTGTACATTCGTATATAATTGTGTTTGTGGAAATTGGTTTTCATTTTAAAATATCGAGGTCATGTTTTAGAAAAGCTATCTACTTTAATATAATGGTATGTATATGGTATGTTATTCATCTTCATATTAATGTATTTTAAATTAGTGAAACAGCCTGTATTTATGAATGTATCACAAAATAAATTGACTTATTACGCGAATTATAACCAAACTTTAGTGGATCACATCATCTACAAGACGGCCTTGAGTCTAATCTTGTCAATTCAATGTCACTTGCTTTTATCAATAATTTAGAATTACCCGGATTTTTTGTTACAATTCTCGTAGATGTGAATAATCCAGCAAACTTGTTAAATTTAACTGTAGACATTTTTAATTACAACAATTTTGAAATGAAAGTTTATATTTAATACAATCTATGACTTGACTACAATTAACGGATAGTAATATTATGCATTTATATCCTATAAAAAAACAGTTAACTTTTAGATATTTAAATTTTTAAAATTTTAAAACAAAATGGCACAGATAACAACAATGCCTATGGTGTGTTGAAAACGCTATGCTAGCTGTCATATATTTATACATATAAAAGAGATGTGAAATTCTTGTATATATATTTGTTTATTCTGCTTTCTTGATAGTTGATTACCGT